>BPTQ01000004.1:313478463-313692221 GCA_019973895.1 Chrysanthemum seticuspe | reverse complement strand
TGTATTACAATCTTTGTAGTGTGATAGATAGAATCCTTCTGAAGGGGACTATCTTTGTCTTGTGTATTTGTTTGGTGAGCACACGTTTTGTGGACTCATCTTCTTGACTATTCAGTTAATAAAAGATTTCACCAAGGGGTGGTTGGCTGGGTGAATTGATTGTGTTGTGATTGGTTTAAGAGTAGATCTGGTTATTTTAACAGATGTTAATGTTAAATGTTAAAGCTGATGTGACGCTGACGTGGACGGTGTTATTGGTGTTATGGTGTTATGAATAGGAGTGCTCTTATCATAGAATATTGATTATGATGGTTTGAACTATTTTAGTTTATTTTTTTATGAAAACTTTTTCAAAGGGTAGAAAGGCTTAACAGTAATAATGACCCCTATGATTATAATGAAAGGTAAAAAGGTAAGTAACATAATTAAAGTTTGATTGCAGTGTAAAGGAGTATAATTTTATTACTTTCATAATGGAGCTAGCTAGATGATCGATGCAGATGGTGCAGGGGAACATTGACATTCAAATGTCTGTGTATATGTAAATGGGGCCGTGAGCCCTTAATTAGGCAGTCAGTCAGTGGACAGTGGTCCTTTGTTCCACCTTGACCCAACCCAAGGCTTAGGCGTGCCCCTCGGTTAGCATCCTCTACATATTGCTTACCACATGCCTTCCTTTCACCTTTTGGTTATTTTATTTTTGTTATAAACCATAGTCAAAACTCACACGTCTTTTAAGTGTGGAGTATGACACTCGTAACTATCAATTCACATAACTAATTTCTTTTCAAATTACTCACCCTCAAAATGTTTAAATAAGCAGATAAACTCATTGTTGTCAAACATGTAGCGACTACATGTCGTCGCTATAAGTAACAGTCAAAGGCAAATATTTAATGTCAAATCGTTTTGTCGTTTACATGGACGGAGGTACATTATGTGTTGGGTGGGCCAAGGCCCTCCAAAGATTACCGAAACTTTTACTTATAGGGGCAGTTTATACGGACCCCCTATAAGAGGAGAGGGGAAGGGGGGGGGGGGGGGGGGGGGGGGGGGGGGGGGGGGGGGGGGGGGGGGGGGGGGGGGGGGGGGGGGAGGGTTCAATCATTACACGCGTTTGAGGGTTGTACTGTGTGTAGCCCGGTGTTGTACTGTTTGCTTCGCGATTTGTACGGTTGATCCATAGAGATTCCCTCTAGTATACCCCTTACTTATATTATGCACACTTGAGTAAATTGATCCATTAAAATCTAATTGGCCCATACAAACCCACTTTATTTGATGTAGTATAATACATACTCGGATTTATATAAAATCCGGGAGTTTGTTACCTTTTTAATACTTTGTTTATTGTAGCATTCTTTGATCACAACTAAATTAGTTATCATTTTTTCGTAACTAAAACAATTGTTTTTTCTTTCTTTTTGCCTGTTTTCAGCGTTAACTTAGAGTTATTCTGTACGGAGTAACAATGTTATTTTTTGTCAAGTGCTACTTTGATGTTTGGCCTACACGAAACCAAAATATTGGCTTCGTCCTGGTCGTCTAGCTTACCTTTAGCGACTATATGTCGTCGCTATAGGTCGATATGTAGTCGCTAAAGGTTTTGGTCAAAGACGGGCCAAGAATACGTTTTTTTTGTAGTGTAGCGGACCTATAGCGATGACATCATTCGTCGCTATAGATTCCCCATCGCGAGAAGTGCTAAATGGTGTAGTGTCAATCTCGTGCACCCCTGTGAGTATCGAGTGACCTTTCTTGAAAGACTGACCTAGATGATGCACAAACATCGTAGTGATCTTTCAGCGGGAAAATGATTGGGATCGAACACATGCTTTTTTCCCCCCCCTCATTTTAACCTGTTAAACTGCGCATTTGCACTAAGAAATGGTACCACTAAGGCAAGGGTCCTTTGGTTTCAAAAAGTCCAATCTACAACGGATTTGCATTATCTGCCTAGACTCGAACCACATGAATTAAAACCTCTATTAACTTAAAGCATTAGCAAAATGAAGAAGACAATAAACATGTCAAAATCGATATTGGAAGGTGATTATCGTGGCTCTCTGTTCTTCTCCCATATCATGACATGCACCAATTTAACTATTTAAGTTATATTGCATAAAAAATTATTACTTTCTACTTCCTTACATAGTTACATCATGTACATATTATGATGACTTAACAAATAGTTACAAAAATCATGAAAAGACAAGCAACGATTAGAATTCTCAATCTAAATGACGTCTAAAGCCTTCAAATGACGTGTTAGAAATAACAAAAAAAAGTCTAAAATAGAAGTAGTAAAAGAGATATGGATGACAATAAGACATTGAAAAAATATCATATCCATCTACTCTTAAAGGATAATTTAATCATGAATAATTTAAGACACACGTATGACTATTTCATATGTTATGTGAGGTTCATGTACTAGCTGATATCATCTAACATGATTGACATTGACGATGGTATTTGACTTAGCTTTTCCCACTCTTATGATTGGATCAGAATTGAGATACACTTTGCGTGGTTGGGGTTTCTTTGCTATTTTTAGAAATTTCAGTTTTGCAAAATGGTTTTAGATATATACTATGAAGACGGACCCACATGGGAGTTGTGGCACACTCGATTTTAAGTCACGAAATGTTTTTATTTTTATTTTTAAATATGTCTTTTTTGGACACGTGAACACTTAGTTTTACTTATCAGTTCTTTATAGAGCAATTTTAGTACTTATAATCATTAAAAAAATAAAAATAAAAATAAAAATAAAGAAAAAAGTGCAAAACCTTTAAAAAATCCTGAGTCCGTCTCTAATTATAATTTTGATAAGTAGATCTAAAAGCTTGTAAAATTTAACGCAAATGGATATGTGACATGTTTAAAAAAACTTTGCAAGATTTATACATAATGGATGACCTTATATCTTTAAACTATGAAATGAAAGCTGCAACAAACTCTATAAAACCAGATTAACTAAACCAAATTGCCAAAATGATCAATCAACTATAGTTAATCTCAAAACATCATTCATGTTTCAACCTTCTTATTGTTGTAATAACATCATTGTTACGTACTCCTTGATCTCCGTCGTCATATTATTGTCTATTTTTAGTTTAGTACGTTACAAAATATTTGTTCTATTTATAGCACAATATGATGATTGAATTTTCTCTTAAATTGTGTATATATTTTTCTTTTCAATAACAACCCTATGGGGTTTGTACTTTAAGTATTCCAAATTTATTAATAAAAATGACAATTAATGAACTTACATATTCCATAATTATATACTTTTAATCATTTTAAAAGTGATAAGCGATGTTAAGTATAAAATGTTTAGAGTTAATTATATGTTAATTATGTAATTATAGTTAAACAAAACCAATAGGGTTGTGTTTAGCAAATCCCTTTTAATAATAGTTGTGGGACGGATAGAGTATAACGGCACATATATACAGTGGCGCAACTTGACCATTTATTTTGGGGGGGCCGAATCAGAGATTTGTTTGTAACCCCAACTAAATTACCCTTAAAACCTACTCCGTATAACATTTACATTAGGTGACGTAAATTTTGGGGGGGCCGGGACCCTCCCCTGCCCTCATTAAGGTCCACCATTGCATATATAAAACATAATAAAACCAATACTATTATTGGCAAGTAGATTAATTAACACCTCCCTGTTTAGACAGACTAAAAGCTCTTATACAAAAAACAGAATCAAGTTGATGATTTCCGGAAAAGCTACTAATCTTATATCACATTGATGTTTGAAATAAGTTGTTGCACTTTATGTCTCAAGTTGATGAGATATTTGTCAAAAATAGACGTACACCACTAGCTAGCTTTTTATCCAATGTGCCAATGTAAGGTTGGCACACACGATTGGACTTAATTTGTTGTTGGTCCTTGGTCTTTTTCGTTTGTATGTTCTCAAAAAGGAAAATCAAATGACGAAATATATTACGTTTGGATGAATATTTCTTAATCAAATCATTAGAATATATACAAAGTTAAGGTGCCCCTAGTTAAGTGCTTGATTATTCAAAAGTCACTGGGAACAAAGATGCATCTAGAGTTTGTTCATTAAGAGTGGTCTAAGAACCACTGTCCATCAAATGTGTCACACACGCATCACATGTGTGTTTAATTAGATGCATCGTTAAAAAAATGATTAGTGTGGTGTTTGTGTGTGTGTTTAGTGCTTGTGTTCGATCACACAATGCAAGTCGAAATTGCTGAGAATATGAGAAGACCAGGCGGATATATAGTTCGATTTAGGCATAACGTCTTTAGGTTTTCAAGTCAGGTCATATTGTGGTTACATAGGTATATATTCACTTTTTGTTTGTGATCATTAACCACTTGTTGAATTTCTTAATTACGCATCAGCAGTTGGTTACTCAGTTACCTGATAATTCCAATTACTTTTAGTTTATATTATTGTCTGTGAGCTGTATATGAACAATGTAAATAGGTTGCAAAAGAATGTTCAATGTTGATTATATTAAATCTCGTCATTGTTTTACTAGTGTGTATTTTTAGAGTTTGGGTGTGTGTTGTTTGCGTTTGATCACAAGAGTGAACCGATAATCGTATACTATATTTTTTTTAAACGACAATTTTTTTCACGCCCTATACAAGCTATCTCACAATATTTCAAATGCCTCTTGCGAGGCGCTTGAACACACAACCATTAGATTAGCGGACAACTCACATACCACTAGACCAAAGGCCTTGGGTAATCGATACTCGTATCTAGCATAACTTGAAATATGATTAAGTTTGACTACGCTTGCTATTATAGCCTAGTGTAGTTTTTTCTTTTATCAAAGGCCGTCGTGAAGTTATCAGTAGCTTGATCAACTTTGGTTCCTTCACGTAAACAAGCTCATAAGTATAACTAAGTTCAATTACACACTGTAACACACAATAACTCAAATTTGTGATAGGTAAGTTACTGCAGTCTTGCTTTTCATTTCAAATGGAGATAACCGATCATATACATGCAAAAAATTATAACGACAATAGAGGAATAAAACACTAAACGTTAATTTTTCACATGAAAATCTGTTTTGAGTTCACTATCTTGGATCATATACACTCTCCAGATTAATAGACATGTTTCCATTTAAGTTCACTGGTTCTGTCTCGTGACGAGCTCGCTCTATCACCAAACAATCATTTAACTCCATCACCACATCTGTCATGGTTGGCCTTCTGTTAGGTATATCCGCAACACATGCCATTGCCAGTTCTACTGCCCTCCATGCTTAGTTCAAGTCAAAATCCTCCAGTAGTCTTGAATCAACAATGTTTTTCACGTTCCCTTCTGCCAGCTTTAAACTGACCCAACCGCTTATGTGTATGTTGTCATTATCATATGTGGTGATTGCAGGTTGGCCTGTAAGTAGCACTAGAAGCACAACCCCGAAGCTATAAACATCACTTTTTTCGGTCAACCTGGTTGATGTGTAATACCTGCAAACCAGAATTCTTATTATTACGTTTGCATTTATACCTAAAGATCCATGGCTAACATAAATACGAGAGGAAAATATAAAATTTACTGAATTGTCAGGTTTCTCATTTGCAAATTTTATGTATATAAGACTAGGAAAACTCACTCAGGGTCGAGGTACCCAGGGGTGCCAGCGACTGCTGTTGAGATATGGGTACCGCCTTCGGTTGGAAAAGCTCTGGACAACCCAAAATCTGCTAATTTGGCTTGAAATGTTTCATTCAGTAAGATGTTGGTACACTTAATATCTCTGTGGACTATCGGTGGCTTGCAACCATGATGCAGGTACTCTAGCCCTGATAATAGATCCCATTTGATTAAAAATCTTTGAAAAGCCAAAAATACGAGCATGTAAATTTGAAATGATCAGCTTACTGACCTTGTGCTGCATCAGATCGTATTTATAGTCTTTGTTCCCAGTTTAATACATTTGAACTTGCTGCATCTACTAAGTGATTTAAAACAATAATATCATTCGCATCGAAATTAGAAGTATAAACAAGCTTGTACATATCTAAGTCAAATTGGAAAATACCGAATAAATGCCTTTCTAGGTTCCCATTGACCATGTACTCATTTTTTTAGTAAAATGTCAAAGACTCGGTAAATATATTACTCCAAAAAACGTTTAAGTACAAAGGATATGGGTGAATCCCATATCTCAGCCCGTTATATAGGCGGAGAAGCTTACATAACAAGATACTTCATATTCTCTAAACAAGAACATAAACCACTACTCACAACATTAGACTCCTATGAAAACAAAATTACTTCCTACCAAGGCATTGGAGCTTGATACCATACGTGTCATAAAAAGCTTCCAAATTCTCTGGAAGATCGTAGACCTGATCCGCATAGTCATCATAATCATCTTCATGATCATGACCACCACGAAATAGGTTCATTGACTCATCAAAAGTGTTCACAGCCTCCTCTTCATCACTGTCGGACTCAACAATCTCTCCTACTTTAGAGAATGGCTTATCCCTCTTAGTAGAAGAAGTAGACGGAAAATCCTTTTTATTACCCGGATAATCAACTTTTTTAATAGGATTACCATCATCATCCACAAGTGTAGCTTTCCCATCAATAAGAAGCTTTTCAAACTCCCCAATTTTCTCAACAATATGGGTAGGACCAACCTCGTTAGCTTCCATTGAATCACTCACAAGCGATTCATGCAATGTATTACTAGTCTTAGGAGACTTATTCTTCTTTTCCTTCATTGTTCTACCAGCATCCACATCCTTATTCACTTCCTTAGTATGAATACCAAAGTCATCAGTATCATCCATACTAAGGGCATCAAATTTATTAGATGTAGCAACCTTCGCTCTACTCGTACTAGGCACATCAACAGCCTTTTTCTTAGTGCAATCGACTTGCTTAGGTTCAACAGGATGCTTTAGGGGTTGATATTGGAACTTCTTACCCACAATAGGTTTCGTGAACCCTCCTTGACACAAAGCAGTTGGACGACCTTGCTTACCCTTCTTCTTGTTGTTGACGGTTTAAAAACCATCATTAACACTTTTAGTAGGCTGAACAGGGGGTAAAACAAATTTTGGACAATCAACAAGAGTATGACCAAAGATCTTACACATATCACATCGAGGAGGTTTCCACTCGTATTCAACCTGTATCTTCTCAATAGTCGAACCCGACCCATCAAGTAGGGGTATTTCAACAATTAGGTTATCCCTAAGTATCTCATCCACCTTAACTTCAATCAATCACCTAGCAAAACTACTGCGGCCCCATGATTCCTTGCACATTTGGCTAGTATAAGCATCTAACATCTTCGGCGTACTAATCAATGTAGCAAGAAGACTAAGACCTTCATCAGAAAACATAGCAAGAGGAACATCATGGAACTTAACCCACACCGGAATGTTGGTCAAATCCTCTTTAAGTAAGTTGGTGTTCAAGGTCCATGGTTTAAGAATAAGGCTAGTCACAATGGTTCGGTTGGGCATGGAGGTCGACCGACCATTTTGCTCGGTTGTGCCATTGTGGCTACAAGGTGATGATCGGTTGGTGGTGGACATTTTGACAAACTAGTTCGTGCCTTCAACTGAGTTGCATGCACACAAAAATTCAATTTTTTGACCGTTTCATATTAAACAAAAAAAAAACTTTTTTTTTAAAAAAAACTTTACCACTTTTATATCCTATAAATACTAACTCAAACACACTTCTAAACACAATTCAACCTCAAACTACTTCTCAACACAAGATTTATTATGGCTTGTCATCTCCCCCATTCCGTTGAAGATAAAATATACGTTAAAAAACAATGCGAAAAAGATGATGTGGCTCGAAAAATCCTATTATAGGCGTTATTAATTTGTTTGAGCACGCAAGGGCAGAGAAGCAACGTATGAGAGCAGACTACACGATTTGTAACGACATTACGCCTGAACGAAAAGCTGTTATCGCCAATTTTTTTATGGATGAAGCCCGCAAAGACGACGACATTGCTGACAAGTTGTGGGAGTATGTTCAACATATATCGAACAACATCAGCACCAAAATCAATTGGAGCTATCGGGAGAACAAACCCCGATGGTGTAGGTGAATCAAGTTCGTCTGCTAGATTTGTTGGGCAACCTCTGCTAGACGAAGAACAATTGGCTCGCATCGAGGAATTTGCTGGTTATCGGACTCCTTCGTATGATTCTGCATGCGGGGAGCATTCAGATTAGGATTTATGATTTCATGATTTGTGTATTTCGTATCGTTTTTATTTTTAATATATTAATGTTTTATTTGGTATTGTGACGTTTTTATTTTTAATGAATTTTAAATTTGTTGTTAAAAATATTTGAAAAAAGAAAAAAAAAAAAAAAAAAAAAAAAGAAAGAAAAAAAACTTTCTAGGTCGTCGTCAGGTCTTCAGAGAGAGAAAGCTAATGTGGCAGGGTCGACCCAGGTTACCACTGTGACTAGCCTAATGGGACATTTCTAATCAACTAGGGACCATTTTCAAGGACATCATCAATACCTTTCTTCGAATTAAACTTAAAGAAAAAGAACCTCTTGGCATTCATCATAACCTTTTGTATACTATACTTAACCCGCACATTGCGTACATAATAATCAACAACAGGAAAAGCAATGCGTTTACCAAAAAAATAACCATAGAGAGTATTCTCAAACCTAGTATTCACCAAGGGGTGTTCTACTAAAATGTTAGCCTAACACGAGTATATAACCTAACAACTTGGCTTGCATCTTGCTTCGTTAATGGTCATTTTAAGGATGATATAGTATCCATAAAGTTAAGCTAGTATAAACTTTTTGAATTCCGTCCACTGCTCATATGCCTATGCTTTTAATGCTGTTTTTTTGGGAAATTTTTTGTCTGATTCATTCACTACTATGAAGATCTTATTATTAACACAGTAATAGCTGCCAAAATCCCTAAAGGATCCTACAAACGGTTTTCTGGAAACGTAAGTTTAACAGAGAAACCAAGTGTACGATTGTTTCAGTTTAGTTGCATGTACACTTACAACACGAGAAGTAAAAAAGAGCCAAACTTGTGTTTCTAATCATCACAAAAAATCACAACAAACAAATTCAGTGTAACACATATAATACCATTAGATATGTTTAAATTTACTATCTTGGGTTCGGATCATATGCACTATCCAGATTAAGAGACATGAGTCCATTTAATTTATTTGGTTCCGTCTCCTGACGAGCTCTCTCCATCACCAAACAATCCATTAACTCCATTGCCACTTCGTTCATGGTTGGTCTTTTGCTTGGTATTTGGTCAACACAGGTCATTGCCAGTTCTACTACCTTCCATGCTGAATTGATGTCAAAATCACCTGTTAGCCTTGGATCAACAATGTTTTTCACGTTCCCGTCTGCTAGCATTAGAATAACCCATCGAATTATGTGTATCTTTTCATTGTCATATATGGTTATTGCTTGTTGGCCTGTTATCAGCACTAGAAGCACAATCCCAAAGCTATAAATTAAACGTCGCTTTTCTTTGTCAGTCTGAGTGATGTGTAATACCTTAAAGCCAGAAACCTTATCGCATTAATACCAAAAATCTTATTGCATTAAGGGTTTACAATTGCAAGCAAGAAGGATTGTTACTAAATCACGGAGTTTTTTTCTGAAACAAAGTGTTTCTTATTATGGTAAATAAAACAAACAAATATAAGATAAGGGCAACTCACTCAGGGTCGAGGTAACCAGGGGTACCAGCAACAACTGTTGAAATATGGGTACCACCTTCTGCTGGAAAAGCTTTGGACAACCCAAAGTCTGCTAGTTTTGCCTGAAATGTCCCATTCAGTAAAATGTTGGTACACTTGATATCTCTATGAACTATCCCTGGTTTGCAACCATGATGCAGGTACTCGAGCCCTAGAAAATAGAATACACTGTATTAGTCAAGCGCCTTCATGATCATTGATGCTAAATAAAGTCAAACAAATTTGTGTTATCTGCGTACTGACCATGTGCTGCATCACATCCTATTCGCAGTCTTTCTTCCCAACTCAAGACATTTGAACTCACATCTGCTCAAATAACTCAAATTAGTAGTGTATTGACAAGTTTTAAGTTCATGTCAAGGTCAAAACTATGGATATATTCATATATCTAAAGTTATGAGGAATACCAAATATATGGCTTTCTAAGTCCCCATTAGCCATGTACTCGTAGATTATTCCCTTGTGGCTGCCTTCATTACAGTAGCCAACGAGTGAAGTTATGTTTTTATGATGAATGTTCAGTAGAAGATTGGCCTGTATATAAGAAAAAATATTTAGTCAGCCATGAGGTTTTCCATTTTATGCATTTCTTGTGCCAGTTGTGTGTGTCTGTGTGTTTAACTGTTTATATTACCTCGGCCTGAAATTCCTTGTCCCCTTGATGGGATGTTCTGGACAGAATCTTGACAGCAACTTGTGTATCATCAATATGCCCATGGTAAACTGTTCCAAATCCTCCTTTGCCAAGAACATTACTGAAGTTGTCAGTTATGCTTTGTACCTCTGAGTATGTGTACTCTTGCTTTTTTATTTCCAGGTCTGTGCCTCTTCTCTTTTTGCCTGCTTGCATTTATCCAGTTACAGATCTTGCATAACTTAAGCTAGCCTATGCTATATCTGCATAACAAGATTATAGAACCAAAGAGCAGTGTTTGTCATACCCCGTGCTTTTTGTTTTATAATCCTACATATAGCAGTGAGTGCACTCAAGATCATGAAGAGTGAAGCTGCCGTTGCTACTACTGGAACAATAAATTTGTTATCCTTCTTGTTCTTACACTGATTTGTGTCACAAGAGGCTGCAGTATCACCAGGACCCTCGCCATCATAACTGATTATGTGAAATAAATGTGAACTTCTTAAGCAATTCTGATCGAGTATTAAAAATTTGAGTATTCGTTGTTAAAATTAGTAGCAAACCTCAATGACAATGATCCCTTGTTTGACTTTTCTAGTAGCTCTGATGGAAGTGGACCAGTGAAATGGTTTCCTTTTAGATTGCTATAACGAACAGTAGGTAAGTAACTTCGTGCAATGTAACTAAAACTTTTATGCTAGCTCAAGGGGAAGGTAACTTACAGGACCTTGAGGTATTTTAGTGCAGCAAGAAACTTAGGAACTTTTCCTGTTAAGTTGTTGTTGGACAAATCCCTGAAAAAAGGAATCAAGAAAATAGGAAATAAATTTGTGGGCACTTTTTAAACTTTAGCTTTGTTAATCTCCCTTCCATTATATATTCACTTACAAGGTATTTATAATCGTGAGATTAGCCAATCCATGATTTATTTCGCCATTCAATCCACTGGCAGATAGGTTCCTGATTTCAGATTATTTTGTAAACCGTGAATACGTTATTGCAATCAGAACAGAGTATGTTAACATGAAAATTGGAGAGGGTGTCGTTAAGTTGTATCATTACAAGAATATGATCCTAGGAGACTCAGTATTATTGTAGCTGCATCTGACACCTTCCCAGGCAAATTCCTGTGGAGCACATGGATCTCCTTGCCAGTGTCTTGTTACTCTGTAAGTTGACTTTATGCTCCACATTGCAGCAACTATTATCCATTAATAACAAAAGTATACAAAAGGCTTTAAAACATGTGAAACAGTTTTAATATTCATCACTAGTATCTAAACCTCTTTGCTATAAATCAAAGGCAGAATTTACACTTACCATCTTGATCATCTGTTTGTCTTTGTGGCATCTGCTTTATAGTATAAAGCTCAAGAGCATTAATGATGGGAGGAAGCGTTGAATTTTCAGTTCTAGTTATTCTGAGTGTATAATTTGGTGTTACCACGTCACTTTGCGCATCAATTAGGGAGAATAAGCTATGGTATGACGGAGTGATAGGTCCAGCCCAGTTGTTCCCATTCAAGTAAACCTCGAACTCTCTGGTCTGGTTACTTTTCAGGTTTTCAGTTTCAGCAAAGTACATGTACATGATAAAACTATCAGTGACATTAACAGGATACCACGATATTTCAAGTGAATGGGACGGATATATTGGTGTAGTGGCACTAGCCATGACCTCTGATGGTGGTTCATTTGAGCCAGGATAGGAATCAATTTCATCTGGAGTGTGTAAACAAGTAGTACCGGACATATAGTAAGGATACCATAGTCGATCATACTTGTCGGTATTGTACCTAAGTCGAGAATTGAAGTTAGTTCGTACGTTTTTGTAGAAATAACAATCTAAGTTTTTTAAAAGAAGGTCTAAGGTCAGATGTGAAAAATATCTTAGGCTGACCTGATTGTTGCAAATTGGTTGGTGCAAGACATGCGGTCGAAAAGATGTAATGATCCCAAAGTAGTTTCTTCATACATTAAATTTCCCAGAAGCCTTAATTCTATCGCTGATATGAATGGCGTCCCACGACCTGTATTTACAAGACAAACATGTATGTAGTCCGATGAAGAGACATATATAATCTCCATGGTTCGTGGTCGATTAAATGCGTTAATTTTAAAGGTATCCCAGTAATCAGGTCCAAGATACACATCGAATTCTGGAGGTCTGTCTTTGGAGTTGTAGTTCCCGTACAGAAACCATGCCCTTATCAGATACTTATGACCCATTCCTTGTGTTGGTTTTAGGGTGTAGCAATTTCTGGTGTTTTCAGGAAAACTTGTGAGAGTAGTAAGCTGTGTAGAAGTTTCATCCCAGGCATCTGCATCTTGTATTTCATGCGGTTCACCACTGTCTATGAAATTGGCACCGGATACGTAGTTAATACCCGTTACATTATCAGTATAGGTTGAGCCTTTGGCAATCCCACAGTCTATGCTTATGAATCCTGCAATGGGACGGGTACATGTGGTCGATCAAGAGATTCAATAGAGATATTTATATAAGATTTTATGACGGGAGTTGTAAGTAAAAGAATTTGGCACTAAAGGGCTTTAGCTCAGTTGGTACCCACCTTTAAACCCCATGAACCCGCTAGAGAGATTTTGTGGATAATGGTCATGGGTTTGAAGCTCGGCTTATGCTCACTCAAGTTGGTGCCCCACTAGGCCATGCGTCCAACTGACTCTAAAGGGGGGTTAGTGAGGTTAATAGGTCCAGAGGGAGGAAAACCTGTAGTTTCCAATGAATCTAAACAGATAAGAATTGCCATAAAGTGCAGTACTTCCTCTCTGGTGTATAGATCCTTACCATTTCTTTTCAACTATGCTTAAGGAGCCTGGCCTGTCTTACTTCCCTGCTAAACGATTTGCGGAGCTCTTCCTTGTGGGATGGATAATGGCTGATGCCAAAATTACTCGCGGTCATGGTGTTCCTGCCAATTCCGTATAAAGTATTTCGACCCTATTGGTGCATGGGTATCACGAAATCCTTATCGGTATAATTTGAGAAGAACACTTCGTTTCTAAGCACAAGAGAACGAAGCAAGACAGAGAGAATTGTGTGAAATTCGTATGTTCTTATGAGCCCAGATATGTCTGTTAAATAACTGACATATGTGACAGTTAGATGGCAGTTAAAATGCAATTATTTTCAGTTAAAACCGAAGGGTCAGAATCCTTCACCAACACACATGTCGGTTGGGTTTTAGCGGGAAAACTGTTAAGTCCTTTAAGGGGCTCTACCCCTAGACCCCCGCCCACTCACCTGGGAGCGGGACCCAGCAAGGGACTCTTCCCCTTGACCCCTTCATCTTTGTCCGGGCAAAAACATATTAGCTCAACGAGTGTGCACTCCACACTTTCCTAACTCGTATCCGAACTTAATATTTTTTCTACTGGTCTCTAGTAAATCACAATTACTTAAAATAGTTGATGACACTAAAATCACCAACAATTCACACCTTTTTGTGAAGAAGAATTTGGCAAAATGAAAATAAAAAGTTGTGGACGTTAACAATGTCACTATCCTAAAGGAATCTTAGCCCCCACAGAGAAAATGATGGTGGGTTTTCTCTCCCAGGATAAACCACAAATTAGGATTTCGAGCTACATACATGAGATCCTCCATGAACATCATCATCAGTAGGTTTGGAAGAGAACATATGGATATAAGTGTGAAGGATGATGCAAATCATGACCCATAGAGCACTTATTATAGTTGCACAAACGTTTTGGCGAGTTTCAAAAATAATAATAATCAAAAGCTGATGATCCCGCAAAAGCTGCTCATGCAGTACAACGCTACTATGACTGGATTGTTACGATACACTAAGGCTTCACTGTTACATGATGCAAATAGAAAAAGTGTAGTGACAACCAGGTTCAGAGTAACGTGCTACGTACTAGCTTTTAAAGAAGTTCTTAAAATTAAGGGATTTATCTTTAAATAGACGCTTACACGTGCTACGTACTAGCTTCTAAAGAAATCCTTAAAATGTAATACAAATAAATGGATTGTATTTGGACTTAGAAACAAGTATATATTCTGCCTATATGGGACAACTCCAAACATATTAAGACCAGATATGCATAAGATAAGTTTTTCATAAGTACCTGATTGATCATTCTCGGCAAGGACCAATATTGATGTGAATAATAAACCAAGAACTAAAACAGGAAGAAAATCTTGGAATACCTTCATTTGTCTACTAGCTCTCATTCTTTTCGAGAGTCTAAAGATGGGATCATCTTATACATACTTCAAAAAATCTTTACTTTCTTTTATAAGTATTCTAGTATTATTTATTAGCACGTATTTTTGTTGTTGGATGGTGGGTGTTTAATAACTAACAAAAGCATTTAACTATGTTGAAGCTTATATTTTATACCATATAGGTCCAAAGTCACAAAAAGGTTTGAGCCGGAGATTAGGTATGCTGCCAGAACATGAATTCAGCCTGGTTAGTTTTACATCTTTTACTCATTTTATTAAACTAGAAGGGTACCCGCGCAATGCGACGGCGGGTACCCGATGACTATTTTGTAGCGAACAAATGTTTTGAGGTGGTGATGTGATGAGATGGTGGTGACAGCGGCGGCGATAAGTATAGTTATATGTGTTTGCTTACCCGTTTAGTGAATTCGTTTCACAACACTTCGAATATATATGTGTTAGTTGTAAGTGTTTGTTTGGGTTACCCGTAACTTTCACGCGACACCATGATTCCCGCATATAAAAATACCCTCGCAATCTCTTACGCGTCAAACACTCCCCCAAAAGTATATGATTTTGACGAATCAAGATTATATTGATTGGAATAAATGAAATAAAGGTTAAAGTTGTAAAAATTTAAATTAAAATAAAATAAACCCACTAAAAATATAAAAACTAAAAACTCATAAAAATATATTAAAATGGATGTTGAATTAAAGAGCATAAAATTTTAGAAAATATGGTGAAATTAGATTATAGTATAAATAAGTAGATAAAAAGATATTTTAATTTGAAAATAAAGATGAATTTTTAGTTAAGAAGTGACACATGTCATTTTATAGTTAGAGCTCCTTATCTTAATTTTTGGTGGTTAGGAGTTAGGCTTGGAGTTTGTTAGAAGTTGGACTTGAAGTTTGTTAAGAAGTGACACATGTCATCTTATGATTGGAGCTCCTTATCTTAATTTTACATGCATTATAATATATCTTTCCATAATAAGCAAGTAAAAAAGTCTGAATTTTTAAGCCTTCTAATTTTAGAAGGCTTAAATGCATTATAAAGTAGTATAGATTACTATGCGACGGGTGCAGTTTGCACTCTGTTTTGTGGATACTATTGCATTTGCACTTGGCTTTATGCCTCTACTCATGTGACAATCATCAAAGCTAGATTTTATTTTTGCTTCTATATTAGTAATTTTGTGATATTAAGTCAATATGTAATGGTTCATTTTGGCAAACGTTATTGAGCGAAGAGTTACATGCACGCATCATTCGATTAGTTTCTCCTTCGCTCACCTACATGCTTCAAATAGTAGTGTAAGTGAAAACTGAAAATGATATTGGGCGGTTATCCTCATTCACCATTGTCCCGCGAGTGTATTTGACTGCATAATTAATGGCCATAACTAATCAAGTTTATAAAAATGGGTTGACTAACTTGTTAAGGAGTTTTGATAGTGCCGGGCCATAACTAATCAAGTTTATCCATCATTGATTTATATAATTACGTTGAACGCATCTTCAATTCCTTCATGTTGTACTAATAAATATGGCCTGTGACATTCATATATAGTATTCCTTAATTCTAGATCCTTGTACTTTTTAAGTTTTTATGTACCCGTAAGTCCGTAACTCCCATTTAATCTACACTCTTTGTATTTTTACACGATTTAATGTGATCCCGATTTCATATATTATTTATAAATCTCCTTGGTTTGTTATTTGGAAAAATGGTTATGAAATCAGAATGGAGGAAATGACTGTAATCATCAGTACGTGTTGACTTGCATATGGTTGTGAAAGCTCCTATTTGCTATTCATGTATATTGTTATGGCTTTTAGTTTGCACCAAAGATTGGAAATAGTCCCTTTTGAGAAATCTACAATCATTTAGGTTATCAACTTCGTGGTTAACATCAATATTCGTGATTTCTTAGTATATACAAGAGTTTAATAAAACCACTAGCTAGGCTAACAACACTAATAGACTTGGTAGGGGTTTTTAATTGGTATGGCAGTTGACAAAATTGCTTTACTTGGCTTAGTTTCATTTAACTATTAAAGTCTAGCACAATTTATTACAGGCACAACCCAAGGCTATGCTTACGACCGTCCTGGTAACTATTTTACCTGCAATACCCACAAACTTGAACGTGTACAAAATATAACTATAAAAACTATGAAGATCTGATGTGTGATCTTAAAACTATCATAATATCCTGTTACATGTGGTAAGAAATAAAGAGTTAAGATGGTGATGGTGTGTATCTTTTTAAGTTTGCTACCAAGGAGGGTGTGGATCGTGTTTTTGAACGAGGTCCCTGGTTGGTTACTCGCCTATTATTCTTAACAAATGGACTCCTACTTTATCCCTTAATAGGAATGAGGTAAACAAGGTTCCGGTTTGGATCAAATGCATAATGTTCCATTGCTTGCTTATTCGGAGGATGGTTTGAGCTTGATTGCTACGCAAGTAGGGAAACCTATTATGTTGGATGCTTTTACAAGTTCTATGTGTTTCGATTCATGGGGACGTATTAGTTTTGCTCGTGCTCTACTTGTTGAACTAAGTGCGGACTCTGATTTGAAAAGCGAACTTAGTATGGCTATTCTAAATGTGGAGGATAATGGTTATACTACGGAGATCATTAAAGTTGAATATGAGTGGACACCTCCTCATTGTGATGTATGTAAAGTTTTTGGGCATGATTGTATCAATTGTCCAAAATGTGTTAAGAAGGCGGTTCGTAGTGACAATAATGTGGCAGTTGTAGCTTCTACTACTTTGGAAAAGACGGATGATGGTTTCATTGAGGCAAAAAATGTAAGGCTAAAGGTAAGAAGGTTGGGGTTCAAATGCCTCAGAGAAAGTCGTTTCGTGTTATTGATGTGGGTAAAGGAGCTAAATTTAGCCCTTCTAAACCTAAGCAGGTGTATGTAGCTTTGCCGAAGAACCCGGATGCTACTAAGGAAAAAAACACAAATGAGGCAAGTACGAGTGGTATTGCTACATCAAACCCATTTGATGCTCTTGATATGGACGATACTGATGTGAACGGTATTCCTTGTACTACTCCTATTGTTGAGAAAACTAAGAAGCTTGAAAAACTAATTATTGATGGGAAAGCTACTCTTGTCGATCATGATGGTCAGCCTCTTAAAAATGTTGATTATATGGGTGATCATGATAGTGAAGATGAGGTTGAATATGTTGATAACGATATGGCTATTTTTTTAGCATCTGCCTGCTGTTGCTAGTTCTTCTAAGGATGAGAGTGGAAATGGAGGTGGGGGAAGAAGGGTTTATTAGAAAGTTAGAGGGAGAGTTATGGAGATGATCCTTATGATGATGATCCTTATGATAATGATGATGAAGTACACGAAGAGCTTTTTGCTAGTTAAATTGCCTTTTGTGATTCCTATGACATAAGGATTCTTTAGAACTCTAGACGTTAGTTTATGTTTGGTTTTATGTTAAATAAAATCTAGTGAGTACTGGTTTGTTTTCTTGTTTTAAAGGATAGAAAGTGTCATGTACTGTTTTTTGGAGTAACACATTTACCAGAGAAACCATTTACCCAAAAAAATAAAGAGTTACGATGAAGGTGCATAGATGTTTTTAGCAATTATCATTGACCATACCACTGAAACGATTCCTAAAATATCTGGTTTACAGGTATTGACTAGAGCATTTTGTAATGGGGTTGATACATACACAACTCTTTTTTATGCACACACCATATTTTGTGCATTACAGTATTGTACGGTGTGCCATATAGCTTGTACAGGATAGTGTATTTATCAAATAAAATGGTGTGTATATCAACATCCTTTTGTTAAATTACACAATTCGACACATCATTGTATATTTTATGTGGATGTATAGCATCAGGTTCATGATTCCCAAAATTATGCTTCTAACATGTTAGTCTTCACTGTGGAAAACTAGAAGGGGGAGTTGAGTAGTTTTGCGGATTAAAACTTTGTTTTAAAGTATTTAGATCGACTTATGTCAATCCATTTAGGTCTTGTGTTGGATATTGACAGATGGACATATAAATAAGTAATGCAAGAAATAAAGAGTAAAGGAATCCAAAACCATAACACGAGTATTTATAGTGGTTCGGCTACAAGGCCACCTTCCTTGCCCTACTCCACTCCCCGAGTACCCAACTCGAAATTTCTAAGCACTATACAACACAAGCTCCTTAATGTGGCGGAGAAGCCTTCACAACGTCACCTACTCTTTATTCGGTACAAGGCTAGACACTGAGTTCTTCCACGAGGTAGAACCAAACCTATCACAACGTCGCCTACACTTTATCTGGTACAAGGCTAGATACCGAGTTCCATTACAAAGGAGGACTACTACCTAACACAACAACCCAACATAACTACCCAAAGGAGACATACTCCTTTTTACAATACTAGAAAGGATATTAATATCCTTTAACCCAAACTACACAACTTGTACATCGACGCACCATATCGGATGTATACCTTCGACACCATTCACTAATACCTTCAACACGACACTCTATGGAGGGAGGAAAGAACTATCAACAAGATGCACTTCAGTGGTCTTGATGATGACTGAGGAATTCATAGATTTGGACTCAACTATGGTATCAATAACATTGATTGATTGAAACACAGCTGAATGATTAATAAGAACACAATCAACATTACTAATAAGGTTTTTTTTATTCATTAAAATAAACTAATACATAAACTACTAACTACTAATATACACACGCTTTCTTCATATGTCTAAACTCTCATTGGAGAAGTCTACTCTGTGATAGATGATCTCATAACCTAGAGGCCACCCTCTTTATATAATAGAGTGAGGTTACAAGAAAAACCTAGCTTACTAATAAAGCTAACTAACTATTACATATTAGGTCCTCATTGTTTCTTCTTACTCCATTTCTGCTTGTGGGTTTTGTAATTATCAAATCTGCAATTCCCAACAATATTCCCTTATTTGATATTACAAAACAATCTGCATGAAGAAACAATGCTAAAACATGTCATCACAATAATAAGCTGCACATCATGACTCTTCTTCCCCTTTTTGTAAACATCTAATAGGGGTCTTGTGCAACTCGTAAATGCTTCCCCTCAATCCACGCATGTAGATGGTAAGTATATGAACAATAAGCTTCCCCTTAAAAAAATACTAACCATCTCTTGAATCTTAGACTTTTTAGGCTCTATGTAGTGATTACTGATGAAGAAAACTGAGTATAACGAATTTGAGGAAGAAGTTGAATTTCCCAAACCTGCGTCTTATATCTTGTACTATCCACGTGACTCCAAACTCATACTCCTATAGTATAAGTAGACTGCAACCTCTTGATAAACCCTCAACTAATATGAGACACTGAGCACTACAACGTAACCCCTTAAAGTGATAGCAAATGTGAGCATTAAGCACCACTAGTTTGTAAATCATACACCTTTGCTAGATTCATCAAGTCTTTGTCACACCATTAACGTACGAACAAGTTACCTCCTGCTAAAAAGTATGATAAGACACGCACCTGTGAAACTCAACAACAACATCAAATAAGTAATATGCAATTGTCTTCGTAATCACATCTTCACATCATCTCCAAAACGAGCCATAAAATAATAAGCATCAAATGAAAACATCTAAGTGCAATAACATCATCCTCTCTTATGTAACTGTTGCCTCATCCGGCGATCTACCGTATTCCTTATATGTATTGTTGCCTCACGTCGGCGATTCTAGGAACACCAAGGATAATCTCTTCACATAATTGATTAAAAAGCCAATGCACCAAATACGTTTCATAAACAAGCCATAAGCATCAAATCGTCCAGAGTCCAAGGGCGTCAATGGACCTATAATATGTGTTATCCAATATCAATCAACATGAGTAGCACAAACAAGAGAAATCGGACAACACTAGCAGTAATAACAAACAGTACAAACAAGGCTAACAGAAGAAACCATAAGTAGACCACTATGAATGATATAACCAGTAGTAAGTCATAACCACCAGTAGGAACAACTAAATATGCAACCAGTACAAATGGAGTACCAGTAGGAACACCCAACATTAGGAACTCCCAATCAGTTCAAATCAAAATATGCAACCAGTAGGAACACCAAATCAAGCCGAAAACATGTTAGTTACTAGGGTTCATCGTTGAATAAAAATTCAACTAACCAAGACTAGTAATCAAGTAACAGTATAAGGCTATAAGCTTTAGATGACCAGAATTAAGTTCCCACGTTGCCAATATTATGACCAGTACTAACCACAAGCAGCCAATTAATAGCAATATACATGAAAGTCCCACGTGATCATCATTCGAACAGTAATAACCATTCACCAATCAATGATTATTATAACCAAAGAATAGCCACCGACACATCAATGACAAGCCAGATCCTCCATTGAACAAATCATTACTTAGTTGGCACCGACCCATGTGCACCCAATACCAATCATCCAATCAGAATTAAGTTACATTCATGTATGAGATTAATCAGTACCACAACCAATAGATGCATCCCACAATCAAATCACCACATGTGACCAGAATTAAAAATATAACAAAAACATAGTACCAGTACTTCGAACAATGAAAATACTATAGACCAATTTGTCACTTGCGAATCCCAATAAACTCCGAATATAATTTTAATTATGTGAGCGGATCCATGTTTCACCAACGAGTACACAACAAATTTATAGATGACATATTAAAGTTCAATACCTTAAGAGTGGATCTGACCTTCTTTCAAAACTAGTTCTGGCCAATAAAACCCCTTTTAGCATGCTGCCTTTTTTTTTTCACATCTGCTGCTATAGAGGAAAACCTTATAAACCCTAGATCGAGAGCCACGAGGCTCTGATACCAATTGAGGAATCCATAGATCTGGATTCAACTAGGATATCAATAACATTGATTGATTGAAACATAGCGGAATGATTAATAAGAACACAATCAACATTACTAATAAGGTTTTCTTTATTTATTAAAATAAACTAATACATAAACTACTAACTACTAATATACACACGCTTTCTTCGTGTGTCTAAACTCTCATTGGAGAAGTCTACTCTGTGATGGATGATCTCATAACCTAGACGCCACCCTCTTTATATAATAGAGGGAGGTTACAAGAAAATCCTAGCTTACTAATAAAGCTAATTAACTATTACATATTAAGTCCTCATTGTTTCTTCTTTGTCCATTTCTGCTTGTGCGTTGTTTGATTTTGATCGTGATTCGTGAGAGATGAATCTAATGAGAATAT
This sequence comes from Chrysanthemum seticuspe, assembly GCA_019973895.1. NCBI lineage: Eukaryota > Viridiplantae > Streptophyta > Magnoliopsida > Asterales > Asteraceae > Chrysanthemum > Chrysanthemum seticuspe. Next base: position 313,670,308 of record BPTQ01000004.1, on the reverse strand, counting down.
GTGAAGATCAGGCGATCGTATATTCAGGTATAAGTCTTCGTGATTTTATGTCAATATTGCAATTACATAGATATTTGTTCACTTTTGGTTACCAATCGCTAAGGCATTGTTGAATTCCTTACTTATGTACGCATTAGCTGTCAATTACCTGATAATTCCAATTAGTTTAGTTTTATATTAAGTTGTGTGCAGTTTATATAATAATGTATATAGTCATATAGTAATAAAAGCTTTAATAGTGTTGATTATATTATATATCCTCATTTCTTGATTAGTATGTTTTTTTTGTGTGTGGCTTAGTGTGTGATGTTTGCATTTGATCATGTGAGTTGAATTGATGAGAGTACTTGAAGTTCAGGTTATCTGCTTCATGGATATATAGGCAACACAGGCAATAGCGAGTTCTGCTGTGTGCCTGTGTGTGATTGTTTATGTTTAGTTACACTTATCTCACATAACAATGAAGGAAAAAGAGCTAAGCCCGTGCTTTTAGTAATTGCACAAAATCACAACAAACAAATAGAATATCAAACAAACATTACCATCAAAAATCTAATTTAACTTCAGTATCTTGGATTCGGAGACACGGGTCCATTTAATTTCTTTGGTTTCATCTCTTTACGAGCTCTCTCTTTGACCAAGCAATCATTTAATCTCATCACCACTTCATTCATGGTTGGTCTATTGTTGGGTGTGTGGTCAACACAGGCCATTGCCAGTTCTACTGCCATCCATGCTGAATTGGTGTCAAAATCCCCCAGTAGCCTTGGATCGACAAAATCTTCAACATTCTCATATTTTAGCACAGAGTTAACCCATCGAACTATGTGTATATTTTCCATGTCATATCTGGTTATTGCTGGTTTTCCACTAATTAGCACTAGAAGCACAATCCCAAAGCTATAAATGTCACTTTTCTCTGTCAACCTGTTTGACGTGTAATACCTGCAAGCCAATATTCTTATCACATTCATACGCAAGCGGAAAACAAATCACAGTCTTAAGGTTATACTATTATGCTGTTCTATTTTAAAATATGTAGGATAGCAGCCGATCGGGCAATCTGAAGAAAAGCATTACAATGAATTTTAAAGGGTCTTCTAAAATTTTGTGTTACTTCAAAATGAGAATTATATGATATCTTTTTCCTAGATTTTTTTTTTCTTATTGGCACGACATAATTTTTTTATTTAAGATCAAGGAAACTCACTCAGGGTCGAGGTACCCAGGGGTGCCGGCAACTACTGTTGAAATATGGGTACCGCCTTCCACTGGAAAAGCTTTGGACAGACCAAAGTCGGCTAATTTTGCCTGGAATGTCTCATTCAGTAAGATGTTGTTACACTTGATATCTCTATGGACAATCGGTGGCTTGCAACCATGATGCAGGTACTCTAGCCCTAAAAATAGAACAACCCATAGGGTTAACACTCATAATCATAGAAGCCAAAACTAAATTTCTACTGTTTACTGACCATGTGCTGCATCACATCCTATTTGTAGTCTTTCTTCCCAATTCAAGACACTTGAACACGTATCTGCCAAAGTAATATGTAATATTGTTACTTTTACATATTTGTAATACCTTCAACCACTTTAAACTCTCAGCACAGTCAAGCTTGTAAAGATTAAAAGTTTGATATATCTAAATTCTAGAGATATGTCAAGGATGACAAATACCGGATAGATGCATTTCTAAGTTCCCGTTAGCCATGTACTCGTAGATGATTCCTTTGTGTTTGCCTTCATTGCAATACCCAACGAGAGAAGTTATGTTTTTGTGATGAATGCTCAAGAGAAGAGTGGCCTGAACATGAAAAAAATAAACTAGTTTGTACACATATCTTGTTCCTGGTTTTGATTCAAAGCATTTGATGAATGTTTCAGTCTTGAGTACCAAGTATTGAAAACGTTACATCAAGCCCAACTAATATTCAAAACAACATTCAATGCTAGCCAAGTAGTATAAGTTTACTTTAGTTTATTCCAAATTTAGAACTTGCCAAACAATGGTCAAATGTCCTTTATAAATGAACCTTCATCTATTCACATACACAAACACCCAGGGTGAAGGAAGACAAGTTACCTCAGACTGAAATTCCTTGTCCCCTTGTTCCGATAATTTAGAAAGCATTTTAACAGCAACTTGTGTATCACCAATATTCCCATGGTAAACTCTTCCAGATCCTCCTTTCCCAATAACAACACTAAAGTTGTCGGTGATACTTTGCACTTCCGAGTATGTGAACTGCTGTTTTCTTATTTCCAGCTCAGAGCCTATTTTTGTTTTGCCTGCATGGAATCTTTCAGTTATTGAGCATGCATGACTTATTTTAGGCTTCATACTTGTGCATGTACGAGAAATACATTCTAACAACGATATTGGATGAAAGATAAGTGTTTTTCATACCACGTGACTTTTGTCTTTTAATGATCCATGTGATGGTGAGTGCAGTCAATATCACAAAGAGTGAAGCAACTGTTGCTACTACTGGAAGAATAATTTTACCCTTCTTGTTTTTACAATGTTCTGTTTTACAAGACCTTGCATCACCACCCGAATTTTCGCCATCGTAACTGATTAGGGAAATACACATTAGATTCAAAATAAATTTGTATTATTTAGCTTCAGTCATGAAGTCAGTAGCAAACCTTAGTGATAAAGATCCCAAATTTGACTTTTCTAGGAGCTCCTTTGGAAGTGGACCGATGAAATGGTTTCCTTTTAGATTACTATAATAAATAGTTAGTAAGATTGGTTCTATTCCATGTAAGCAAACTTGTGATGCTAGTTCAAGGAGAAAATAACTTACAGGACCTTCAAGAATTTCAGTCCAGCAAGAAACTTTGGTATTGTTCCTGTTAAGTTATTGTTGGACAAATCCCTGAAATAAGAACGGAGAGAAGGGTAGATGATGAAACATTTATATGTCTTTTTATAGCTTAGATTCCTAAGGGGGTGTTGGGGTTGCACATATATAGCTTATGCATATAATCACTAAATAATAAGCACCTCCATATGTGCTTATATCCTGCCAAAATAGGCTAATAATTTCTTAGAAATCCAAACATTTTAAAAAGTGCTTATTTCTAGTAAATAGCACAATACGCCAATCAGCACTTAACATGAGAAATGCCAAGTAAATACCCTCATTGAATTTCTGTTTCATGGATTGATTGATGTACTGGGTAGTCTCACTGTGTTTTATGCTAGCTTAAATCAATAAAACTTACAATGTATGTATCATTGTGAGATTAGCTAATCCAGGATCTATAACTCCGTTTAGTCCACTGGTTGACAGATTCCTGATTCGTAGTACGTAGTGAAATATGAATAAGTTATTACAATCATAATATTTTATAACTTGGGGGGATGTCCAAATTGTATACTTACAAAAACACAATTCTAGGAGAATCAGTATCATTGTAGCTGCATCCGATACCATCCCAAACAAATTCTTGTGGAGCACATGGATCTCCTTGCCAGTGTTTTCTTACCTTGTAAGTTGACTTTATGCTCCACATTGAAGCAGCTAATATCGAAAATAGATATAACATAATTGGAGTTAGTGGCATGCATGTAAGATAGTCTTGATTATTATCACTATGTAATTAAGTTGACAGATTCTACACTTACCATCTTGATCATGTGTTTGTTTACGTGGGAGCGGTTTTAAAGTATATATCTCCAGAGCGTTGATTATGGGAGGTTGGGTTGACATTTCTGTTCTATTGATTATGATTGTATAATTTGGTGCTACGATCTCAGGTTCTTTGCTATATAAAGTGGTGGCTCTGTGATAAAGCGGAGTGAAAGATCCCCACCACAAGTTTCCATTCAGATAAGTTTTGAATTCTCTGGAATCATTACTTTCCAGGTTTTCAAGTTCAGCAAAGTGCAGGTAGATGAGAAACTTATCGGTGGCATTAACAGGAAACCATGTAAAGGAAATATAATCGGTATTAGTTGGGTAGGAGGCATAATCCATGGCTTCTGATGGTGGGTCAGAAATGATTTTATCAGGGTTTGGATAAATTTTATCGGAAGTTGAATAGGTAGTATGCTCAATATTAAACTGAAAACCTGGGGTCCATATTCGATCATACTTGTCATCTTCATACCTAACCAAAGAATCAAGAAAAGTGAAGTTAGTACTTAGTTTCATGCAAAAAAAAAAAAAAAAAAAAAAAAAAAAAAAGACGTATAAACACGGTTGGCTGACCTGAACATCGATGAGAATGTAGTAATTTCACGTTTGAAAAGAGATAATGGTCCCATATTAGATGCTTCATACATTTCGATCATAAGAAGCCGTAACTCTATTGTTGATATAAAAGGTGTCCCATGACCTGTATTTACCAGACAAACATGTATGTAATCTGATGGTGATACGTGGATTATCTCAAGGCTTGCTGATTGAGTTGATGAATTAAATTTAATCGTATCCCAGTAATCAGGTCCAAGATAGACACCAAATTCTGGATATTGATTGGCAAAATCATAATTCCCATACATAAACGATACCCTTATTAGATATCTATTACCCTTTCCTTGTAATGGCTTTAAAGTGTAGCAGTTTCTAATGTTTTCAGGAAAACTTCGGAGGGTGATAAGCTGTGTATCTTTTGTGTATGATTGGTATAATGGCAATATGTTATGTGGTTCGCCACTATCTATGAAGCCGGCATCAGATACATAGTTTATACCCGTGACATTATCAGTGTAGGTTGAGCCTTCGGCAATCCCACAGTCTATGCTTATGAATCCTGCAATTGGATGTCGGTCAAGAAATTTGATATTGATAGTTAATGATACTAGTACTTAGAGAAATTTTGCATAAGTACCTGATTGATCATCATCAGCTCGAACAAATATTGATGTAAGAAATAAACACACAAGAACCAAAGTTGGAAAAATACCATGAAACATTTTCATTTCTCAACCAACAGAACTAATTTTTGATCAAGTCTCTGGACATGGGTTCATCTTGTGCTTACAGAACAAGTGTGTTTAGTATTTATAGTTGGTGTATTGTGTTAAACAATTAACTAACAGTTTCCTAATTTTTAACTAGCTTAAGTTAAGGATCGGAACATATTGCTGATAGTCTGGACCATGATACACAACCATCCATCAATTTTTATAATATTAAATATATTGCTTCAAAATATGGATGGGGTACTTTTCCATATTGGGGCTGCCAAGGGTGAGTCTTTGATGCAAGTGGCCGTTTCCAACCCTTTCTTTGACCACTCCCAAATGTGCGCCAGTTGGACTCTAAACCGATTGTGAGGAGGTTCGTCGTCTTTATCAGGGGAGGACCCAAGGGGGGTTCGCGGGGGTTCACGGGAACCCCATGGATTTTGACCTCGTAGTGTAATTTTTTGTCAAAAACCCCGATTTTTCCAAAATGAACCTTGTACTCAAATTTTGTGTTACATGTCTTGTTTAGTTAGTCCTTTGTATTATCGTCAAAAAAAATTGTGAACCTGGTCACTTATAGACCTTTAAACCCCCCCCCCCCCCCCCCCCCCCCCCCCCGGCGCTCAGTTATGTGGTTTATACTTTGCTTCATATAGTCAAAAAACATAAAAAGTCGTTTAAATAATGTTGATCAACTTGATCCTTTTTTATGCTGTTTCTGCAGTTAAAACTTTTTATTTAAAATACCTGGTGCTTTTATATAGTTTACTATAGTATCATGTTTAGCACTTATGAGTTATGACAGTTGTATATAGATATTGTTCCTTCTATAATAGGAAAGACATTATATATAGTTTGTTTGACGTTGAAAATGTCAAACGGGAATCGTATATAAATATGAAATGAAGAGAATGTCAACGTTGATTTATGATTATTGTCCATTTGAAATTATTTACGCTTTTTTGGATATTGACTTTGCTGCTAACATCATACTTGATAGTGAGGGTTTATTAAACCCACTAGGTTAACTACTTACAATTTATGGTGCTTTTACATTGTTTAATGTGGTTTCAGTTTTCTATAGGACGATTATTATGGAGAGTTGAGATTAATATATAACACAAATTCTTTAAAATTTAATAAGCAAACATTGATCACTATTTTTTCAACAAAATAAAAATGAAACCAATTTTCATACTTTTTTTGAAAATAAATGTCTTGCATATGGTAAATCAATAAGAGACAAAAAATACACTATCACGACGAGAAGTTTTTTAATATTCAATAGACGGACACTTCAATATACTTTCGACGAACTTTTTTTTTCGAGTTTTTTAGTGTTAAAATATGCTTTTGAAAAAAACACATATGATTTGTTATTTTAGAAATTATGTGTAACACTCACAAAAAAATTGAAAGAAAAGTTCGTCGAACGTATATAGAACCGCCCCTCTATAAAAAGATAATTTAATTCTCTTCACAATGGTATGATTTGTTTCGCATAACGATTAACAGGTTGTGAGCTAATTACTTTTTAGAAAGAAAAAAAAATGAAAGTGTGTTTTTATAGTTTGATGAAAAATAAATGCTTAGGATTTGTTCATTTGACCTTAGAGAATTTGTATTCTATATTGAACTTTTCTCCATATATGCATCAGTTGCGTTTTTTTTTTTACTGAAAAAAGTTAGTTGATTTGACATTAAAAATTCAAATATGAAATTAAGATAATAATTGTGAAATTTATTTGTATTATTAGTGCTCTGGCTTTTGGCTTGACACCAAAGACTAGAAATTATCTGTTTGATCATAATTTAATTAAAACCTTTTAGGTTACTGGATTCGTGGTTAACATGAATATTTGAGATTTCATAGTATAATACAAGAGTTTATTATTATAAGGCTTGGGCTTGATGAATCTTTTAGGTTACTGACTTCGTGGTTAACATGAATCTTTTAGGTTACCACTATGCTGAAAAAAATGATAGACTTTATAAGGGTTTATTATTTTTTTGGGTAAAGGGGAGTAATCCTGCACCCAGGTAAATATATTAACCAAATAAACGTTTAAGTACAATGGATATGAGTGAAGTCTCATATCTCAGCCCGTTACATAGGCATAAAGCTTACATAACAAGATACTTCCTATTCTCTAAACAAGAAAACAAACCACTACTCAAATGATAACATATGACACAACAAAATAAAATTACTTCCTAGGACCTTGAAACTTTGTGCCATACATGGCATTAAAAGAATCCAAATTCCCTGGAAGATCACGAACCTGTTTCGCATAGTCGTCGAAGTCATAGTCATCATATTCATCTTCAAACTCGTGGCCACCACCAAAAATATTAACAGACTCATCAAATGGGTTAGCAACAACCTCATCTTCAGAATCAGACACCACAATCTCTCCCACTTTAGAAAAAGGGTTGACTCTCTTAGTAGAAGAGGTAGACGGAATAGGTTGACCATCATCATCTACAAAAGTAGCTTTCCCATCAATAATTAGCTTTTCAAGCTTACCAATTTTCTCAGCTATGGGAGTAGAACCAACATCCATTGATCCCATTGAATCACTCACAAGGTTGGCAGCAGAAGACGTCCCATTCTCCGGAGGCTTAGACGCCTCACCAAGGTCCTTCCCCCGAGAGCCATCAATACCTGCTTCCTTAGTAGTACCAGAATACTTCCCAGTCTTCACCGTTTTAGTAGAAGAATCAGCCACAATACTTGGGGTGCCCGAGTCATCTTCCACCTCAAGAGTCCCAAAAGAGTTTGACGTAGTAATTGGTGTATCTTTAGCAATACCACTAGCAGCTGTCGGTGTCTTCGTCTTTGCAACATATACCTGCTTCCTAGGTGCAAATCTAGGACCCTTACCCATATTAATACCACCAGTCATCTTCGTACCTTTAGGTTTGGCTTTCCGATTCTGCACCACCTTAAAACCATCATCAGGTTCATCCACATTAGAGGTGGGGGGAACATCATTATTCTCCATAATACTCTTAGGACAACAAGCAGTATCATGCCCAAACACTTTACATTCTGAACAGTGTGGCGGCTTCCATTCATATTCCACCTTTATACTTGCCGTAGTAAAACCACTATCATCCTTGTTAGGGATCGCCATAGTCACCACATGTTTAAGCTCAAAATCAGATGATAATTCCATAAGAGCACGTGCAAAACTAATACGACCCCATGAATCAATACACATGGAACTTGTAAAAGCATCTAACATAATCGGCTTACCCACTTGAGTAGCAGTTAAGCTCAACCCATCTTCTGAATATGCAAGTAATGGAACATTATGCAATTTAATCTAAACGGGAACTCTAGTTACCTCACTTTTAGACAATAGCACATCAGGAGTCCATCTAGTGAGAATGAGAGGAGAATTGCGAATAATCCAAGGGCCCCGTTGAAGAACATTCTCAACACCCTCTTTAGAATCGAATTTAAAGAGGAAAACACCATCATCATTCTTCATTAGTTTCTGAAAACCAAACTTACCCCACGTGTTGGAGACGTAGTTCTTAACCAAATGAAAAGCAACATTCTTGCCAACAAAGAAGCCAACAAGTGTATTTTCATACCGGTTGAATACACCCTCCATAGCAGCCTTCGGAAGCACCGTATCATGATTATCGATGAGCGTCTCATTCACCAAGGCACGAAAATTAACTTTCCTAGAGACACGTTCCGGGTTTAACACATTAGCAAATGACCTCACTTCGTTAGTTACACTACCAATCACGTTAGGACCTGAAGTAGAAGCATTCACCACGTTGGGACCAGAATTACTTTCAATCCCCACCCTAGGTTCCGCCCATGGGTCAGTTTTGTCCATGTTAGACGTGCCAGAAACCGTATCAACCGTAACAGTAAAACCAGAATTAGAAGCATTGACCACGTTAGGGGCAAGATCCTCCTTAGAAATATTCGGTTTACCATGGCTAGTGCTCCCCATGTTCGAATCCAACCCACCAAAAATCGTATCCCTGCAACTTGTGTTATCCAGATTGGTGGTACCCCATACAGACTCAAACGAATTCTCCATACCCAGATTACCATCTTGAGTGCTAGGGTTTCGCAAAACCCTAGCAGCTATACGTGGTTCGACAACAGTAGGATCAACATCACATCCATGTTGATCTTTAAGGCGTTTAAACCTAGCTTCCAAGGCATTAATATCCACGCCAACCTGATCGGCCAAGTTGGTGGCTGTAGAGGCAGCTTTAGGCGACCTACTTTCGCTCTCTTTTCCATCCACGTTGGTGGCTTTAGAATTAGCCTTACTCGAAGAACCATCTTTGTTAAAAAACCCTCTCTCCATCACAAGAAACCCACAAACAATGAATCAATAGGCACGCAAAGCAATTACACCAGCAGCAACCATATAATCGAACCAAGCAAAAGATAAAACCCTAACTGAAAGTTAGGGTTTATACGTAACGCCCCAATAAACTAACCAACCTCCATCGTATGGTGATAATTTGAATGCTTAATTAGGAGTCTTGAAGGTGCACAATCAGTAAACCACGCAGCGAAACAAAAAAAACCAAAACGAAACCCTAAAAAACGATTAACAAAACCCTAACAGAAAACACCTATAGCGATCAGAAAATAAAAGTAATTAACAAAGTAATTACCAATGTAATCAAATAGCTGTAGACACAATCTAATTAGAGTTTAAAAGAGGATCGATTTGCAGGATGTTAGGGTTTCGAATTTTTCTTTTTGTCGCCAAAGAGGAGAGAGTCGTTTTAGGGTTTGTGATTGGTTATGATGATAAGAGGGATTATAAGGGTTTATTATTGTAAGTCTTCGGCTGGACTTGAATCTTTTTCTAGTATGATAATGTAGAAAAATGTGTAATGGTGCTTAGCCTCATTCAATTCAAAGTTTCAAACTAAAAAGAGGTAACACAAATGATTGAAGTAAATACCAACACTACAACATTCGATACAATTAGCGGGGACCATGTCAGCCTTTCGGCGAGGACTTGTCCTCGCCAAAGGTTTTTGGCGCAGATATGTCCTCGCCAAAAGTTTCCTGCTAATACCTTGTCGCGAAGCTATACATGTAAGCTTCTTGGTAACTACTAAATCTGTGGTACGCACCCTCAAACTTGAACTTTTACTACATATAACGATGAACTATTAAGATTTATGATCTCAGGAACCTCTATCATAATTACTTTATGTGGGTATAGATTAAAAAGTCAGCCTTAAGGGTGAAATGTATTGTCCATAGAAACCCAAATCTGAAATCATTGTTAAGAAGTAGGGAAATGTTTGTGTGTGATTTCAAGTGTTGACTTACATATACCTACGCTTTTACTGCCTTATTGTCTGGACAACTTTTGTCTGATTCAAATTACTATTATAAAGATTTTAGGCTGGGCACGCTCGTGACCCAGGTCACCAGGTGTCACATCAGCTTTCTCTCTCCGGCGACCAGACACAACCAAGTTGTCACAGTCGACGACCAAGTTAAATAAAAAAAAGAGATTGAAAGGAAAGTGTGTAAATATCGGTTGAAAAAACAACAGATTTTCATTTTTGGGTTGCCTCGACCGATCCTCGACCTACACCCCACAGTGGTGCAGTGACGACCGATTTGGAAATCGGTCGTTCACTGAATTTGTTGTTGACCGACCGATGTTTTTATATCCACTGCGTCCAGCCTTATATCTAAGACTAATAGCTGCCTAAATCCCTAAAGGAACCTACAAACAGTTTTCTGGAAATATAATTAAGGTTAACACAGAGATCAAGTGTACGATTGTTTTAGTTTGGTTACATGCATGTATCACTTACAACAGCCGCATTTTAATCATTACATAAAAATCACAACAAACAAATAAAGTATTACACATATAATACCATCAAATGTGTTTAAATTTACTATCTTGGGTTCGGACCATATGCACTATCCAGATTAAGAGACACGAATCCATTTAATTTAGTTGGTTCCGTCTCCTGACGAGCTCTCTCCATCACCAAACAATCATTTAACTCCATTGCCACTGCATTCATGGTTGGTCTTTTGCTCGGTATTTGGTCAACACAGGTCATTGCCAGTTCTACTACTTTCCATGCTGAATTGATGTCAAAATCACCTGTTAGCCTTGGATCAACAATGTTTTTCACGTTCCCGTCAGCTAGCATTAGATTAACCCATCGAATTATGTGTATGTTTTCATTGTCATATCTGGTTATTGGTGGTTGGCCTGTTATCAGCACTAGAAGCACAACCCCAAAGCTATAAACATCGCTTTTCTTTGTCAATCTGTTTGATGTGTAATACCTGAAAGCCAGAAATGTTATTGCATTAATACCAAAAATCTTAGTGCATTAAGAATTTACAAGCGAGAAGGATTGTTACTAAATCACATACTTTTTTCTAAAACAAAGCGTTTCTTATTGTGGTAAATAAAACAAACAAATATAAGATAAGAGAAGCTCACTCGGGGTCGAGGTAACCAGGGGTGCCAGCAACTACTGTTGAAATATGGGTACCACCTTCTGCTGGAAAAGCTTTGGACAACCCAAAGTCTGCTAGTTTTGCCTGAAATGTCCCATTCAGTAAAATGTTGGTACACTTGATATCTCTATGAACTATCCCTGGTTTGCAACCATGATGCAGGTACTCGAGCCCTAGAAAATAGAATACCCTGTATTAGTCAAGCGCCTTCATGATCATTGATGCTAAATATGAAGTCAAACCGATATGTTTTAATCTGCATACTGACCATGTGCTGCATCACATCCTATTTGCAGTCTTTCTTCCCAACTCAAGACATTTGAACTCACATCTGCTCAAGTAACTCAAATTAGTAGTGTATTGACAAGTTTTAAATTCATGTCAAGGTCAGAACTATGGATATATTCATATATCTAAAGTTATGAGGAATACCAAATATATGGCTTTCTAAGTCCCCATTAGCCATGTACTCGTAGATTATTCCCTTGTGGCTGCCTTCATTACAGTACCCAACGAGTGAAGTTATGTTTTTATGATGAATGTTCAGTAGAAGACTGGCCTGTATATAAGATAAAAGATTTAGTTTGCATTGCAGTTTTCCATTTGATGCATTTTTTGTGCCAGTTGTGTGTGTTTATATTACCTCGGCCTGAAATTCCTTGTCCCCTTGATGGGATGTTGTGGACAGAATCTTGACAGCAACTTGTGTATCATCAATGTGCCCATGGTAAACTGTTCCAAATCCTCCTTTGCCAAGAACAACATTGAAATTGTCGGTCATGCTTTGTATCTCTGAGTATGTGTACTCTTGCTTCTTTATTTCCAGCTCCGTGCCTGTTCTCCTTTTGCCTGCTTCCATTCATCCAGTTAGTGATTTTTCATGACTTAAGCTAGTCTATGTTATTTATGCATTTATGGATTTTGGATAAATATTCTTTAACAAGACTACAGAACCAAAGAAGAGAGGCTGTCATACCCCGTGTTTTTTGTTTTGTAATCGTCCATATGGTGGCGAGTGCAATCAAGATCATGAAGAGTGAAGCTGCCGTTGCTACTACTGGAACAATAAATTTGTTATCCTTCTTGTTCTTACAATGATTTGTGTCACAGGGACCTGGAATATCACCATGACCCTCGCCATCGAAACTGATTATGTGAAATAAATGTGAAATTGTTAAGCAATTCTGAGTATTAAATTTCAGTATTCGTAGTTAAAATTTAGATGCAAACCTCAATGACAATGATCCCTTGTTTGACTTATCTAGGAGCTCTGATGGAAGTGGACCAATGAAATGGTTTCCTTTTAAATTGCTATAATAAATAGTTAGTAAGATTGGTTCTATTCCATGTAGGTAAACTTGTGATTCTAGTTCAAGAAGAAAATAACTTACAGGACCGTCAAGAATTTCAGTCCAGCAAGAAATTTAGGTATTGTTCCTGTTAAGTTATTGTTGGACAAATCCCTGAAACAGTAATGGAGAAAAGTGTAAATGTTACAACATTTGTGATTTCTATATCTTTTTTTCATATATCTCCTTAAGGGTTTGTTTGGGATTGATTACTTTTAGCTTATGCTTATAGCTAATAAGCACTTTAAAATAAGCACCTCCCTAAGTGCCTATTTCCTACCAAAATAATCCAATAAGCAATTAGCAATCCAAACACTTTGAAAGTGCTTATTCTTTTGGAAAAAGATACATGCAAATATGCAATCCAATACACCCCCTAAGAATTTAGCTAGCTTGAATCACTAAAACTGCAAGCTGTTCAAAGAAAACAAATTGCAGACTTACAAGGTATGTATCCTTGTGAGATTAGCTAAACCAGGATATATTACGCCGTTTAGTCCGCTGTTAGACAAGTTCCTGATTCATAGTATTTAGGGAAATATGATTTAGTTATTACAATCAGAATGATTTATAAAGTGGGGGGTGGGGGATTGCATGTGTACGTACAAGTATATGATCCTAGGTGACTCGGTATCATTGTAGCTGCATCTGACACCATCCCAAACAAATTCTTGAGGCGCACACGGATCTCCTTGCCAGTGTTTCGTTACTTTGTAACTTGACTTAATGTTCCATAATGCGGAAGCTAATATATATACCAGAAAAGAGTTAAGGAATTTAAACTTTACTTTGCTATAATAAATAAAAAAGATATACACTTGCCATCTTGATCATCAGTTTGCCTTTGTAGGGGCGGCTTTAACGTATAAAGCTCGAGAGCGTTGATAATGGGAAGAAATTTTGACGTTTTTGTTCTATTGATTGTGAGTGTATATGAGGGTGCTGCAATCTCAGGTTCTCTACTATAACTAGTGGTGGTTGTACGATTCTGTGGATAGATAGGTCCATCCCAGTGGTTCCCATTCAAGTAAATATCGAACACTCTGCTATAGTTACCTTTCAGTATTTGAGTTTCAGCAAAATGCAGGTAGATGAAAAACTTATCGCTGGCATTAACTGGATACCATCCTAATTCAGTAGAATTAGATAAATATGGTTCGACTGCCGTAGTCATGACCTCTGATGGTGTGTCAGTGTCTGTATAATAGTCGGGATAAATTGTATCATCAGTTGAAAAGAAAATACCATCGCTCATCATAACAGAATCTGACATCCATAATCGATCATACTTGTCCGCTTTATACCTAACCAAAGAATTAAAAAAAGTGAAGTTAGTACTTAAATTTTCTTTAATGCCAAAAAAAAATTGAGAAAACAAGGTAAGCTCACCTGATTATTCCATATCTGTTTTCCCATGTTTCGCGTTTGAAAAAACATAATGGTCCAAAATTAGATTCTGCATACATGTCTTTTCCAAGAAGCCGTAATTCTAATGTAGATATAAAAGGTGTCCCGTGACCTGTATTTACCAGACAAACATGTATGTAATCTGATAGCGATACATGGATTATTTCACTGAATAGTGATTCAGTTGACGAATTAAATTTAATCGTATCCCAGTAATCAGGTCCAAGATAGACATCAAATTCTGGATATTGGCTGTACAAGTCATAATTCCCGTACGTAAACCATGCCCTTATTAGATATCTATTACCCTTGCCTTGAGTTGGTTTTAATGTGTAGCAGTTTCTAATGTTTTCAGGAAAACTTCTGAGGGTGCTAAGCTGTGTATAAACTGCGGATGCATTGTGTAATGCCAATATGTTACGTGGTTCGCCGCTATCTATAAAGCCGGCATCAGATACATAGTTTATACCCGTGACATTATCAGTGTAGGTTAAGCCTTCGGCGATCCCACAGTCTATGCTTATGAAACCTGCAAATGCGACGTTGATTAATAGATTTTACATAGATGGTTAATGATAGTATTTAGAGTAATTATGCATAAGTACCTGATTGGTCATCATCGGCTCGGACCACTATTGATGTAACAAATAAGCCAACAAGAACCAAAGTTGGAAAAATACCATGAAACATCTTCATTTCTAGACATGGGCTCATCTTGTACATGCAAAATAAGTATTTCTAGACTTACATTTGGTGTATGGTGTTTAATAGTTAACTAGCTAGTAACATTTTATATTGGACTAGCTTAACTTAAGAAATGTTGATAGTCTGGACCATAACTAATCACGATTATCCATCATTGTTTTTTACGGAGTATATTGTTAAGTACACGTATGTTCCTTAATGCAGGTAGGGCCGTCTTTAAATTTTTGAATATTTTGAGGGTCCTTTGACGAAATTACGTAATGACGTTTTTCGAGAAAAAATGTTATATATAAAGTTTTATCGTTTATAAAAATATAATACAATTATTTATTTAAATGTTTAGCCTATTACTTTATTTAAGATATTTTTTCATCTAAATACTGTTTTTCGATGCATATAATTGTTAACACGACAAATTGTGAGGCTCTTAAAATTTTAAAAGCCCTGAGCGGTCACCCACCTTACACATTCTCAAAGAAAACCCTGCATCATACAGGCATAAATATAAAATGTCTATTTTAGATGTATTATTACTTGAGTCTTGATACTTATATGCTGTTAATGTAGCTAATTCTTTATTTAATAATGCCTAGTAGCTTTTATATGATTTAATGTGGTCTCAGTTTTAATATGACAATCATAGAAGATCTTTTTCCTTTCTATAATTGAGAAAAAAAATAGTTTATTCGACGTTGACAATGTCAAAATGGAATCAAAGTTATGATATAAAAGGAAAGTCAGCTTTGATGTATTATTATTGTCCATGTGAAATCTTGAAGGATATTGACTTCTAGGTTAACATCATAATTGAAATATGAGAGTTTAACAAACCTACTAGGCTAACTAAAATAATATGCTTAGAGCATAGTATATGCAAGATATCAATAAAACATTACTCGTATATCACATCAACGTCATATCATACACCTCTTAATAACGCATCAATAACTCAAATTAAACACCCTTATTTCATAACACACCACAAACATGTTATTAGATCTCACATAATTTTTTTTTTTTTTTTCATTTTATTTATTTTATACAAACACGTTTTAGATAAAATTGAAAATACAATATATTAAAAATACGATACGATTAAAAAAATACACGATACGAGTACATAAAAAAAGGATACGGTACGAGTACATAAAAAGAAAGACACGATACGAGTACAGGAATAAAACACTATACGAGTACATAAAAATAAAAGATGATACGACAAGAACAATAATTATTTGAGGTCGCCGTCATGCTAGACGAAAAAGCCGTCGTGCCAAAGTATCGTGCTCGGATATCGGCTTTTATTGCTTCGACACCCGCCGCATCTTCCGGAGTGATCCCCTCAGTTCTAAAACTAAGAAACTTCACTTCTCCCAATTTCTTTTGAGTTGCGATATAATCAATTATTTTCTCTTGTTCGACTCGCAATTCCTCTTGATCTCCTTGAAAGCTTATGTACTAGACGAAGAACCCACCGAACACGTAGAGTCTGATTTTGCACTCTTGGAAGGCCTTGGCTTGCCAGGAGGACGTGAGATTACATCGTCTCGAAATATCGGTTTAAGGGTTCTTCAAGGTCATCGAGTCCCCGAATGCGTCTTCCGGGTTTAACGGTTTTAACACCACGCCATTTGTTGTGGTCTTTCAAGACTTCCCCATGCTTCATAGTGGGTAAACACATAGCCCCGTAATTTTTTTTATTATGGTGTAACAACGATTTAGCCACTTCGAATCGTTTTCACCACTCAACCGTTCATTTTCATCTACAACTCCTGCGAACTTGTTACAAGCACCCTGCAACGTGGTCCACTTTCCCGTCATCATATCCTTGGTGCATTTGTATTCTGCAAGGCAGTTGTATTCATTTGTAACTTTTTTTCCAAAACGACTTTGAATTTTGGTCAATACCGAATCTTGGATCTTCGGGTATTTGTACGTAGGTTTCAGCCAAAAGTTTTTCCTCCTCTAGTTCCCAATGTTTATGAACGGCATCGGTTTTTTTTTTGTCTCAGATTTTCCCTTTTCCTCTTCCTTTTCCGATCGGAGAAGACTCGGTTTGTGATTCTTGTGTTGTTGATGGAGGTGAGGTTGGTGGTGGTGAGTTTGGTGGCATGTCTTGTGTTGGCTGCCAGGAATTCCCGAGACTCATGTTGTTGAAGTATTGTTGTTGTTGTGAAAAAAATGCCATTTGGTTATAGTGATCTTAGTTCATTTATGGCCCGAAAGTGGGTTGTGGATAATATGGCATCGGGTTTTGCGGGTTGTTCGCTGCAAAACCCGAGATGTTGTTCGGATATGGCGGATATGGTGGCATCGACATCGGGTTTTGAGAACGTTGGACCAAAAAAGAGCGACCGAATGATGGTGTTGCGGGTGAAGGTGAGCTTGAATTAGCAAACTCGGTTTGAAATATGTTGTTAAGTAACCAATCGTTTGCGTTTTGTTGTGACATTTTTGAAAGATTTAAATAGATGTGTATGTGAAAGTTCTGATAAAATTTAAATTGGGTTGAAGGTATGATAAATGATTAGTAAAAGTGGGTATTTAAAGGTGAAAAGTGAGGTATTTTAAAATTGTTTCCGTTACATTCATTTACTCACTTTCATTTTCAAAAAATCGTACCATTACTTCATTAAGTCACTTTCAATATACAAAAATAAAAATAAAATATAATAAAATAAAATAGTGCATTTTTTCTTTTTGACGTGAACCACTCAAGTGGCTGATTTCCTTTTGGCTCGAGTTTGGCGTGTTGCCCGGTTCCGCAAATGGCGCGCCATGGTTGTTTTGAGGTGCATTTGGCGTGTGAAATACCTCGATACCGTCTTCTCTTAGCAAGTTATTATTATATAGTTTTGGGCTCGACTAAATTTCGTACAAGTATGCTTAATGGGTTCAAAGTTATACAAATTTAAAAGGCTGGACACCAAGCACAGCCCAATTCTAATGGGCTCAAATTCATATAACATGCAATACTTGCCAACAAACCTGACCTTCTCCTACGTGTAACAATTAGTACATTCTTTAGTGAAGTTAGCAATTAGTATAACGTCTTGTTAATATCACACAATAGTTGGAATCCTTGTGATAAGGTTTCAAAAATCTGATTAAATCACAATCACATCAATTGGTTATAGACATTGATAACAAGTTCATTACGAGTGTATTTGTAATTGTTTTATGTGTATGTAATATACAGACAGACCACCTAAACGCTAAACAAAATAATACGTACTTACGTAGTATATACTCTTTTGTGTCACTTTCTATTTATTTTTTTAAATGTATAAACATGTGATTGATGAGTACCGTATACAACTAGAAAGGAACACGAGAAGAGCAAACATATACATTTTGACTTTTAAATCACATATTCACATGTCTAAACTTGTAACCATCGTGAAAGTAGTTTAATGATCAAACATCTTTTTAATAACATATTTCAAATTTAAACTTCATTAAATACATATCTTGAAAGTGCCAAGATAAATAATAGAAACGGTCTCTAGTACTGTTTTAAAACCCGGGTTGATCCGGCCGGTTGAACTATGAACCAGCCGGATGACCGGAAGCCGGTTTTAAGCAAAACAACCAGTTGAACCGTGATTCGATGACCTGACCGAGACTTCCCAGAATACTTCTGTCATGCTATGTATAACTTAGTAAAAAATTTGTTGGAAATTATATTGAGTTGATAATACAAAACAATTAATAAAGAATGAAGCAAAGATGAAACTACAAAGACTTAAAAGACAAAGAAAGAATTCTACAAAAGATGGAGGATTTTAGAAGATAATTTGTTTCCTAATACAATTATTAGTCTTTGTAAACCCTAATGTCTCCAGTATATAAAGAGACATAGGTCATTCGTTTATTGTGCACAAGTAAAGATGTAGTCGACTAGGTGTTTTGGTTTTAGCCTCAAGGATCGTTTGATTCCTTGTTATTGTTAGGTATAACACGTTCTACTATTGATCAAGTAGAATTGAGGCTTTTACTTTTGGTTTCATCGGCTTAATCTTTCCTCTCGTGGGATTGATATTCCTTCTATTGGATGTCCTTCTTGTAATGCTAATGTGGAGTCTTCAAATCACATCTTTTTCGGTTGTGTTATTGCTAAAGACGTTTAGATCTTAGTTCATAATTGGTGTGAAGTTTCTTACCCTTTATGTGCTTCGTTTGATCAATGGAAGGCATGGTTTGATTCTTGGCATGTGTCTAAAGAGAGGAAGAGACGTTTATATGTTATTTTTGTGGCTTCTTTGTGGTGGCTCTGGAGGTTTCGTAATAGCATCGCTTTTGGTCACGATCCTATTAAGAGAAATATCATTTACGACAACATTCGGTCTTTTACCTTCTCTTGGCTTCATCATAGAGGGCGTATGTCTTGCGGATCGACTGGCTCAAGTCCCCCTTAATGGTTTCGACTAGCTGATGCTATTTGCTTCTTTTTGGTGGATGCTACGCGTCTTTTGTATGCCATATCCCTTTTGTTGGTTTGGCTCTATGTTTTGTTAGTTTTTTATTTAGTCTGTTGCTTGTAATTATAGACTTGTTTTGGTTTTTTGGGCTTCTAGTTTCTTGCTAGAAGTTTTCTTTTATATATTATCAGCCGTTCAAAAAAAGAATTGAGGCTTTTATGGTGTGAATATTATGAATGATAATGATGAAAAACCTTGTTAATAACAGTTGATTCTTTGTTTGAATATTTTGTCTTTGTTATTAATTCATCCTAGATAAGATCTAAACAATCTCGAGCTTACAACGATCTTCACAATTTTTATCAGAACATGTTTATGAGTTTGAGAGAATGAAGGCAGTTTGAATGAAGTTGAGTGTGGTTCGTTTGGTGATCAAAAAATTATAATACTACATTTAACCCATGTTTCAGTTTGGAGAGTTCATGAATTGACAGTTATGGATGTTTTCCGTATTACTAATTTGAATAGGTAACATGCTACTTTGGTTTCTGTTACTGAGTGAGATGTATAGTTGATCATGGTTCCATGTGAGATTAATATCAGTGACTTGATTTTGTTGGCTACTCATTTTGTTAAATCAATCTCATTAAGTCAGTGGCTTGATTATGGGTCCATGCTACTATATTAAATATGGTTCGCTTGAGGCTATGATTCGTATGGAAGTTTAGGATGTTTGACGAAGCCTACGAAACATAAACGAGATTATCATGTGTATGATGACATTAGTTTTGAAGATGTGAGGTACAACAAAACAGAGAACATTTTCATAACTGATGGTGTTATTACTTTTTGTTACATGAAGTTTGGTTGATTTGTTATTGGTACAAGAGTAATGAACACACAAGATGATTGATTTTGGTTCTTAAGCATTTCAAAAGGTTCGTATTTGGATTAATTGGAATAATTGATTATGAAGAAGATGGATTATCACTTATTTGACGATGAAGTGCAATTACTTGGGTACGTGTTCTTATCATATCTTAAAAGGCCTGCAACTTTTAAAGATAACTTGTTCGTGCTTAATGGATATTGACGAAGACTTGTAAAATCTAGCAACTGGTTGTTGGTATCACTTAAAGGAGTTACATTGTAGTGCTCAGTGTCTCATAGAAGATGAGGACTTTGTCAAGAGATTAAGGTCTACTCATCAGTATGAGTTTGGAGTCATGTGGATAGTACAAAACATAAGACACAAATTTGGGTTATTTTACTTCAGCATCAAGTTGGTTAACACTTGGAATTCAGGGGAAGCATTTTGTATAGTGTTTAATCATTGAAATGAATCATTCAAGGGGAAAGTTTTACGACTGCTAGTCGTTATTATTACTGCTGGTTTATGTTTCTATTGTCTTGAGTTCATTTATAGTAAGCTTTTTGGTGTTCTTAATTGAGGGTAATTTGAGACTTTGAAAGGTTGGATTGGAAGTCTGATATTGGTTAGTAGTTGTCAAAATCAAAGTTGCATCTACTTAGCTTCTCCTAGCTAGAGGATAATGACAAAAAGGGGAAGAAGAAGTAAATAGGAGTTTTGTAACTTTTTTTTTAACGGCTGAAATATATTAAAATTAGCTACTAGTAAGGCACTAGAAGCTAAAAAGTACCAATACAAATCTAGAAATAAACAAAGCTACACAATCTAGATTTCTCCCGAGGCTTTAACTGCGAGGACTACAAAAAGAATGAAAAAACTCTTGCCAATTACAGATAACCAAGACAAGAGAAAAATCTCCGCCCACGGAGGCCAAGCCATTGGTTTTCTCTCCGCGGTGTTTTTGATGTAGTCCCATACAAGCCCCGGGGAAAGTTACAACAAGAAAAGACATATCAACAAAAGATCCGGATAATCTTGATTTGCTCGATACTCTCAGCAACGAAAAGCAATTCACAACAGCAACCATCACGTAATCGCAAACAATCTTCATACGATAGGCTCCCCCAAGAAGATTATATAAACAAAATCGGATTTTTAAACCAGTCATCCCAGCACATACTCGCTTTCTTATACCTATTCCGATATCATATATATGAAAAATGAATAATAGAGTCCACCATACCAACATCCCTTTTCTTCCCAGGATACAAATTCATAATTGTAACTTGAAGATTCTTAGTGGAATAACTTGTTATATAAGTTCACGAGTTGAACTTAAGGGGTTAATTTTTATTGAAGATCAAAGAAAAGTGTTTTGTAATTATCAATTATGGGAAGATTGTTGGAATTAAATTGTGTTGATAATACAAAACAATTAATGAAGAATGAGCCAAAGATAAAACTACAATGACTTAAAAGACATAAAAAGAATTCTACAAAAGATGGAGGATTCTAGAAGATAAATACTAGGAAGATTTGTTTCCTAATACAATTATAAGTCTTTCTAAACCCTAATGTCTCTAGTATATAAAGAGACATAGGTCATTCGTTTATTATGTGCACAAGTAAAGATGTAGTTGACTAGGTGTTTTGGTTTTAGCCTCAAGGATCGTTTGATTCTTTGTTATTGTTAGGTATAACATGTTTTACTATTGATCAGGTAGAATTGAGGTTGTTATGGTGTGAATATTATGAATGATAATGATGAAAAACCTTGTTAATAACAATTGATTCTTTGTTTGAATATTCCGTCTTTGTTATTAATTCATCCTAGATAAGATTTAAACAATCTCGAGCTTACAACGATCTTCACAAAATTTCACCCTTTTACTAATAGTAAACGTATATCCGTACATAATAACGAAATTTATAATAGCTCATAGTTATAGTTAAGATACTTTGTGGTTAACAAAAGATTTTCCTCTCGTCAAAGAGTATGTTCTAGAACAATAATACAACAAAACACAAAGTGTGAGATTGAGATAGGTTCAAATTGATTTAAATCGTCGTTTTCATGCAAAGTTTGAAGATAATGACTTGTTGGTTCGTTGTTGTAGTAATATCTAAGATTGGTACGTCACATTTTTATCCCTATATGTTCTTTTCTTTTTTTTTAAATATGAACCTATATGTTCTTGAATATTTTCATATTTTCATTAAAGATATAATAAATCAGTAAATAGCTAAAATATCTTACCGACAATCGACTGGATAGCCACAGTTTTTGACCCGAGCGAGAGTCGACGGTGGTAGGTATTGACACGTAAAAAAATGGTGAATAGTTAACGGGCTGGGCCTAATAAATACAAAGTGACAGCCCATATGAATCCTTCACACGTCATGTGGTCTTGCCACCTTAAATTGCGTGACCAACAGATTCTCTTCTCTTGTTATTAAGGCCGTAAACGAACTGAACGTTCAGTGAACATTTCATGAACGGTTCGGTAAAAAGTTCGTTTATGTTCGTTTATTTATTAAATGAACAAACATGAACAATATTTTACAATCGTTTAGTTAAATGAACGAACATGAACAAAAGTCACGTCCGTTTATTTATGTCCGTGAATGTCCGATTATGCGTTCGTTAACGTTCGTTTATGTTCATTTATTTATTTATGTTCGTATATCAAATCTTTTAATTGTATAATTTTTAAATTAGTTTGTTTAAACAAAATGGCACTGATAAAACGATATTAGATACATAATTTAATAAAGTTTATGATTGTTTGTCTATGTTCATTTATGTTCGATCGTTTATGTTCGTTTAGTGTCTTAATGAACGAACATAAACGAACATGAACAACTCATTTTCTTAATAAACGAACATGAACAAGAAATTTCGTACGTTTAAGCGTTCGTGTTCGTTTATTTGTCCGGTTAAAATTAAATGAACGAACATGAACAAGGCTCAGTTCGTGTTCGTCCGGTTCGTTTACAGCCCTACTTGTTATCCTTACTTTGTATACTTTAATTTTTTATTTGCACATACAAAATTGTACATTGAAAAATGATTGAGATAACTAATTCACGTGACTAATTTTATGTTTAATCTATTCATTTTGTGATACTTGTATTTCACTTATTCTCATTCCTCTTATTTACCATTGATTTAGTCATGTGTTACAAAATCCTTGTTAATCATAAAATTAGGCACATGACTTAGTCATATCAATCACTACTCTTGTACATTTAGTATATGTTTTTTTATCGGTTTATATTTACAAAAAAGTGTGAATTGACGGGAATACTCTAACTCCGAGTGTCTTTTGACACCAGACATTTTCCATCCCACAAGGAATAGCTCCGACAACCCTCCTGACCCAGTGAGACACCAACTGAAGTAGGCAGGAGCTGAGACTCAAATCCTTGACCTTTTATCCACAAAATCTCTCCAGTGTGCACATGAATTTTTCGAAGATAGATACCAAATGAGTCAAAGCGCTTTTAGTTTTATCAGTTTATATATTTGGGTATGCAAATAACAAATATGATTTTATTTAATTAACTCAAAAAACTTTATAAAAAAGGTAACGATACGTATATGATATTGATCTTAAAGTCTAAAATTATGACTAATTTTGTACCTAAGATGAATGGGTGTTATTGCGTCTCACCGGCGTCATTCCTAAGTAGAAGGCCAAACGACATCGTCATTTAAGCGTTACCCACACCCCAATCAGGGCCATTTCCCAAGCCAGTTAGTTGGCGTGGCATTAAAGAGGAAAGTCCCAAAAATTACTCGTTTGAATGCAATGGCTACTTTTCAATTTTTATTTAAACTAATACACAACCATTTTTACACACTATATAAACCCCTATACACAACTATTTTTACACACAAAGTAATCTTTACTTCCATTTTCATTTATTTACATACAAGCTATATAAAAAAAGGTCTCAACAGCCAAATGATCCTTCAACAATCTTCTCGGTATATCGCAACAATCATCTTCATTAAACCCTCCTACACCTTCGTCCGCACACTCAATATCATCCTCATAACATCCCAATTTTGCTTAGTTTGTTAGCTAATATAATATGCCAACATACACACCCGAATAACTAATTTATCAACAACAACTCACAACAACTACTTAACCAACAAAATTCAACATTTTCAACAAAATCCACCACCACTCTATCTATCACAACAAACACAACCACCACCGCTACCACCATAAGAAACCCACGAAGAAAAGGAAAAAGACCCACAAAATGTACCATAATTGACACAACCGAGGGATCAACGCGGCCTTATAGTCGTTGGACGCCGGAAGATGAAACGTTATTGCCGAGTGGTATGTTGGCGTTTCTGAGGATAACAAAAAGACGAATTATTCTGGCACAAGATTCGTCACGAGTTCAACAAAAGTTCTCTACATAAACGTACAAAAGGATATGCTGACGGGGAAGTGGGCAACGATGAACGCAAATTGCCAAAAGTTCAACGTTGTCTACAAACATTTACAACGTTTGAGTAGAAGTGGGGAAAATGAGGTTGTTCTTTTGGCTCGTATTAGGCAAGCATATCGTGATGAGTCAAAAGGGTCAAAAGCGTTTGTTCAAGACGACGTGTGACAAATCTTGAAAAAAACACCCCCAAATGGGATGCTTCCAACCCCGCTGATCCGATTAATCTCACCGGGCATGTCGTACTATTCAGAGATGATGCGAGACCACGCCCCTCGGCAAATCACGTCCCTCGAAAAAACTAATCGAAAACTGTGCCGAACACCACGGGAAGTAACCCGCCAGATTTTGAAAATAATACGGTTGGAAGAAATGAGGTTTCTCGGCACTAGCAGCATTGCGATGTCCGATGAGGATGCCTACATGATCAGCATGCAAAGAGAAGAAATCCGTCGAAAATATAGATTTGGCAATAAATTATTTTATTGTATTTTTTTGTGTTGTTTTCATTTTTTTTCGTATGTTTTTTATGTTTCTTTTACTTTGGTATTATAATTAGTATTTTTATTTGAGTGAATGAAAAATTAGTTGGTTTGAAAAATAAAAAATTAAATAAAATGGTGGATCGCAAAAAGATATTTCTGCTTGAGTGATGAGTGATAAGGTATTTTGTTGTGTTAATGTAAAAAATGTGAATGTTAAAATGACACTAATGTGACAAACGGCTTGAGCTCAAACAAATCCCTCTCTAAATTGATGTGATAGTGTTTTATTAGTTTGTGTAAAAAAAAATCCCTCTCTAGTCATCGATATTTTTATTATTATGTTGCCACTTAAATTAGACATGGCATACCAGCATACTAATCAATGCACACTCTGTAGTAGCATGCAGTTAACACGACTTATTTATAAATTGCATCATAAAGCGTGGCCTGAAGATATTCATGCATGCACATGCAATACGTGTAACCAGTCTCTAGCTCGCATATAATATCGTACATACGAGTTAATTACAATTTCATAGGTATATTGCTTTGTCTTTTAAAACAACAAAATTTAATTTAGAAGGTTACGTGATGGACCAGTAGATCGAGTGGCTGAAATTTTATGCCAACACCTAGCTGAGTCACAAACGGCCCCACCGCGACATAATCGCCTAAAAATCTTAAACATCAATACCAAAACAAAACTCGGTCATCTTCGATCTTACTCCCTCCGTCTCAAAATTATTGTCAGGGGACAAGAATCACAAAGTTTAATAAAAGTGGGACCCTTATAAATCTCAACCACTCAAATGGAATATTCCTCAATTATATTCTCTTTTTCTTACTAAATATGGAAAGTGGACAATTAATTTGAGACACCCATAAAAAGAAATATGGACAATAAATATGAGACGGAGGGAGTAAAACTTATTAAAATAAATAAATAAATAAATAAATCTTAAAACAAGCACTGCTCGACACCTCAGCAAAATCATAAGTTTACAAATTACTAAAGGGGTGCTTGGTTGGGGTAATGGGGGGTAGGGAATGGCAAAGGTAATGATTAAATATGATTGGTTAGTATTAGGGAATGCAATCATTGTTTAATATTGGGTAATGGGGCATTACCCAGTAAATTGGGAGGTATGGTAATGATTACCCACCACCACCAGCAGCCACAACAAGCAGTAGCCACCACCACCACCACCACCAGCCACCATCACCACCACCACCACCAGTCACCACCACCACCATCACCACCATTAGCTGCCACCACCACCACCAGCAGCCACCACCATTAGCCACCACCAGCTACCACCATTAGCAGCAACCACTACCACAAACAATCACCACCACCACCACCATTAGCAGCCACCACTACCACCACCAGCCACCATCACCACCAGTAGCCACCACCACCACCAGCCACCACCACCTCCAGCATCCACCACCACCACAACTAGCCACCACCATTAGCAGCCACTACCACTAGCAGCACCACCACCACCAGAAACCACCACCACCACCAGCCACCACCACCACCATCAGCCATTACCACCACCATCTACCAGCGACCACCGTCACCACCAAAAGCAGCCACCACCACCACCAGCAACCACCACCACCACCACTAACCACCACCACCACTATCAGCCACCACCACCACCACTTTGAAGGTTAATGTATTTTTCTCAAGCCAAGCACTATCAAAGATAATGATAATCTACATTTCATTCCTTTGCGTTCCCTTTGCATTCACATTGCCTTTCCCTTTCTCATTCCCCAATTTGAACAAAGCGCACCCAAAAACACCTCTCTGTTCTTCACCTATCACCATTTTTCTTGATAAATATTTAAAAATATTAATATATTTAATTTATCATTTTTTTCGATTATTATGTAGCAAACTGTATTTCTTGCTATTTTATTCATAAACTTTTAAATTTCAACATTTTTATGTATTTATGATCATTTTACTCTTACGTTTTTTAACTAACTTATTTACAATGAAATATACATCCGTCATTACATATGAACAAAATACGTACAGAAGTCAAAATTTAGAAAAAAATAAATTTGACTACACAGCAATCGAGAATTGTCCCTATTTTTTTTCTCACTTAAAAAATTTATATAAGATAATATAGAAAAATATATAAATAAAAAAAGAAGAAGTTCGGAATTGCAGGAGAGGAGTGGGAAATAGTTTGAGTTTTCAGGAGAAGGACTCGATGAATTTGAATTCTCAGGGAAGGACTCCATCTCCGGCACATTATAAATACCCTCACTTTTTTCATCACAATTCGCCACCCCCCAACACTACTACATACTATTCTTCTTCTTCTTTTCTTCTTATATATTTGCTCTTTAACATTATTTTGCTGATCTGAAAAATGACTATCATCGTTGATCAACCTCCATTTGGTACGTACTATGTCATTTTATCTATTACTTTATATAGCTTTGCATTTGTCGATTATAATGGTTTATAGTATACTTTCTTTGCCCTAGATTTTATACTTCTTTTTATTTTGAAAGAATTTTGCATATTCATTCTAATAAGCACCGTATAAACATATCCTAGCTAGGGGTTATTAACGATATTTTCAAAGAAAAGTTAATAGGTTAGTAAAGGCTTTCATGTCACCTTACTACCTTAGTGTTAATCTTTGCTAGATGTTGCATATATTTTGTTTACTTTTGAATCTCAAATGTTTGTGTATTTGCTTACGTTTCTCTTTGTGTGTTTTGAGAACAGAAAACGGAAATGAGGAGCAGATCCAAAAGAAGAGGGAAGAGTTGGAATTGGAATTGGAATTGGTATTGGATGGTGGATTTTCTATTCCCCATGCCAATTCTTTTGGCCACAATTTTAGGTCAATAATCCTTTTAATTTTAATCTAAATTTTTATAATCGGTTAAATCCGAAAATTTTACCTATTGTGACGAAATCACGAAAAAGTTACCTATTCGTGGCGAAAAACACTTTGAATTACTGTAAATAAATTGTTATTAGTGACACATAAAAAAGTGTCACCAAAATTAAAAAAAGTGTCACTAAAGATTAAAGTGTGATCAAAAGTTTAAAAAGGTGTCACTAAAAGTTTTACGTGCTTCTACCACATTTAAAAAAAAAAGTGCAGGTAGAAAGTCCAAGAGTTTTAAGGCTACTTATGGTTAGTACATAGCTTTCGCTTTTTGCGACACATTTTCTTTATAAAAAGTGTTATCAAATCTTAAAATTTCAGACTTTTACCCACATGTTTAAAAAGTGTCACTAAAGGATTAGATTTAATGACACTTTTTTATGTCATTAGATACTCTGTCACTAAATGTGTATTTTCTTGTGGTGAAAATCTTTCAAATTAACGTGATAAAATGGCAAATATTGAATTCACACAAACACCTTCTTTACGACTCCCATCATATATGAAAAAATATTTAGAATTTTATATGAACTACACTCTACACAAATCAAATATTATCTCCACCAATTAAACTACCTTTTGATTGTTTGAATGTGAAGAGAACATGTACTTGGAACATCTCAAAATAAAAACATGGACACAAATGTCTAAGTTGTTAGGAAAATGAAGCTAATAAAAAAAAAAAAAAAAAAAAAAAAAGTAAATAAAATAATAATAATAATAAGTTCAAGATTTGGACTCTAGTTGGGTATAGCTAGGACGTTCATTAAAATAGATGCAAGTTGATAATTTAGTATAATTGTGTTCTATAGGGATTACGATGTTGAGAGTGAAAGACAAAAAGGTGTTGAAGACTTTTATCGTGTTAATCACATCAACCAAACAGTTGATTTCGTGAGTATCTTTGATTTTGCCACAAAAGTTTTAACCAATAAAAAGAAATGTGGCTAATGAATTTTGGACTATATAGGTAACAAAGATGAGACAAGAGTATCAGAAATTAGCCAAGGTAGAGATGAGCATTTGGGAGTGTTGCGAACTCTTGAACCAAGTTGTTGATGAGAGTGACCCCGACTTGGATGAACCTCAAATCGAGCACTTGTTACAAACCGCGGAGGCCATTAGAAAAGACTACCCTAACCAAGACTGGCTTCATTTGACAGCCTTGATCCATGGTACCATTGTGTACAAAACAAAACGTTAAAAATTGCAAATTTCTTCCATGTGGTTAGGCCAAATTGCAGGTTTCGTTCTTAATCTTTTGAAAATGTAGATACCATTCCTGTCAGGAATTTTCGGTTGCAGTTTTTGTCTCTGGGTTGCAGTTTTTGACAAGGGTATTTTAGTCATTTTACTTTAGACAGACGAAAACTGCAACCCAAAGTTTCCTATAGGGACGGCGCTTGCACTTTCGAAAGGTTATGGTCGAAACCTGCAATTTGGTTAAATCACTAGGACAATTTTTGCAATTTACTCTTAACAATTTTGTCATGAACTTACGATGTCTGACTTAACTATGTGTTTTGTAGATCTTGGAAAGGTTTTGCTGCATCCTAGTTTTGGAGAACTTCCTCAATGGGCTGTTGTAGGTGATACATTTCCAGTTGGATGTGCTTTCGACAAGTCGATCGTTCATAACAAGGTCTATATCTAAATAAACCCATCGGTCACATTTGTACTAAATCATAACAACTATATCTTGATTTTCCTTGTTGGTTTGGGGTTTTAAAAACAGTATTTCTTGGAAAATCCTGACTACACCAATCCCGCTTACAATTCGAAATATGGAATTCACTCAGAAGGATGTGGACTCGACAATGTTATGATGTCGTGGGGGCACGACGATTACATGTATTTGGTACTAATCAACTCTATATTATTCAAAACGATATCTTCCTAGCTCGTGTATCTCGTTCTTTAAAACTATGTTGACATAAATTGTACACATATATAGGTGGCAAAGGAAAATGGGACAACTCTTCCTTCGGCCGGGCTTTTCATAATAAGATATCATTCCTTCTATGGTACGATTGCACGAAGTCGCTTTGAATACTCTAATGTTCTAGTAAGACTTTACGTTCACTAATCTTGTTTCGTTACAACAGCATTGCATAGATCCGAAGCATATAAGCACTTGATGAATGAGGAAGATGTCGAAAATCTAAAGTGGCTCAAAATTTTCAAGTAAGCATTCTTTTCCAAGCCGGTTTAGATCATAATGTACGTATTTCGTCAACTATACTCATCATTTGCTTATGTACATATATAGCAAGTACGATTTATACAGCAAGAGCAAGGTTCGGGTGGATGTTGAGAAAGTGAAACCATACTACGAGTCTCTCATTAATAAGGTGAGAACAATGTTTCGACATAATTTTGGTTAAATTAGCTCGACTATTTATCAGTGCTTATGCTTAATGAATTTATGTTTTGTGCAGTATTTCCCGGAAAAGCTAAGGTGGTGAAAAGATTATTAAAAAAGCTAGTATTGGATTAATTATAACGATGTCATAATAAATTAGTAATAAGTCATTGCTCATATTCAATAGATGTTGTTACTTTCGTTTTCTGTATGTTGTCATGTATGTTTCGTTTTCTGTATGTTATACAGTACTAGTTGGTATCCGTATTGATTCTGATAAGATACTTTTTTTTTTTTTTTTTTTAAATGTTTTAATATGATATGTTGATTCAATTTTTAGCTAATATCATTTGGTCGCATGTAAAGAACTACGATGTAAATAATGATTATTCAACTACGTTAGCAATATATCCTTTTCACTCAATCATTGCTGTGCAAAATACAACAAAACTATTTGTAAGATATTGTCCAAAAATCAAAATAACAAAAGATTTGGTAAGCGAAAACGAAGTGAAAATGAATATGAATCGTTTAAATAGATACTCGTTTAATATTGACAATTGGGCTTTTTTTTAATGTCTTTACGGACTGCCACTACAATGCTCGTTTAATCTCTTGCTATTTAGGGGTGTGCGGAATTCGGGTTTCACCGTAACAACCGAAAAACTGAAACCAAAACCAAAAACCCTGAACCAAAATTGTAACGAACCGATTTTTGCTAAAACTGAACCGAAACCGAAATAAATATTCGATTTTCGATTTGGATATGACTTTGGCACAAAAAACCGAAAACCGAATTCACATACATACATATATTTTTTGTATATTTATATAATAAAACATTAAAACCCTTACATTGTATAAATACAACTTTTCTTTTCTCTAAAAATTATAAAACTAAATGGATAAATAATTAAAATTAAGTAATTCGGGTTAATTGGTTCGGTTTTCGGTTATACCTAGAAAAAAAATTTAACCGAACTAACCGAGCTTAATAAACCGAACAAGCCGATAACCGAACCAATGAAGGTATGTGTTTGACTGTTTGACAACAATATGCAAACTAAACACGTTGGTTGATGTGGGGTAATAGTTCTACTAAAAGTAATGCTGTACAAACAAGTTTTTTTCTAAAACCGAACCGGTTTAAAAACCGATTTCAGTTCGAGTTGACTAGTGGCAAAGGAAAACCCAAACCGGTAATAACCACTTTAATCCCGTTTTCGATAAACCAGTTCGGGGTATCCAATTTTTTTGGTCACATGCAGTGGGTTGGGTTGGGGAACTTTGGGGCCAAATTGTTTAAAGTAAATTTTTTTGAACAATATATAAGTATATGAGTGAGGATCAAATAAGAAGAATAATTAAAATAAGAATGATATAACAGTATTAAAGGATATAACAAAAAACAAACGCTAAACATATTTAAATATTAAATATCAAATTGTTTCTTGAATACATACACGAAATACATAAAAGAAATACATCGTTTTCTTGAAAAACATTAAAGGAATAACATAAATGACGTCTTCTTCTTCGTCTTCGTCTTAAATTAATTGTCTTGGTTGAAGCGTACTTCGTGTTCGTCAAGAGGTTGGGACATACCAAACACTATTTCTTCCGCGTGTATTTCTTCTTCAACGCGTTCCAAGCCTCCTTCGAGTGGTGATACATGTTAAATCCTTTCCATGCTATCGAGGTGGTCATTCAAACAAATGCAAACTTACACTGCCGCCGGAGTGAGTTTTGTTCTTTTTGGTGATATAACCCTCCTACTAACCGAAAAGGCGGA
This sequence comes from Chrysanthemum seticuspe, assembly GCA_019973895.1. Lineage (NCBI taxonomy): Eukaryota > Viridiplantae > Streptophyta > Magnoliopsida > Asterales > Asteraceae > Chrysanthemum > Chrysanthemum seticuspe. The sequence continues at coordinate 313,638,099 of BPTQ01000004.1, read as the reverse complement.
TTCCGAAGCTACCGTACTTGCTTGGACCGCTAGTAGGTCACGGGCCATGGTGGCTAGAACCGAAATTGGGATTCCCGTTCTTTCCACGAACCCACAATATCCAAATTATCAAACTCTTCATTGGTCATTTGATATAAAAAATCGGATCCTTGGTACCTTTCGAGCTTGCTACTATGTGTGTCACATCGATCTCGTTTTGTATTATCACTTCTTAGAAGATTATACATTCGAATTGACTCGTTATTACCATGAACTCGAACCCGCCTCTCTATTCATAATTGAATATATGAAGAACTTGAGTCATATTTTGTTAAATAAAATTGAAACATTTTTTCAAAAGCATCGTTAAAGCGAGTACATTGACGAGTAATATAGTTCGAGTCATCTTTGTTCAAACCCAAATCATAAATGTTCACAATCAAAGTCTCAACCCTGATTCGGTTTAGAAATGGGTTTAAAGCGGCAACACAAGTTATAACGGGATGCAATTTTTTAAAATATTTTTTAAACTTTTCTTTCATTGGTCACCATATTCTCAAATAAATCGCTTTTTGTATCAAACTCGTTTATTTTTTAATTATTAAAAAAAAGTTGTTTTAAAACTAAACAACTTGTAGGATAATAAACTCCCAGTATCATTTTTAAAAACTCCAAGCATTTCCGAAACAAGATCTATAGTATCCCAAGATGACTTGGGATAAGGCACAACCAAATTATGTTGTGAAAGGTGGTTATGAAACATTTTTAAAATATCTTTTTGTCGTAAAGCAGATTCAAACAAGTTGCAAGTGGAATTCCATCGGGTAGGTACGCCCCAATTCGAACCTAAGCAAATGGAATTTGCCTCGTTAAAAAACTTTATATATCTACGACATCGTTTATTACTACTACTTAAATTATCTTTTAATATTATCTTTACACTCAATTTTTGTTGTCGCGATAACATGTAACCCGTCTTGCACAACCAAATTAATGATGCGTGTGTGGAAAACTAGAAGGGGGGGGGGTTGAATAGTTTTGCCAATTAAAACTTTCTTTTAATCTATTTAGATCGACTTATGTCAATCTATTTGGATGTGTGTTGGATGTTGATAAACAAACATATAGAGGTATAAATATATAATGAAAAGATAAGAGTAAGAAGCACAAAACCACAACGCAAGTATTTATAGTGGTTCGGCTACAAGGACACCTTCCTTGCCCTACTCCACTCCCCGAGTCACCTACTCGAGAGTTCGTAAGCACTACACAACACCGACTCCTTATGGTGGAGAAACCTTCACAACGTTGCCTACTCTTTTACCGGTACTAGGCTAACCACCGGGTTCTTTCACACCAAGGTGAACCACACCTACCACAACATCGCCTACCCTTTATCCGGTACTAGGCTAAGTACCGAGTTCCATTACAATGGAGGAACTACTACCCAACACTACACTAACGACTAATCCCAAAGGAGACCAACTCCTTATTACAACATCATCAAGGATATCAATATCCTTGGATCCAATACTAATCTATCTTGTACATCGAAACACACCATATCGAATGTACATCTAAGGCACCTTTCACTAATGCCTTTAACTAGATCTTCAAGACACCCTTCACTAATGTCTTGTGACTTGACTTCTAGGCACCCTTCACTAATGCCTACAATACGGATGATCGACACCTTTCACTAATTTCTTCGTCTTGACACTTGAGACATCTTTCACTAATGTCTTCAACACTACACTTCTTAGAAGAAAGAAAAGAATCATCAACAAGAGGACTTCAGTAGTCTTGATGATGAGGAAGCATGGCAACTCACGGACTTGAGCTTGCTTGACTTTAAAGGTGGTGATCTCGCCTTTAAGAGGAACCTAGAGAATCACATAAAAACAAAACTACAAACATAGATCACTTGGATCTGAGGTTAGAGAGTTTGAAACTCAAGGAGAAAGTATGTGAGAAGGGGTGAGAAACAATGAAGAAATGGCTCACTATTTATAGAGAGAAAATGCCTACTGTTCCTCGAATCCCACGGATCCCTCCCACAAGGGATCCGTCTAGCGTAAAGCTAGGGATCCGTGGGACGCTCCTCTTTGCCCATGGGTATTTTGGTTATGGGTCATGGGTTATGGGTTGATCCATGAGTCATGGGTTATGGGTTGATCCATGACTCTAAAAACTAAGAAAATGATCGATACATGACTTTGAATTACTAGACTTATCTAAGTAACGCTTGAAACTAGGACACCACTAAAATCATCTAGCTCAAGTTTGTTTAGGTTTAATCTCGTCAAAACGTTCGAGGAGGTGATAGAACATGAAACGTTGGTCTTCTCGTACTTCATGTATCAAACTTTTAACATGTTGACAATGATAACAATCTTTGTCATGGCTAGGTAGTGGTGGTGGAAGAAATGAAATTGCTTGATGCGAAGGATCAAGTGAAGCGGGTTGTGGAGCCTCAAACGACGGAGGGATTGGTGGAGGCGCATTTGAAGATGGCTCAACCAAGAATGATGGTGGTGGTAGAGAAGTGTCAACTTCCATGTGGTCGGGTGGTTGACTTTGATAATTTCTCATAATCCAAATGGGATTATATGATGGTGACGGCGAAAAGGAAACCGGAGCTAATGTTGACTCAACACCTTGATTTTATAGCATTATTCCTCCTAATGAGGTGAATGTAGCCGGTGGAGGAGGATGAGACGGCCTAGGAGGCAAATCCTCTAAATTGTAGAGGTGTGGTGATGATAGTGGAGTTGTAAATGAAATAGCTCTAGGAACCAATGGTGATGGTTTAGTGGAGATGGGATTGTTTGGCCTAGGAGATATGGTGGTGTTTGGCATAGGTAGTTTTGTGGGTACTATCTTTTAGGAATCGGTTTGTTTGATTGAGTTGGTGGAGGAGGAATCCTTGCATTTGTGGACTTGACCGGAGATGATTCGGTTGAAGAGATTTCTTGTACAACACGAGCAATTTTCTTGGGTGGTTCTTTGGTGGATAAGTTGCTACTTGGAGTTTTCCTCATGATGAGATGATTTCAAGAGGTTTGTAGAGGTTTCTAAGTGCTGAAAATGAGGATGAAGATGATGACTTTAGGAGTCCTAACAATGTGGTTTATAAACCAAGGGATTTTCCAAGTGCATTCAAGACTTAAGCCACTAAAATTCATTGGAATGTGATGATTAACATGCACAAGAGTCAACTTCAGAGTTGTACTGATCTAGGAACTTATTTAAGATGAGATGGAGTGTTTTAGTTAGAAAGATGAGCTTGAAATGATTGTTTTAGCTAGAGTTGGCATGAGTCTGTCATACGGATCCCACGGTTCCCTCCAATGAGGGATCCGCCTAGGCTAATCCTAGGGATCCGTCTATCAGCAGCTAAGAAAAGATAGCAATGATGTTTGTAAGGTCTAATGCCTATTTCTTCTTGAGTGTTTCAATTTATCAAAGTGTCTTAAATGAAGGGGTGCTTAAGTACTTGAGGGTAATGAGTGATATAGCTAATGATTGCCTTTTATGGAAGAAATTAGAACTTTCATGAGTACCAATGAATGAACAAAGATGACACTAAAGATTTTGAGAGTGTCAAGTGGAGCTAAATGATCCTAGAGATCAGATAGTGACTTAGGATAATGTTTTGGAGAATATCCTAAAGGCTTAAGATGGAAAAACTAGAATTTGATCAATTTCGACCAATTTTTAGGTAAGGATGATTATGATCAATTTTGCCATAATTGAAAGATTTCCAAAGTTAGATATGAGGGATCATGTGAGATATGATGTGTGAGCTTGAGAGCGGAAGAGTAATGGGTTTAAGTGAAACGATAGATCTACAAGCGTCTTGATTGTGATCTAGGTGAGTTATGTGTGAGTAGGAAGGATCTACTTAACTTGATAAGGACTTAATTTGCCTTAAGACACTATGTCTAGCTTAGTGTGAGGTGTTCTAAGGACATGTTTAAAATGCAATGTTTGCAATTGCATTTTCTGTTTGCCGGATCCCACGGTTCCCTAAGAGTAAGGATCCGTCTAGCACAAACTTTGGGATCCGTCTATCTGCTAAGCAGAACCTTTACTAAAGGTATGCAATGATTTTGACAATGCATTAAGGTTAGTTTAAGAGGTTCTAATACTAAGATATCAAATGTAAGATGTTTTATTTCATGAAGGAAATTGGATTACATTGATAAAGCATAAGTACAAAAGGATTGATCCTATTTGAAAGACTACTAAGTTCCTTGAGCGTTTTCGCTAGAAGGATCATCAAATGGTTGATGAGGGTTGGTGGAATCAAGAATGAAGAAAGTCTTCATGAGAGATGTGTTTAGCGGTTCCATCATATTGTTCACAAGTACGTACAACGGACTTTGAAATTGAGGATGAAAATGCATGACGTTATGATAGAGGCGCGTCAAGAACATTCCATAAGGGATGAGTTTATTCTTGGAGCCTTGAAGATTTACAATTCGCCTTGCGAAGAAGTAGGCGGGATTGTATGGTTGTTGTGTTAGCAAATAATACATTATGTGAGCACAACAAGCGGGAAGAATTTCTCGATTTCCCCTAAGACTCCAAACATTTTCACGTAGAATGAGTGCAAGAGGTTTGTACTCTTCTCGAATGTCCCGTGTAAAGATAATGTTTGGATCGGACTAATATGGTCGAGGTTTGCATATTATGCGATTCAAATCCTCCGGGGAGGGTATGTGTGAACAATATGGACTATTTTCTTCACAAAAGTTGAAGAGAGAATCAAGAGACCAATCTTCGGTGAAGGCACATTGTCCATGATTTGGAATCCGGAGGATGTGAGCAAATCGCCCAAGAGTTAAAACAAACTTTTGGTTTTTGATCCAAAACTAAAGAGTTAGAGAGCGATCCTCGTTATGAACGAGTTCAACTTGATGGAAGAATTCCATTATGAACCTTGGACATATCTTCTCGTTGATTTCGAGAATACATTCTAGTCCTATGGCTCGGAAGGAGGTATTGATACCTTCTTCGAATTGTAGAGAGGTGTCTACAATACGTCCTTCATGGAAGTGACGGTTTTCGAGATTATTGAACCCACGGACATGATTGCCAGGTGTGTTGGGCTCAAGGGAGATGTTCAGAGTGTAGACGCTAGTGAGGGAAAAATCAAACTCATATTCATGCGACATAGTTGAACCTATAGAAAAGATGAGTTAATAGAAAGTGATGTTTTGTGGTCAACCAATGATTATCTAACGTTTTTTTACTAGATTTTTTATTAACAATGGTTTTTAACAACAATGATACTTAACTCACCTAAGGTTTTTCTAGTGGAATATTACTTTTAGAAAGAAAGTGTTTTTTATTTTGCTTGAAAAACTGTTATCCAGGAGTACGGTTCCCACGGTTCCCTTTCATAAGGGATCCGGCTAGTATATCTTCCGGGATCCGTAGATCTGTAGTTGCAGAAGCAGATTTCTTGATAAAAACAAAGGTTTTTAGATCTTATAGTTTTATACCAAGATATGTGTTTTAACCTACATTTTCTTTTATCATGCATACATGGCTTTCTAATGTATCACGATAGAGTGAAATAAATAAAAAAGAAAAAAAACACATTATGATAATAATAACCTAGATAACTAGACTATTAGTAATATTTCATTTCAATGCTAAGAATGATACAAAGGATTGGGTATATAACCCCAACGTAGATTAACAACACAAAGTATATGTCTCCGTATGTGAACTTCATCATAAGGAACACAAGTGCGGTGAGTGTTAAGACGATGAGCACGGGAGCGATGTAAACCATGTTGATGACGAACCTTCTTGGTTTTGGTTTGAGATGAGATGAGATGAGAGGAAGATGAAGTTTTGAATGAGAGGTAATTTTTTGAAAATGAAAGATATAAAAAATGGAGATTTGAAAAAGTGGGCGACGGATGGTTTATTTATGGGGAAGGAGGAATTTTTGAAATTTGTGTTTTGTTTTATTATTAGAAAGATATGATTTTTGGATTAAATGAAATAAAACACAAGTTTTATATACCACGACTTTAGACGAAAGAATAACACGTATGTGAGAAAAGGCTTCCTAATGAAGCTTCATGTAATACATGTATATGCACAAAAGATAATCATATAAATACCTATGTAGGCATACTTAATTATCAAGCTAATGTCATTTTAGAGATAAGTAGAAAATCATACCTCTAATGCACGTAGGAATGTCTTTACAAATGACACAACAAATGTCAGTAGACAATTCCAGCTCCTTTGTGTTTAAGATACCTTCTTAGGGAAGGTATTGTTGTTACCAAGCGATTCCTATGGCTTGGTAGGTATGAGCTTTGACTAATCACTATGACAAACAGGATTAGTGCATTTAAATAAAGCTCGAAAGCATAAAGCTCGAAAGCGTTGATAATTGGAGGAAGGGTTGAATTTTTTGTTTTATTTATTTCGAGCTTATACATTGGTGCTGCAGTCTCTGGTTCCGTGTTATGGATCGTGGAGGTTGTGTGATTTAGTGGAGAGAAAGGTCTATCAATAGAGAGGTTGCCATTCAGGTAAATGTTGAATTCTCTTTTCTGGTTTCTTTTTAGTATTTCAACTTCAGCAAAGTGCATGTACATGAAAAATCTTTCATTGGTATTGTTCCAATTTATAGTTAATGATTCCTTCGGGTTTTTAGAAGATATGGCATCACTCATGACCTCTGATGGTGGGTCAATGGTTGCTGAGTGAACTTCGTCCAATGTGTATAAGATAGTACTATTAGGCCAATCAATTATACCTAAGTTGAGAATCAAGAAAAGTGAAGTTAGTACTTTTAGGCCCTGGAAGATAAGAATCCAAAGTCAGAAAACAAAGGGTAAGCTGGTTGGCTTTGATAAAACAAAATCCAGAAGGTTTACCTGACTGTTGAAAATGTATTTCCAAAATTTGCACGTGCGAAAAGGTATAATGAACCAAAATCAGTTTCTTTGTACATATAATTTGCCAGAAGCCGTAGTTCTATTGCTGAAATGAAAGGTGTTCCAAGGCCTGTATTAACAAGACAGACATGAATGAAATCTGATGACAAGACATGTATAATCTCCCTGTTAGCTTTTTTAGATGACGAATTCAGTTTAACTGTATCCCAGTAATCAGGTCCAAGATAGACATCAAATTCAGGAAGTTGACCCTTGAAGTCATAATTCCCATACATAAACCTTGCCCTTATCAGATACCTATTGCCCTTTCCTGTGTCCGGTTTTAGGGTGTAGCAGTTTTTCGTATTTTTTGGAAAACTTCTGAGAGTTCTAAGCTGTGTATCAACGTTGAAAGTGTTGTATATGGGCAATATGTTATGTATTTCACCACTATCTATGAAGTCCGCATCTGATACATAGTTTATATTTGTTATGTTATCAGTGTAGGTTGAGCCGGCAACAATTCCACAGTCTATGCTTATGAATCCTGCAAAGAGAGGTTGATCAAGAGATTAGATACAGATGCTTAGTGATCAACTTTTTAGAAGTTATGGTTAAATTAGTACCTGATTGATCATTCTGAGCATGAAGTGTTACTGATGTGAGAATCAAACCAAGCAGAAGTGGAGGAAAACCTCGGAACATATTCATTTGTGTAGGAAACACTTACTTGCAGTCTCTAGACATGGGTTCATCTTATACTTGCTTAAAAGACTTCCTAGCTTATTTAATTAGTAATTTAATACTATTATTTACATCTACTTTCTTTGTATTATGTGTGTTGAATACGAAAGGTTTATGGATAATTATTAATATACGTATGACCGGATTCGAACTCGAGGCTTCGGGATTGCACACATTACGTATGAGAATTGATGTTAAAATAATTAATATATAAATGTTATTATTATTAATTACTTGTCACGAAATAAATACTTAACGATAGTTAATATTTAACGAGTTTAGACTAATGGTCGTTAAATGTAAACTAAAAGGACTAGAGATGAAATTAGTGGACAAAAAGGATCTAGAACCCCTCTTGGGTCCTTATGGCCGGTCGTGGGTTTCAAAAGCCCAAGGGAGGCTTTTCTTGATCACCAAGTTATTAGATAACTATAAACACAAACCCCTTATATTCATAAATCTAATCTTGGATCACCTAGAAACCTAATTTCTTTCTCCTCTCCTCTCCTCTTGGTTTGGCCGATCGTACACCATCCCTCCCCAAGGGATTCGATTTTTCCAATCCAAGAAACAAGTGTTTGATTTTATTTGTGATTAAAGAACCTAGCTTTTCTCATTGATTCGCTACTAATACGTGTGTACAAGAACAAAGAGCAAATACACTTGTGTTTGTATATCTTGGGTATTCAATTTTGGTGTAGTCGAATTTGTTAAACCCTAATTTATTAGGGTTTAGGGTTTCTTGGTTCTTGATCTTAATTTGGGGTTTTTCATAAACCCTAATTGCATTGATTGATAAAAGGTACGCATATACTTTTAATTCGGTTAATTAATTTACAAGTATTATTCCTATTACTTCCGTTGCATGCTTTGATGATGTTTATGTGTTTTCTATAATTGTTATGATTAGTAAAACCCAACAGTGGCATCACGAGTCGTTAATATGTTGTAATTAATTACCGAAACACATAAAAATTGAATCTTTGTGATTATTACATGCTTTTATTGGTTTAGGGTTTTGAAAATTGAAACCCTAATTTTTTAATATAAGGGTCGATTACCCTTTATTTTTTTAATTAGGTTTTATTTTTTGTAAAACTTGTAGAAACCCTAGGATTGCATGTATATTTTTTGTGTGGTTTTAATGAATAATTGTTATGTGCCATGTATATGCGTATCTTGGGTTTATAATTGTTATGAGGAATCCATGGTGGAACATGCATGTTTTGCCATGGATTATTGTTTATTGTTGTTTTGATTAATTGTTAAGTAAAATTCACATGATAATTAGTTTGATAAATATAAAATTGGGGAAGACCTCAATATATCTAATAATAATTCGTTATGTGCAATACGGTATATCATTAACTTTGGCTTACGCAATCGACTTGTCGATGTATGTGGCTCACTTGCATTGGTAGGTGAAAGCCCTAGTTAATATATGCATGGTTTTTACGTCTAGAATTGTTTATTAGGTTTTATCGAACAAATTATGCACGTGGCTAATTGTTTTTACATATGTTAATTGTTAAGTTATATGTATATTATTTGAGTTCGTTATAATTTTTATTAAAGTGCTTTTGTTTATATTGTATGACACGTTAGTAAGCAAAAAAGGGTTTTTTGAGAAAAGAAAATTATATGGACTAAATAATGGCGAAATTTGATTTGTTTTCTAAGTATTAAATCTTGAACTTTTAATCGACTGATGCGACTGTACTAAATGGTTATAACGGCTCACCCATTATAACAAACTGTGTGAGTGGTTTAAGGAGGGTTCGACATTAAATTGCGACTCTAAAGAAGAAGGGTTATTCATAATATGCTTCGCGCTGACCAGCTTCTCTGCCACTTTGTGAGTTATATTTGGAGCTACCTAGTATAACTATTCTATGTAGGAAGCATCTTAGTGCAAAGTTGTAAGTTTCTCAATGCATCGATTAAAACTTTGTATAATTTAATCTTAGCAATTTAAAACTATGAGTAAGGTTTTGAAAATTTTTATGTTATGAAGATGTATGCATGCTTCTTCATACATAAGTTTTTATTACACATCAAAAATTGTACTCTTTAAAATTTAAGTTTATGCCATCTAATGATATGAAACACTTGAAGTTGTAATTTACGTTATGTGAGACCTTGAACTAGATTACAATAACAAGGTGAATCTTTATGTTGTGTGAGACCTCAACTTAAATAATTTGCACTTTCTAAATTAGACAACTTAATTAATTAGTTAGTGAGACCTATAACTTAAGGCATAAGATGGGATAAAACATGCTTACGTTTTGCATAATTGTTTGGCAAAATTGTAAATCCCATATTTTCTAGGAATTGAAAACTTGTTTGTCAATTATTGTTCTTCGACAATTACCTATTCTATACTTTCATCACTAGCAGATCAACTGATGTGGTGAAACTATGATAATGAGGGTCCTAGATTCAAGAAAAATTCTATGGTTAATATGAATATTGACCTAAGGGTATTTTATTTTCTTGAAAGATTTAATTATCGAAAATACTAAAAATTGAATTTTGTTAATTCTTTTGATTGTATTAATGCAAAATTAAACCGTAAACGTGGTTTGGGCTTTGGTAAATTGATCTAGTTCTGTTTTCAAACAAATGTTTGATCAAGAAAAATTTACTAAAAAGACAAACTTATACTCTTTTCCATGGAAGAAGAGTGAGACTCAATCCTATTCCATTTCATGATTGAGAAGGTATGTTAGGAACATTAGAATTGTCTAAATTCTAATATAACTCATAGCAACTTTAATAGTTAAGAAAATTGCACGCTATGTTTTCCTTAAGAGATTTCATTACCCTCTGTTGGTGATTGAATTCTCATATGACATTTTGGTCAACTAGAAAACATGTTTGACATTTATGAGTTATTAAATTAGAAGCTAGACTAATTACCGCAAAATTGGTAAAAGATAAACTAGTATAGTTTATATAGTTGTTTTGCTTTGACCAATTAAAAGTGCTACACACCATTGTGGGGATAGTAGACCTATTAAGGATGAAATTGCATGCTCAATTTTTCAAGTTAATAGCATTGATGGATGATTCATCATCTACAAAGTAGAATACACTATTTTAGTACCTAAGTAATTGTTACGAATGGTCTTACAAAGGGGTAGCAACGTAATAGCACGCTATTTTCACTGGTTAATGAAACACTTACAATGTTGTCAAATCTAATGGTAGTATGGTGTATTACTAAATAAGACATTATTGTAACGTTGTCTAATTCAGTGGGAGTTACAAGATTTATTATCTTCGTAGTAACTCAAATTATTTCTAGATTTTCTTTAAATAATACATTACGTTCAAAAATGTAGACATTCATATTCTCAAGGATAGTCATGAACGTTTCCTTGATAAATTAAGTGGTCCTACATCTACTTGTAATACTTATATATCGATGACACTATCATATTGTTCACATAAACAAAATGCAAGTTGTGTTGTTTGTGTGCTATATGATATTGTTCTATGCACAAGTGAGAGAAGTATTTATTGTGTGCAAAGGAACAACACATACAAATATGATTAATGGATTCTCTTGATCGTAATGTAAGAGATTAACATTCTAATAAGATTTACTTGTTTAGAACATGTTTCAAGATTATAACATAGACTACTTTTATGTCTTATGACATTCAAAATATAGAAACACTTGAAGTTACATTTTAGTTTAAGTGAGATCTTGGCTAGATTGTAATCTCAAGGTAAATATCCACTTGTCGTGGGATCGGGCGTGGATGTTTTTACAGTTTCTTAAGTTGGACACTTCATGGAATGACATAAATAAATAAAGTAATTTAATACTATCTTAAATATTTATGTATTTTTAGAATGACATAAATAGATGGAATAGTATATTAACATGAAAATAAATTAATTGAAACCACGATGTGGTGTTCATAACTACTTTAAATTATAAATGTTTATGTGTTTCTTTGTAAAGTCACAAACATGAAGTCTTTTCATTATTACAAGACATATAATATTGTTAGGAATTAGAAATTCCCAGTATTAAAGAGTCGGTCACCTCAAGTATATGTAATCGTTAGAAAGCTCGTAGTCGTAGTTCTTTTAAGTTAAGTAGTAATTTAGTTAAGTAACACCATGGAGGACGGACGGGTCTTTACCCACTGTATGCCTGATCCACAGCCCAAAGTGTGGCGATTTGTGTAAGACTATAAATACTCTCTACCTCCCAAGGTAGAGAGTTGGAGCTCATAATAATATCTTTCACTTTCTCTCACTAAGTTCCCTAAACCTCTAACTTTCTCTCTCTAGAATTCCATCTATATGCTACTTTGTGTTATGGTTTGATGTGTATGTGAAAAGTTATATCTTACAATTGGTATCAAGAGCCAAGGTTAGATCATATCTTGCACATCTTTGGATTTATAGTGGTTTTTAGGTGGTTTTTGAGTTTGAAAAAGTTTAGTGGTTTTTGCATCATTTGGTTGATTTCGTGTGTTAAAGGTTGAATTTTGTTGGTACTTTTGTGTTTAGAATCATCAAAAGTGTTTAGGTTTTCATTTGGTAAGCTTGAATCATCTTGGTTGGGTTGTTTTTGGATTGAAAAGTGATGTTTATATGGTTTTTCATGGTAGCGAGTTAGTTCACGGATAAGTTTTCTTTGTAGCGACTTGCTTCACAAAATTGTAGCGAGTTACAATGTTAAATCTAGCGAGTTAGATCTAGCGAGTTAAAGTACAAGTAGTGGAATCTCCACTACGGGTAGCGACTTGTGGTAGCGACTTAGTCAGTAGCGAGTTGCTCTTTAGCGACTTGTGTTTCTAGCGACTTGTGTAGCGAATTGCTGCCAAAATTTGGTTAGCGACTTGGTCCGTAGCGAGTTACTACTTAGCGACTTGTATTTCTGTTAGCGACTTGGGATTCTAGCGACTTGGCTGTCTAGCGAATTAATTGGTAGCGACTTAGTGGATTTGTTTCTAGCGACTTAGAGCTTTATCATCTAGCGACTTGAGCGATTGTTTACGGTTTTCTCTTGATTTAGTAAAATCCCGTGAAAGAATCTATTTCCCGGTTTAATCATTGAGTTATAAAATCCCGTATAATCTGTTAACATGTCTACCAACGTCCCTACTGTCATCTCCACTGTTGCTGAGGATGTACAAGCAGCTGGCTCAGATACTCGTCCTCCCATGCTTGACAGAACTGACTACGATTCTTGGGCTCAACGAATCAGATTGTATTGCCTTGGAAAGGAAAATGGTGTCAACATTCTCAAATCCATTGATGAAGGACCATATCGTGTTGAGACGACTAGAGACATACTTGATACTAATGAAGATGGTACTCCTGTTTACGGAATGGACAGACCTAAGATGTATGATGAGCTTGATGATAAGGAGAAAAAGAGATTCGATGCAGATATCAGGGCTTCAAACATTGTTCTTCAAGGTCTTCCTAAAGACATCTACAAGCTGATCAATCATAACACTGATGCAAAGGCTGTTTGGGACAATGTAAAGATGCTTCTCTCAGGTTCAGAGTTAACCATGGAAGACAGAGAATCACAACTCTATGACGAATTTGAGCATTTCAAGATGAAACCAGATGAGAGTGTCTATGAGTACTATGTGAGATTTCACAAGTTAGTGAATGACATGAGAAACATCAGAATGACTATGCCTAACATTCAGCTGAACTCAAAGTTTGTGAACAACATGAATCCCGAATGGCACAAGTTTGTCACAGCTGTGAAGCTCACTAAAGGATTGAAGAATACAAACTATGAGCAACTCTATGCCTTCCTCCTTCAGAATGAGAGACATGCCATGTTTGAAAAATTGATTCTCAATCAGTTCAAAACTAACCTGGGAGAGACAAGTTCGTCTAATGACTCAACAGCTTTCTACTCAAACATTGGAATCACAACTAAAGCATCACAAGTCATACCCTTGGGTAATGGTAATCACAAACTCATTCCTGATCCTATGTTCAAACAAGCTGATGCTGATGCACGCGTGGATAACATCGTTAATCAACTAGCTCTACTCATTAGTCAAAACATGAATTCTCTCCCACAAACCAACAACAACCTTCGAACTGCATCTAACCCACATAATCAAGCCACTGTTAAAGATGGAAGGATCGTGGTGCAACCAGTTCAGGAAAGACAGTATGATCAGGGAAGAGGTGGAGCTGGGAGAGGTTATGTTGGAAACCAGAATCGAGGAAGAAATGGTAACCAAGGTCAACCTAAGCCAATCAAATGCTACAACTGTGGTGGTGAAGGTCACATTGCAAGGAACTGCACATCTCCAACGCGTCCTCAGAATGCTGATTACTTCAGAGATAAGATGTTGCTGGCACAAGCTCAGGACAATGGTGCTGCGTTGGATGAAGAGGAATTGCTGTTTCTTGCTGAGGGCAATGCCAAGACCTATGATGCAGATGTGGATGAGCAACCTATTCAGGAGATAGGTCACAATCATCAAAATGCCTTTCAAGTCGCTGACTGTGATGCTTACGACTCTGATGTAGATGATGGACCTACTGCACACACAATCTTTATGGCTAGCATCTCTCCAATGGTTTCTCCCAAGATCTCTTCCTCACCACAAGCTGGCACATCCAAGGACAAAATCATCTCTGAGGTATTAAAACTATACGATGATGCTGATGTGCAACAGATGCATGACAAAGTACAACCAACTGAAACTTTTGAATCAAATATTGAAAATATGGGTAATATCAATATTGTCCCATACGATCAATACGTGAAACAAAGTGAAAGTGAAATTGTACCAAGTGATGCATCTTCTGCAGTCAACAATGACTATGTCTTTGATGAATACACTGCATGTGCTCCTGATAATTCCATAATTTCTGAACTAAATGCCTATAAGGAACGTGTTGCTATTTATGAACAACGGGCAAAATTTGAGTTGACCACTCGTGAGCAGGAAATGGATGTCCAAGTGAGTACAGTAATTAGAAAAAGTAAGTTTAGAGAAGAAGTATTGAAACAAGAATTAAATTCCTTGCAAGAAAAACTTTCTAAAACAGCTAAGCAAAAACAAGAACTTCAAGAAAATGTGAAAATGCTTAAGCAAGAATTTAATGCAAAGGAATCAAAACTCTTGAGAGATTTTTCTAATCTGAAAACTTTGAAAAACAAACTTGAAAACAAGTTGTATTTACAAGGAAACACCATTCAGACTACTCACATGATCACTAAGCATAGAGTTCTAAGCGATAAGCATAGCGTTCCCCTTGTAGAGGAACCAAATCCAGAGGTAATTAAAAAGGCTAGAAATGCTCATAAGGTAATTTATGATGGTAATGAAGTCCTTAAACCTAGGCAGAAACCTAGTTGCGTTGAGTGCACTGAGGAAGATAAGATATTAAATGAAATCACTAGGGAAAAGATGAATAAGAAGCAAAATGATCCCAAATGCAAAGAGAAAAACATAATCTTCTCTCCTCATGATTACAAGAAGGAAAACTGGATTTCCTTGAACAAGTTTAAGCCTCAGACTTTGTTGACTCCCGAACAAGTCTTCTGGAAAATGGATTTAGATAAGCAGAAAGCCGAAAATATTGTAGAAACAAACCCTCCTCTTCGGAAAATGCCTAGAGCAACTGTGTATCCTCCTAATACACCTATGCATCTTGTACCTAGAACAATTGCCACTAAAAGCAAGACATTAATTAGCCAATACGTTATATTCCAACTATTTGTTGATTTTGAGAAAACTTGCAAGAAAAGGATCACTCCCACTGGTATAACTGAAGGTGAAAGAGGTTTTGAACAAATGAAAGAATGTTATTTAACTGAGGTCATGCCCTTCTTTAAACTTCTAAAAGATCACTTTGAGAGTCTTAAAAAGGGGGTAGAAGCTGATATTAAGGGTATGGAAAAGGAATTTGATGCAATGGTTGCTGAAGTTAGTGATTATGAGCGTGCACTAAAATATAATGAGATTGAGAGAAAGAACCTGCATACATTAAATGAGAATCTTATTACTGAATGTGTTGCTCAAGATGTGTTTTTCACTGCTTCAAATTGCTCTATTAATGCTTCCAAATTTCATGAATTATCTGTGGCCCTGAAAGTCTCCCATGATCGTGTCATTGAGCTTGAAAAAACTAATTCTAAACTAAACGAGAAAATTGATCTGGATGATCACGACACGTTGGTTAAACATTTTTCTAAACTAGAAGTTGAGTATTTTAATTTACAACTAAAATATCAACATCTCAAAGAAAATGTCAAAACTTCAAATATCAAGACATCTTCAGATGCTCCAGAGTTTGATGCAGTTTTTCAAATTAACAAACGTGATGAACAGATTCAAGCTCAGTGCAACACGATCAGAAAGTTGAAAGCCCAAATCTCTCAATTAAAGGGCCAAACGAACAATATGACAGGCTCCCAAATGCCTCCTTCTTTAGATTCTCAGAATTCTCAAACGTTTCATCTTCAAAACCTAGTAAATGCTTTACAAAAGGAAAACGAAAGTTTTCTAGAAGAAAATGAAAAGGTTAAACGTCATTTCAATGAGTTGTTTGAATCAATTAAAGTCACTCGTAACAAAAACAACGAACAAATAACTTCATTGCAAAAGGAAATCGAGAATCTGAAGAGTCAGGTAAAAGGGAAAATGCCAATGATCAATGAGGAGAATGTTGTATCTAAGGTTCGCTCCAGTAATAAATATGCTTTATCTGTGACATATGTCCCCCCTCATCTAAGGAACAACAAACTTGCCATTCAAACATATTTCTCATCCCTTAAGGATTGCTTAGAATGCCTGCGTGAGATTGTTGAAGAGGATAAGCTAGAGAAACCTCATGATAATGCAATTGGACATGCATGCTCATATGCCAAACGATCTCAAGAAATCTTAGAATGCTTGATCACTATATGCCCAAAGACATTAGGTGAGAGAGTTAACCCTTTGATTCCATGCTCAATGCCTAAGGCCAAACATGATATGGAATCGACTCCCAATGTTTTGAATGTGAGGAGTAGTGTACCATTGAGTAGTTCAGATTTTAGATCTGTCAATGCTAGGAAAGTGAACTCAAATGTGCCTTCTAGGAGTACTAATCTCAGTACCTTTAGTGTTAAGAAAGTGAACCTTAGTGCACCTGCATGTAGTTCAGATCCCAGCACATCTAAACAGGTGGTGCAAAGAGTAGTAAAACAAACTAATGTTCCCATTCCCTCTACAGGAGTAATCAGTGACATTAAAGGGAGCAGGTCAAAGTCTCAAGACAATACAAGGAATGATAGGACCTCTCAAGCTAAGAATGTGCACTGGAAGAAAGTAGAAGAACAATCTAGGAACGTTAAGTTTGAATCGAATAAAATGAATCGTGTTGATTCTAGTATTAGCCATAAGCGTACTGTAATTAATTCGAATTCTGATACTATTTGCAAAACTTGTTCTGATGTTTGCTTGAATTCTGTTTCTAATCATGGATGTGATGTCAATGCTTTGCCTAATGATGTTAATTGTCCAGTTAATATTGTTAATGCTAAAATTCATACTAAAAAGGCTAAAAGGCAAAAGCGAAAGAGAGTTAGAAAACAATGGAAACCCACAGGAAGAACATTCAGCAGAATAGGCTTTTATTGGATACCTGTTGGTCATAAGACTAATCAGATAATGCCCACTAGAAAATGGATGCCTACTGGTAGAACTATTCCCTTAAGAAGTGGTCACACTGTAAATAGGGTTAATACAGACACTAGTATTGCATCTATTCACAATGATTCCATTACCTCACTGTCTGATATGAATGCTTCTATTTCTGATGTGGGTGGTCCAACTGTTGCTACTAACCAAATGGAACCCATTCTTGCATGGGGATCCCAATTATCCAGTTATCCATTCTTGTCTGTGTTCAACTGCAGATCGTTCAAATCGTTCTGTGGTACCTGGACTCAGGCTGTTCCAAGCATATGACTGGAGACCGGTCACGGCTCATGAACTTCGTGAGCAAATTCATCGGGACTGTTAGATTTGGTAATGATCATTTCGGTGCTATTATGAGTTATGGAGATTATGTTGTTGGTGATAGTGTCATCTCCAGAGTGTATTATGTGGAAGGTTTAGGTCATAATCTGTTCTCTGTTGGTCAATTCTGTGATTCTGATCTAGAAGTAGCCTTCAGAAAACATACCTGCCTCGTTAGAGATCTTAATGGTAAGGAACTGTTGAAAGGAACTCGTGGCTCAAACCTTTACACCATCTCTATCGATGACATGATGAGAGCTTCACCAATCTGCTTGTTATCAAAGGCTTCAAAAACAAAGTCATGGTTATGGCATCGTCGTCTCAATCACTTGAACTTCGGCACCATCAACGATCTTTCCAGAAAGGACTTAGTTGTAGGGTTACCTAGACTAAAGTATGAAAAGGATCATCTTTGTTCAGCATGTCAATTGGGAAAAAGCAAGAAGTATGCCCATAAACCCAAACCTACTAACTCTGTCACAGAAGTTCTTCATATGATTCATATGGATTTATGTGGACCAATGAGGGTGCAAAATATCTTTGGGAAGAAATATGTGTTAGTTGTGGTTGATGACTATTCCAGATTCACCTGGGTCAAGTTCTTAAGGACAAAGGATGAAACTCCTGATATCATCATCAAACTCATCAAACAGCTGCAGGTTAGACTAAACAAAACTGTCAGAATTATCAGAACAGACAATGGAACTGAGTTTGTCAACAAACAACTTAGTGAATTCTATGAAAGCGTTGGAATCAGCCATCAAAGAAGTGTTCCACGAACCCCTCAACAGAACGGTGTAGTTGAAAGACGAAATCGTACTCTTGTTGAAGCTGCTAGAACAATGCTGATTTACTCAAAGGTTCCAATGTTTCTCTGGGCTGAAGCAATTGCCACTGCATGTTACACACAAAATCGTTCCCTGATTCACACCATTCATGGAAAAACTCCATATGAACTTGTCCACAACAGGAAACCCAATCTATCTTTCCTTCGTGTGTTTGGTGCCTTGTGCTATCCAACTAATGAGGGTCAAGACTTGGGCAAACTTAGAGCTAAAGCTGACATTGGAGTATTTGTAGGATATGCACCAAACAAAAAGGGATACCGAATCTACAACAAAAGAACCCGAAATATCATGGAAACAATTCACGTTACGTTTGATGAGCTGACCGGTCAAATGGCTCCTGGACACTCCAGCTCAGGACCCGCACTTCAAAACAGTCCTATTGGTTCATCCCTTGTTCCAAACTCCTCTCAAGAAACACCATATGTACCTCCATCTGAAGATGATGTAAAGAAATTGTTTGATCCAATGTTTGATGAACTGTATGAGTCTACTACTAATGAGGTGCTGATCCCTACAACAGAGGATGCTCAGATTCCAGTGAATGAAGTCAATCCATCAGTTTCAATATCTGCAAGTCAAGAAGCACCTGCTGATGATCCTTCAGTCTCATCAACAAATCATCATTCTTCAAATGTACATCATGGAAATGTTTCTGGCATCAATGATGAAGTTAATCCCTTTGCGACTCCTGAAGATGCTCCATTTGAAAACATATTTGCTACTCCTGAATCATCATCAGAACCATCTTCTTCAGGAGACATCGACTCAGCTACCTCAGTTCCTCAACAAATGCCACATGAACACCTCAGAAAATGGACTCACGATCATCCATTAGACAACATCATTGGTAATCCCTCTCGTCCTGTATCAACCCGGAAGCAACTCGCAACCGATGCCTTATGGTGCTTCTTCAACTCCGTACTATCTAAGATCGAACCAAAAGATGTTAAAACTGCTATGAATGAAGATAGCTGGTTCAATGCTATGCAAGATGAAATTCATGAGTTTGATCGTCTTGATGTATGGGAGTTAGTACCTGCTCCAGACTGTGCTATGATTATAACCCTAAAATGGATCTTCAAAGTAAAACTTGATGAGCATGGTGATGTGTTGAAGAACAAGGCTCGATTAGTTGCTAAAGGATATCGTCAAGAGGAGGGCATAGACTTTGAAGAATCTTTTGCTCCAGTTGCTCGAATCGAGGCAATCAGAATCTTTCTGGCTAATGCTGCTAGTAAGAACATGGTAGTTTATCAGATGGATGTAAAGACGGCATTTCTAAACGGAGATCTTAAAGAAGTCGTCTACGTCAGCCAACCTGAAGGATTTGTGAATCAAGAGCATCCTACTCACGTTTATCGTTTAAAGAAGGCTCTGTATGGTTTAAAGCAAGCTCCAAGGGCATGGTACGATACATTGTCAAAGTTTCTTTTGTCAACCGGATTCATCAAAGGAGCAATTGATCCTACATTGTTCACTAGGAAGTCAGGCAAACATTTGATTCATGTTCAAATTTATGTTGACGATATTATTTTTGCCTCGACTGACCCAATGGAATGTGATCGTTTTTCTAATGAAATGAGTTCAAAGTTTCAAATGTCAATGATGGGACAAATGTCATTTTTCTTGGGATTACAAATTTCACAAAGTCCCGGAGGCATTTTCATAAATCAATCTAAATATGCAACAGAGATTTTAAAGAAATTTGGATTTGATTCAAGTGACCCTGTTGACACCCCCATGATTGACCGAACCAAACTAGATGAGGACCTCTCAGGGATCATGATTGACCAAACGAAATATAGGAGTATGATTGGATCCCTGATGTATCTCACTGCTAGTAGACCAGACATCTTGTTCTCTGTGTGCATGTGTGCTAGATACCAGGCTAAGCCTACTAAAAAGCACCTTGAAGCAGTTAAACGGGTCTTTCGGTATCTCCAAGGAACCATCAATATGGGACTATGGTACCCGAAGGACACCGGTATGTCACTAACGGCCTATGCAGATGCTGATCATGCAGGTTGTCAAGATACACGTCGAAGTACGTCTGGAGGTGCTCAGTTTTTGGGTGATAAGCTTGTGAGCTGGTCTTCAAAGAAGCAAATGAGTACTTCTATTTCCTCTACAGAGGCTGAATACATAGCCATGTCATCTTGTTGTGCTCAAATCTTATGGATGAGATCTCAATTATCTGACTATGGCTTTGAATTCAACAAAATCCCTCTGTACTGTGATAATAAAAGTGCTATTGCTCTCTCATGCAACAACGTTCAACACTCAAGAGCAAAGCATATCGACATTCGACATCATTTCATCAGGGAACAAGTGGAAAAAGGTGTGGTGGAACTATATTTTGTGAGGTCTGAATATCAGTTAGCGGACATCTTCACCAAAGCTCTTCCAAGAGAACGTTTTGAGTTTATTCTTCCACGTCTTGGTTTGAAAAGCCTTCAACCAGAAACTCTCAAACGTCTTCAGGAGGAAGACGAGGAGTAAAGGTCTTTCTTCATCTATCTCTTGTAAATAGTTATTCGAAAAACAAAATAGAAAATTATAAAACTTTCAAAATCCATAAAAATCTGAAAAATTCGAAAATTCTTCAAAAAAAAATATTGTCATTTTTGTCATGTTTTCTCGGTTCGATAATATCTACGGTCTTTGTGCTGTCATTCAAAGAATGACACGGGACCTTAGATGTTGTTCGAACTCTTTAAAAAAAAAAAAAAAAAAAAAAATTGGGAGAAAGAGAAATGGTTTATTGTCATTTTCAGGCAATAACCCGGTTTTTGAAAGAAAGAACAGAGCCATGTTTTAACATGTTTTCAAATTCCATGCTCTGATTCTATAAACATTTATCTGCTGAAAACCAAATGCTTTGAAAAATAACTCGATCTCTATTTTTGAAAATCATCAGGACTTATTTGTCAAAATCTCTATCTCTCAATCAACAACCTATGTCATTGATTGAGGGGGAGAATGATTTCAATTAAATTAAAAAGTTATTTGGCATTAAATTGTTTTCAAAGGATATTCATGCATGTTTTATAAATGGAGTTTAAAGTCTTAAAATCAGATCATATCAGTTCAAACGCGTTCATAATCAAGTCACATTTCTCCTTAAAAGCTTTCAAAATCAATTTAAATCTATAAGAGATCACAAATCTCAAATGATTTGATAATTGTGATCGGGGGAGAATGTGTGATTTAAATTGGATTTAAACTGATAAATAGGTAAATGGTTTTATAAGGATGTACATGCTATCCTGCCCACATGTGACAAACGATTTCAAATTTTCCATGCACATGTTGAGGGGGAGCATCTATCTTAAACCTTTGATTTGAAACGTGATCATTTATCCCAATGTGCAGGTTCCCTCTAGTATGTGCAAAACTCTTTTCATACCTCGAGGCACATATTGAGGGGGAGCAAAATTCATGGAAACCTCATCCTTCCCGGAAATGCTATACCCACTTGATCTGTTGAGGGAAGTGATGTTGATATCTTTTAGAAAATGGTAATCAAAAGAAGTAAATTCTTTCTCTTGCCTCCGTGTGCAAAACATTTTGATACTTGATGCACATGTTGAGGGGGAGTTCTCGTTCTAAAAATATCAAAAAACAATTCAGGTACAAAATGCTTTGATAATATATCACAAGTATCTGAATTGATTTTCAAATGGTTTTCAATTGGATCCAATGGCAGATGAACAATACCAAATAGACCGACCAACTTTACTTTATGTACGGTGATATAAGGATGATAAGGTTAGGTATTGGTTCCCATGATCCGCCAGAACCAGAGGGATCTACCCAGGGACAATCCACTAGTTAATGTAGAAGTCCTTAGGTATGATGATAAAAGGAGAAAAATGAGATAAGGGAAGAGTGCGGACTAAGTCTGAGCTAGTACTGGAATAAACCCAACAAGGTTCTAGCTATGAAGTCTCGGTAAGCACTGAAGGGGTTGAAGAATTAAAAAGAATTGAATGAGAAAAGGGTGAAAACAAATAGCCCTCCATTTATTCAACCTTAGGGCAGAAACCGGGTTCAATTCATATGCTACTGATGGTAACATCGGTATTGAAGACAAGACGTCATGGACCCAGTGACGCACTGCACTTCAACTTTCCAAACCACTCAAGTTCCTCTTAAAAGGACTTGTTTCATTCTCACGGGGAACCGACATTATCTATCGACTTTCTCTTAGAGATGGTTGATATTGAAGAAGGAGACCCTCTCCCTAGTCTCCGTTATAGGATCCAAATATGCACAAATTGAGTCTAGAGCCACGAGATTATCAATAAATCTCATTAGGACACTTTCAATGAAGACTCTCTGTTTCACACAATGTGGAAAGAGAGATTATATCTTGAGTCCTACGCATTATCCTTGTGGTATTGCCAGAACATCTGAGTGATGTGTTTACACATTCACAATGAAGATGGAAAGCCTTCTGGAGCCAACATCAAACAAGCTCCTGGTAGGTGGCATGTGAGATCTATCATATAGATCAACCATGTGACAACTGAACAGAAACAATGGGGCGATTCAATTTCTTGAATCAATCCTGGTTCAGGTTAGGGATTGACGGATACCTTTGAAAAACCAGTCTGTGTGCTTAAAAACTCTTTTCTTTAGCACATCGATTGTGTACTCATTTTTCAAACCAAAAGGTATTTTTATGATTGATAATTGATTTTCAATAAAACCTTCGTTGTATTGCAAAAACAATTTCTATTGAGCAATACACGATTGTTTTTCAAATCTCTTTTCATCAATCAGTGGACTTAAAATTCGCTGGTTCACTCACTCCGTGCTGTCTTCTTTGAGATGTTCCGGTTTGAGAACAGCTAGAACAGCTGCGAAACCCTGTCAAGGAGATTCTTAGGAATCCTACCTGATCACAGGCAGTACTTGTACTGATCAACGGGGAACCGTGGGCCGTGTACCTCAATTCATCGAAAGTGATCAAAGACACTTTCGTGCGATTTGTTGCTAACTGTTGTATGCAGGTACGCCCGACGTTTGCAGCTGATCAGAATGAAGCGGTCAATCCATAGCCGCATGCTCACTTAACACATTCATCTCAAAAAGAAATCATGATTAGTGCATCAATGTCTCTGATATTTTCACTCCATGCTTCTGCTACGCTGCTGTCAATATCATGAATCAACTAAAGCTTCCGCTACTCTGATAAGAAGAGATCATGATCCAGAATGTGAGCATGTCGGTCTCAAAGTCACAAACACCACAATGGATGTCTCAGAGATTGTTGATAGCTGATGATCTCAAATGATGGCTCAATATTATCATCACGTGGATCAGTAAAAGACCTTCACTTGGAATAACCAAACATGCATTGTGAAGAATCATTGACTACGAGCTTAGGAGCAAAGGACTACATCAAGAATGCAAGATCAATTGTTAAATGTTATATCTATTTGTATTCAATGTAATTTTGGTACATTATTGAGGTGACCTCCATTAGGGGGAGATTGTTAGGAATTAGAAATTCCCAGTATTAAAGAGTCGGTCACCTCAAGTATATGTAATCGTTAGAAAGCTCGTAGTCGTAGTTCTTTTAAGTTAAGTAGTAATTTAGTTAAGTAACACCGTGGAGGACGGACGGGTCTTTACCCACTGTATGCCTGATCCACAGCCCAAAGTGTGGCGATTTGTGTAAGACTATAAATACTCTCTACCTCCCAAGGTAGAGAGTTGGAGCTCATAATAATATCTTTCACTTTCTCTCACTAAGTTCCCTAAACCTCTAACTTTCTCTCTCTAGAATTCCATCTATATGCTACTTTGTGTTATGGTTTGATGTGTATGTGAAAAGTTATATCTTACAAATATAAAGTAATACGTTAACTTATTATGTCTTCTTATTAAGATATAAAGTCATTGGTGAATGACTTATAACGTATAATGGAATTATAACTGTTTATGTTTTCTTGTTGAGACATGGACATAAAGTGACTTGATCAAAAGTACTTGAGTTATAAAGCATGCAATTGGCTTGGAATTCTATTATACCATTATGTTGTCTTAGTTGGTAAATAAGTAAGCCAAAAAGGAATATGTTTATCTTACATATTGTTAGATTGTCTTACAATATTAATTCTAATGAAATACTGTATGTATATGGAATGTTCAGTTAGAAGAATCAAACATTTGTTATATTGTTTGATTCAAGATAACTATATCTTCTTTTCTTCCAAAAGTTATCAAGGTTAGAAAATTGAGTATTGATTGGATATACTTAATAAAACTCAAACCTAGAAGATTATTAAGACACCATTTTAGTATGGAATGTGATGAATCACATTGAGTCTTATATTGAAGTTTTGTTTTGTTAAAACTACTTATGGAGTAGGTTATTAATGAACAAGATTTACGAACTGTCAATGTGTTTTGCAATATCCCAAAAGAAAACAATTTAGTGTTGTTCTAATTGCTAAAATATTTATAGATAGTCTTTTAATTACAAAAGCTAGTGGGAGTTTTGTTTAGATCTTGAAGAGATTAAATTACAATTACAAAACACATAATCTTCTAAAATACACTAGTGAATATCATGATGAGGTCAAATCTGATAGACCTCAAGATGATGGAATTCTCATTCATAGATCCGCAAGGATATCTCAGATATTTTATATGATGAGAAATATGAATTACGGGATCATGATAAACCTGTTAATCATAATGATATATTACCTAATATTGAATTGTGGTAAATTATTCATACTATGAATGTTAAGATGCTGTCCAAAAAGGTAATCAACTTTAGAAACTTGGTTTATCTTAATGAAGATGAGTTTCTTCAAAAGAAGAAAAACCCTAGTGTTTTAAATCTTTGTGTAGAAATCATATGGACAAAATTGTACATGTGTTTAATGCATGACTTGTGACAAGATTATTAATCACACTTAAGCGATTAACTGTGATTGAATATTCTTTCCTTGGCACATTAAATATATAATGATTATGATTGTCAAGCTTAATTTCATTTATATGAAATCTGACAATGAATATCAAAACTCTTTCTTGTGTGATTGCTTTTGCGAGGACGATAAGTAATACAAATGATTTTTATGAATTCACATAATCTTTGAAAATTTATAAACTGCAAAAATCCATGAATGGATATATGCATGCATCTAGGAGATGATTCTTATGTTTAACTATTAAATCCAAATTTTGGTTTAAAATTAAAATAAGATAATTTCTAAGTATTCCTGAAAGCTAGTGGGAGTATTATGTTTATTTTCTTTTAAATCTTATATGTTGTGGATAGTAACCTTCCATCTAAGCTAAATGTTAAGTTTTAGTTTGGAATGTAACTTCACTTGAAAGATTTAGAAAATAAGACATACAACCTTGGAGTATATGTTTATTGTTAGTAAACATGTGCGGTATTATATAAATGAGTCTAATATAGAACATGATATATCATTTGGAAAATGGATATGTAGAACATGAATGAAATCTTAGTTTGACACAAGAATTTTTCATGTACATCATGTTATTATTGTATCATGCTTGAATGCAAGATGATTTGACAACATTGATATCTAATGAAGTTATTAGATAACTGGTGTAATGAATATTCTAATAGAATATGTTTGAATCAAGAATTACATTCCTCAGCCTGGAATTGCTCTTAAAATTCTATGGATGAGCAATATATCAATTGTTGCGTAATTGTCATAGCCAACAAACTTGAAAGTTTTAAAGGAATCAAACATTACACTGTAGATATTGAAGTTTACGGAGATTTTAAAGAGCATATTGTTGTTTTGAATACAATGATGCTGGTATAATTGAGATGACACTCAATACTAGTCATGGGAGGATTTCATCCTTGTAAATGGCCATGTGAACTAGTTGTGCTCAACTAAGAGCATAGTTGCATTATACAATAAAGAATAAGAATACTTTAAACTTTAAAATGTTTGACAGTTTGATTGTAATAAATTGGTGGTTCAGGATGTCACACACTTTATAAAATATTATGTGGCAATATCAAGTTATTTGAATGCACACATACAAGAACTTCACTAGTTGAATTCTTGAAATAAGTATTCTCAAAATTCTAATAGATCAAAGTTAGTTGAAATTATGCCTTGTCAACAAGTGTGATTGTCATTACTTGAGACATAATTTATTAACCAGTATTATCATGCATTGATCTATTTAGTATTTAGTATTTGGATAAGGGATGTTTTGAACAAATATTATTTAAATGAAATAAAATATTGGTTATGTTTATTTTCCATTTTCTTAATATTATATCCTATATTTGCATGTTTAATCCGTGAATAACTTATGCTATTTTAAAAGTCCGTTGTCGATCAATGATGTGGGAATGTCGTTGAATTAAGACAAATCTGAGTTTTGGTAGAATATATTTAAAATATATTGATGCGTGGGACATGCCAAATTCACATGATATTCAATGAATTGAATATAGGACAGATCCCAACTTAACATGATTGTACTTTATGGATCTTTGTCATTAAGTAAAACATGTATATTTATCCTCAGACTTGAGATACCAGATAACTGTTATGAATGTAGTGCACTTGTGTGAAATAGTCTAACGCTATCCGTAAAAGGTGGTTATAAGGGCTATTTTCAGAAGTGTTGCAAGTTCATGAGTTTTGCTTGTAGTCAAGAGAATTTGCTCCTTTGAATTTGTTTCAAAGCATAATACTGTTTGGGCCCCTCGTAGGATTGGCAAGATGTTTGTAAGGCCTTACCCAATATCTATTTGGAATACGTTCAGATGATTTGGTAATCTTGTTCAATCAGATATAACGAGAAACAAAATATTAACTTGTGAAATGACTCGATCCATATTCACAGTTAATGAAGTATTAGAAGTAAAAGGATAAGTAAAAATGATGAATCATTAAATGGTTTTTCCAGGAGACCATACTCGATTCGATCTGGGGGCGTTGGCGTGTTAAGATCGATTAAA
Source organism: Chrysanthemum seticuspe (assembly GCA_019973895.1). Lineage (NCBI taxonomy): Eukaryota > Viridiplantae > Streptophyta > Magnoliopsida > Asterales > Asteraceae > Chrysanthemum > Chrysanthemum seticuspe. The sequence goes on along the minus strand of BPTQ01000004.1, from coordinate 313,610,612 downwards.
CCAATGTCATTACTATATTAAGTAATATCCAAGTGGGAGCTGAAAGGTTTATGGATAATTATAATATACGTATGACCGGATTTGAACTCGAGGCTTCGGGATTGCACACATTACGTATGAGAATTGGTGTTAAAATAATTAATATATAAATGTTATTATTATTAATCATTTGTCACAAAATAAATACTTAACGATAGTTAATATTTAACGAGTTTAGACTAACGGTCGTTAAATATAAACTAAAAGGACTAGAGATGAAATTAGAGGACAAGAAGGATCTAGAACCCCTCTTGGGTCCTTATGGCCGGTCGTGGGTTTCAAAAGCCCAAGGGAGGCTTTTCTTGATCACCAAGTTATTAGATACCTATAAATACAAACCTCTTGTATTCATAAATCTAATCTTTGATCACCTAGAAACCTAATTTCTCTCTCCTCTCCTCTCCTCTTGGTTTGGCCGATCGTACACCATCCCTCCCCAAGGGATTCGATTTTTCCAATCCAAGAAACAAGTGTTTGGTTTTATTCGTGATTCAAGAACCTAGCTTTTCTCATTGATTCGCTACTAATACGTGTGTACAAGAACAAAGAGCAAATACACTTGTGTTTGTATATCTTGGGTATTCAATTTTGGTGTAGTCGAATTTGTTAAACCCTAATTTATTAGGGTTTAGGGTTTCTTGGTTCTTGATCTTAATTTGGGGTTTTTCATAAACCCTAATTGCATTGATTGATAAAAGGTACGCATATACTTTTAATTCGGTTAATTAATTTACAAGTATTATTCCTATTACTTCCGCTGCATGCTTTGATGATGTTTATGTGTTTTCTATAATTGTTATGATTAGTTAGTGTTCTACTAGTGTGACGTGTTATGCCTGATATCGTTTGTGCTTTTAGATGAGTAATTGTTATTAGTTTAGTAAATCATCTTGATTACATTAACCAATCAAAAAGAATATCTAGATACAATAGATGGTAGTAGAATTGGGCTAAGCCTTCGACATACTAACAAGCTGATATGACTTAATAATAGATAATATACAACTAATACTCCCTCGCAATTTGAGTGGGTGGTTGCCGAACACTCAAACTGGTACGAAACTCCTCAAAAAGGGCCGAGGGAAGATCCTTAGTGAATATATCCGCATACTGATAGCGAGAAGACACATGAAGCACACGAACCTGCCCTGTAGCTATTAGAATGGCCAAATCCTTTCTTGTGCAGTCTTGACCAACTATCTTCAAGGTATGTGTTTGTGTTCACCATATTGTAAAGGGCAAATGTTTGAGTGTCTGAGAAAGTGTGTGTGTGCAGAAGTGGTATGCAATAGATAGACAAAGACAGAAATGGAGGGAAAGTAACTAACTATTAACTGTAATATTGATGTATATAACTATCATTACATGAATCCTATTTATACTACATGCACATGTATGATATGAAGGGTTGTGATTTCAATAGAACCAATGGCTGTGACCCTTTATCAATAATTGTCATGTAACTGTTTTGACTAACTTATAACTGTCAATATGACTAATCTAACCATAGTCTAAGGTCTGTTGGCCTATGGCCAAGACCAAACAAAATATGCAGCCTCAATTTTGATACATACATGGCTGCAAATAATACAAATACTACATAATAATAATTACACTAATATAACTAAGCTTTGAAAACAGAAATTAAGGTTGATTGATCTTAAAAGCTTCCAACAATCTCCCCCATAAGATCAATAACCTCTGAAATGTCTTCTTCTTCTTGCTTGCTTTCATAATGTGATTAGCTAATGATGATGAAATCATCACTAGAGCTGCTGCTTGTGTCCCTTTCTTCTTTCTTTTTTCCCATACTTGTGCTTCCCTTCTCTAAATGGTCTTCTGTCTTCATTTAGTATGTGTTACCCTTTTCTGTTTCTTCTAAGTCTTCTAATTTGATTCCTAAGTGTACAATTTTGCTTTTCTCTTGATTGTCTTGTCCAATAGGTGATGTCACTTGATCCCTTTGATCACCACAGTGACTTTCAAGGCATGTAATCTTTTTGCCTTTAACCACAGATGATGTGGTCTTCTCTAGAACAGTTCCTAGTTCCTCTTGTGACACCCTTGCTGTGCTATAATAGCAATTAAATACATCCAAGTATTTATTGTAACACTTTCTAAATTCATCACCATAATCATGTGATAGGCCAAATATTTCTGCAACATAACCAAATTCCTTTGCAAAGTAGATACTTAGGTATCCTCCTAAACTTTCTACCAACTTGTAAAGATCCATTAAATGAATCTCAATGCCATTTATCCTTTTTGGTATGGGACCAGGAATCCCCCTTTTTAAATATTCATTATAAAACCATTTTAAAGCATCATTAAACTTGTCCCTAAATATGTCCCATTCTTGACAGATTATTTCATCATTCTTTACAAGGTCAAGAAAAGAAACATATTCATTAAATGAACTAACTTTAGTTGGATAGAAAACACCTTTTACATAGACATAGTCCTCATTTCTTGGTGAGTTTACAGCTGTTGTTGATTTGGTTGGGCATGTATAGGCATGGTGTCCAATTTCTCCACATCTGTGACACTTCTGTGTCAATAAATCTTTCATTTCTATCTTTCCTTCCTCGCAGTCAGTACTTTCTTCAAGTAACTTGAAATAATCATCCATGTACTTGTTTTGTCTCATGTTCATCTTGTTTACATCAAAGCTGTAGTATGTTGGATCCTTAAACATATACACAGGTCTGCACTTGTTGCTTATGAAAATTAGATCCCGTCCTTGGGCTTCTAGTTGATTTGCTGATAGAATGTTTAGGGTTACATCTGTTGTATATAATACACCATGTATGCAAATGATCTCTTTCCTAAATCTGATGTTGATTTCTCCTACTCCATGTATGAAAAAAAGTTTGTGCATTTCTTGTAACTTCTCCACACTGAATCTCTCTTTTAATTTTCCAAACAGATTCCTGTTTGAGCATACATGCCTTTCAAGGCGTTTGCTTATGTACCATATTCTGTCCCAATTTCCTTCATCATTACCATCAACCATGAAATCAATTGGTAGATGTATACTTTTAGGGTATAGAATTTTAGTGTGCACAATTGTTGTCTTAGAAATCTTCTCTGAGTTTGCACTCTCATAAATCTTCTCTTTGTTTGGACAATTGCTGGCAATATGTCCCCTTATTCTTCATTCATAACACTTGTATCTCTTGTGTTTGTTAGAGGCATTATGGGATTGTGGAAGTGCAGAGTTGTATACTTCAATCTCTTCTATCTTCTTCCTAAGCATTTCTTTGCAATCCTTGGAAATTTGTCTTATACAGTTTCCAAGTCTTGACTCCCTTTCTTTTCTCATTTGTCTCTGAATAAACTGATCTTGAAGTCTTTTCCTCATAGGCCTCCCAGGTTTGCTCTGATACCAATTATTAGAATGGCCAAATCCTTTCTTGTGCAGTCTTAACCATCTATCTTCAAGGTATGTGTTTGTGCTCACCATATTGTAAAGGGCAAATGTTTGAGTGTTTGAGAAAGTGTTTGTGTGTGTGTGTGTAGAAGTGGTATGCAAGAGATAGAAAAAGACAGAAATAAAGGGAAAGTAACAAACTATTAACTGTAATATTGATGTATATAACTGTCATTACATGAATCCCATTTATACTACATGCACATGTATGAAATGAAGGGTTGTGATGCTTCAATAGAACCAATGGTTGTGATCCTTTATCAATAACTGTCATGTAACTGTTTTAACTAACTTATAACTATCAATATGACTAATCTAACCATAGTCTAAGGTCTGTTGGGCTATGGCCAAGACCAAACGAAATATGCAGCCTCATGTTTGATACATACATGGCTGCAAATAATACAAATACTACATAATAATAATAATTACACTAATATGACTAAGGTTTGAAAACAAAAATTAAGGTTGATTGATCTTAAAAGCTTCCAATAGTAGCAAACATGTCACGAACAAAAAGAGTATGAATCTCTGTATGTTTTGTCCACTGATGTTGAGCTGGATTGGCAGATATGCAAACTACACTGACTTTGTCGCAGTAAAGAAGAGTAGCAGATTCTAGAGGGGTGTGTAATTCCCCAAGTAAGTTTCGGAGCCAGGAAGCCACCACAACTACATTAGCGACACCCCGATACTTAGCCTCAGCACTCGACTGTGAGAGAGTATGCTGACGCTTAGAAGACCATGACAATAAATTGTTACCCAAGAAGACACAATATCCAGAGGTAGATTGTCTTGTAGATGGACAACCAGCTCAATCAGCAGCATCAAAATATGCCACAAGAGAAGTACTAGCAGAAGAATATAATTGGAGACCCAAACCTTATATCCCTCGAACATACTGTAAAATGTTCTTAAGAGCAGCCAAGTGAGGTTCCCTAGGATCATGCATGAAAAGACAAATCTGTTGCACAACATAAGACATGTCAGGACGAGTAAATGTAAGATATTGTACTCCACCTGCAAGACTATGAAATAGCGTAGGGTCCGAGACTAGAATCCCCTCAGGACTAAGTTTTGGTTCGGTATTAGCGGGAGTCCGAGTGGTTATATAGTTTGTCATATGTGCACGCTCAAGTAACTCCAACGCATATTTCTTCTGAGATAAAAACATCCCTAAAGATTTATTTGTAACAGAAATCCCCAAAAAATAGTTAAGGGCCCCCAAGTGTGTCATGACAAACTCCATGTGTAATAAGGAGATAATCCGCTGAAGTAAAGTTGTAGATGAAGCTATGAGACAATGTCATTTACATAAATTAATAAATATGCAATGTCAGTGTCAGATTGATAAATAAATAAAGTAGAGTCACATCGACTATGAGCAAATCCTACATGAGCAACATATCCCGCAAACCATTAAATACCAAGCATGAGGTGCCTACTTCAAACCATATAACGACCTCTGAAGATGGTAAACATAATTTGGAAACCTGAAATCCACAAAACCGGGTGGTTGATGCATAAATATTGTCTTAGATAAATCACTAATAAGAAATTCATTCTTAATATCAAGCTGATGAATAGGCCACTTGCGAGATAGAGCAAGACTAAGAACCATGCGAATAGTGGTCAGTTTAATGATCGGGCTAAATGTCTTATAACAATCAATACCAAGTTGTTGAGTACCATCATTAGCTACAAGACGAGCCTTTTAACTACTCAAAGATCCATCAGCATGATATTTGTGCCAAAATTACCATAGAGATCGAACAATGTTGACACCATGAGATCTTGGAACAAGAACCCACCTATTATTTTTAATTAGTGTATTATATTCAACATACATAACATCTCGCCAGTTAGGGTTAGATAAAGTAAGACATAGATATTTAGGAAGATGAGTAACATGAGAGATATGAAGAGTGAGACAGTTAGTTGGATTGACAGTAACAACTTGCGCTCATGTGACCATGGGATGAGTTCGATTTAGGTTTTGAGGTGGTATAATTGGCGCAGGTGTTGGGCCGTGAGATTGGGTCGGGGAGTTAAGTGATGCATGTATTGGTCCATGATTTTGGGCTAGGGAGTTACGGGTATTCGGTTGAGGAGGTGGGCCGGATGGTGATGGTTGTTCGTTAGGCATGGGTGGGTTGGAATGGGCCGGAGATGAGACCCCGGGGTTGGGGCCTAAACGAGGGGTAGGGGTGGCATGGTGGGTTGGTCATTAGTGATATTTGGATTATTTGGAGGGGAAACAGTGGGTTATATAGAATGAATTAAGTGTTAGGCAATTAGTGATGGTGAAATGTCAAGGAAGTCATAAGATGGAGGCGATGTTGTTGATATGGAGCCATAAGGAAATTGAAGCTCATCAAAGGTTACATGTCGAGAGACAATGACTTTATCAATGGTATGCAGGGTCTCCCCAAAAGATGCAAGGCGTAGCTCGTGGGGAAATTTTGTGTGGGGAATGTAAATGCGGGTAACAAAGATATTCGAAGATACGAAGACGAGTATTCAGGTTCTTTGTTAAATAATTTTGTAAAAGGGATGTCATTTTGTATTGCCGATGATAGAAGAAGGTTAAGTACAGCCATATGCAGAGCCTCTACCTAAAATGTAGGTGTAAGGTTTGCTTGGAAAAGGAATGTACGTATCATATTATTAATGGTACATATCATGCATTTTGATTTGCCATTTTATTGGGAGGTTTTCGGGCATGAGAAAAACATTTGAATGCCATTCTTGTCTAATAATTTGAGAAGTTGGGTGTTATCAAATTCACCACCATGGTCACATTAAAACGAAGTGATACCAGTTTTAAATTATTTGAAAACATATGAACGAAAATGCACAAACTTTATTACGAAGAGGATAAATCTACAAGTAACAAGAGAAATGATCTAAAAGAGAACTATATACTTAAAACCATTAGTTCTAACAATTGGAGATGTACAAATATCAGAATGTATAATTTTAAATAACTAGAAACATGAGAGTTCAAACTAGAAAATGGAATTCATACATGTTTGCCAAGTTGACATGCATGACAAACATGAGACAATTTCTCTTTATTACAAGAAATAAAATAGCGAGATACAAGAGATCGTAGCACATCTTCGCCCGGGTGACTGAGCCGTTGGTGCCATGTAGTGGGATTAATGGAAAGCAAAGCACTTGAAGGAGATGATGGATTGGTGACTGGATAAAGCTCACTTGAACTGTCACATCTGAGGAGGATGTGGCCAGTCAAGAAATCCTTCACTGAAAAACCAAAAATATCAAATTCAATAGTGCAATTATTCTCTCTATCACTATTTCAAAAAAAGGCCTACAAGGCTGATAATCACCGCCTAGGTGCTACTGGGCCACCAACCTTTTCAATTTGTGTACATCGGTCAAAAAAATCGGTTAACCGCGGTCAACGACTGCCAACGATGGTCAAAGTTGCAAATCTTAACGGAAATACCTAAAACTCGCCATAAACTAGTTTTAATCACTTATAGCCGCCGTTTATATCTATTACAAGATATTTTTAAGCAAAATTGCCAGGAATACCTAAAACTCGCCAGAAATACCCAAAACTTGCTAAAAATGATAATTCGATTAATCCCCGTCTAAAACGATAACAAGCTACAAGGGGTCGACCGCCGACTACCGATTCGTGATTTTTGTAACATTGGTCTCTGTAAACTGACAAACAGAGTTGGGATTTTTAATGATCTTAGGAGTAAAAAGAACTATTGTTTACGTATGGTATGTAAATCAGGTTAGAGATGGGATAGGAATGGTTTTGTTGTTTGATTTCCCGTGTTGAACTGTAAGGACCCGATGAGATTGATATAGATCAAGAAGCTCATGTAACACTTAAACAAGAACTATGTTGCACTGCTGTGAGGCAGTATTTGCCCAAGTGTGTGAAAACTTATGTGATAGTGTGTGTTGCTCTCCTTTTATAGAGACACTTGTAGGGTTTAGAGATAAACCCTTGTGGGATGATCAACGGCTGCCAGGGAGCCAAGTGTTGATCATCCGAGAGCAGACAAGGAGGACATATGTCATGCGTCCCTGGGCTCATACAGGAAAGTGCTCTGCTCTCATTTTTTTGATCGTGTGTTCCCCACTGTGCTATGTCAGACTCGTACGTCTTAACCGTTAGCGGCAGTTGTAAAAATTGTCTATTTGTGCATGTACTATGCTACCTAAGAAGAGTTTTCAGGCCTATTCTAGCCTGGGATTTCTGTTTGTTATGATCACACATCGGCCAAGTATGGGATTGGTATGGTTTATAAAGTCTAGGTGTCCCCTGATCTGACAAGCTAGATTTTTTAGCAAGTACTACATTTGGACTTATGAACATCGATACAAGCCTAGTATGGGATAGGTTCATATCAATTGGTATCAAAGCTAGCCTTACCTTTCGAGGTTCCAACACTTGGAGTGGTGGCTTAGACCTGAAAGAAGGGTGCCAACTGTGACCAACATAGCCGTGACCAACGAGCTTGGAGTGGCGGCCTATGGAGTGATGTCTTGGACCTAAATATTAATGAGTATGCATTTCTTAAGGACCGAGCATGGTATGCTCATCGGGTTGGGGTTGACGCTGTTAAGCATAGAAAGCTTGCTGAGGCCGCCGAGGCTTGAGTGAAGGGTCTCGAGGAAGAGCTTGCATGGGTTGTCGCTGTTGAAAAAATTGCTCTTAAAGCCCAGGTCAAAAGCTTACAAGAAACTATTCTTAGGGTTACTTCTGAAAAGAAGAAATCCATTCAGACCTTGAAGGCCAATTGATTGTGCAATAATCAGCACTATCAGGCTTCGATGGTGATGGAAGAATATGTTGATGAGGGAAGAGTCTCCAAGTTGTAAGTAACTTGTATCAACACAAATGGAAACTCTACGTTAAGTGAAGCGCAGGGGTTGGACCCTGCAAATCACCTCTAGCGTGAGAGTAATTAAGTATATGTATATGATAGTAAGTATGAAGTATGCGTGTATAAAATTCTGTCCATACCTGAGTGTTCTGCCCATCTATTTATAGGTGATAGAAATGGGCAGTTGCACATCTCTCATTAAAACCGCTAAACATGGGGGCGTCCCGCGTTTTAAGGGGATTACAAGGGGTTGTGTACCACGATCCAATCTTGGGGGGAAAGCTTTGACAATGGATTTAAATGTGGGTTTGACTTGGTCAAAGTTGTTCTCTGAGCCAGTCTTCATGAAAGGCACACCCCGAAGGCGTTGTGCTTCGGTTGGTGGATTCCCATACTGATAACCATCGTAAAGATAGTTTTACGCCATAAGAAACTTTTCGAAGGCCTTTGCATGTTTAGTGGGAGTAGATTGCAGCAAACTCGGAGGGGTGACCTTCCAGCCGATTCGGAGGGTACGTCATCAAGCCCCCTGTCGAAAGTGATATATACATCTATGAATGTATTACATTCGACATCAAAATTTTACTCCGTAACTTTTGCTTCAAAGACTCGTTCGTATTGTCATTGAAAATCGATATTTAATACCTAATCCCACTTGCACAGGGACTTAGTTCGTCTATTAATTTTTATCAACCAAGAGTCTTGCCTTGTTTCCCGTGATTGTCTAATCAAACAAAAATACCTATTTAAAATCCGGTTGTGCTCATGACCATACACGTGGATGCCTGAGATCGAATACATAACATTATAAATCCCATTTTCACTTAAACCCTAGATTTTTTTACCATATTCCCAACCTTAGAACTCTCTTCATCTTCATACAGCATCAAAAAGGTAATTTTCTCTCTCTTTTTTCCATATAAACATGAGTGCCAAGTTTATTATTCGTACTCAAACCTGCACTATGACCCAAGATGATTTAACATTGCTATTAGCTAATTATGATGTTCCATCGGATCTAAAAGTCTCTGAAAAGCAACAACCTGTATTTGGTGCACCTGATGGTTATGTAGCCTTGTACGAGGATTCAATTAAGGTGTCCAACTTAAGAATTCCCCTTCCTAAATTTGTTTGTGAAGTTTTGAGCTATTTCTGTGTCCACCTGTCTAGGTTAACCCTTTATGGTCTTGCCAAGATTACCACATTTGCTGTAATGTGTAAGGCTTACGGTGAAGAACCAACATCTGACCTATTTAGGGCTTTCTTTAACTTAAACCTTGGTCGGGATTGGTTGACCTTTGCTAAAAGGCCTGAACATGATGTGCCAAGTGTTCTCTTGAAACCCATTACCCATCTTGATGACTGGAAAAGCCAATTCTTCTATATTACTGACTCCATTGTACCCAAAGACTATCTTGAACTATTAGCGAAGGCTAATTGATAAAGATTTAAAAGGTACACTTTTGAGGGGTTATTTAAGCCCTTAATCGACCACTTTTATATCCGTTACGGCTTAATTTCGTTCCTTTTCACTTTTTAGGTCTCTTGAAGGCAAAATGCTGGAATGATGCTTATTTGGACGAAAAGGCGTAAATATGTGAAGAAAATGGCTGAAGTCAAGATCAAGACACTCAAGCTGTTGGAAGTGCACCCGACAACGTCACAAACAAAGAGCGACGCCGTCCCTATAATTGTGACGGCTCAGTAGTGAATTTGCTATTTTGCACCTGACAGCATCAGGCTTTGAAGAGTAGGGCGTCACAAAGACCTATTTCCTCATACGGCCTAGATCCAGATTCAGATGGTGTCAAAAGATGAAGCTGACGGCGTCACAACCACAACGTGACGCCGTCCCAAAGTTGAATTGGCCAAGACGAAACCCTAATGGCGGCGATCTGACGACGTCACAATTAAAAGGTGACGCCGTCGCAGTTGTAACTCTATATATAGAATTCGATTTTTAGACTTTTAGAGAGGTAGATTTGTGGAGTAAAAACCTAAAACGACTCTTGTCCGGTTTGGGCAGTATTTTAGGGTTCTAATACCCTATTTTACATCAAGATAAGTTATTTACTTCATTGATTTCATTATGTCTTCGATTGTATGTGTGTATGCTTGCATGTTCACCATATCCGGCTAATTTACTTGTGTGTTTGCTTAGATCTATGAAACATATTTATTAATTATTGATTGGTTATCTCTTATCTTAATTGTAATTGGCTTAGGATTGCAATAGGCCATCGTTTTGTTTTTAATGCTTGAGTAATCATTGTGAACCTTAGTTTATAATCGCCTAGAGTAATTGTAGGCTAAAAATACAAAGATAACCCTAGAGTTAGTTTATGAATCCTAGAGATTTTGTAGGCAATAACCTTAAGGTATTCTCAAAGAGTTAGGGAGAAAAGCATACCCTACGACCTTAGAAGACACAACGCGTTAAGAATAAGGACGTGACAATTCAACCATCAATAAAAGATAACTAGGGAGTAATAGTATCTAGGTAGACACATTTTTAATCATCATACGAGCACACATCAATAGACATAGACTACCCCTTAGCTTAGTTAATTAGATAATTAGAGTAATCGGTAGAAGTACCACCCCCCAAATCCAATACCCCGAGATCGTACCTTTCAATTTTCTAAAAAAAATATAAAAAAGATAAAAAATAATCTTCCTCAACCCCAACCTTAGCGTAGTAATTTCTCACTAGCATTCATATTCCCCTAGAGAACGATATCAATCCTGAGGCTTACCCTAATACTACACTACAATGATTAGGTTCACTGCCTAGGTGGTTGAAAAACTTGTTCGAATAAAAGGAAGTTTCCTTTGACCCCGAACGCCCGTTGTACGCGTATCAAGTTTTTTGGCACCGCTGCCGGGGAATAGAATAGCTAGTTAGATTTCCACCTTGTTTAGGTTCCCTTGCTTGATTCCTATCAAGTAAGTTTTTTTCTCATTTTTTAGCTTCCTCGTAGTCTATCCCCCTTCTTCGTGACTTTGTTCGTAAATCTCATCACTTTTCATCATTGAAGGTGATAACCCATCAAACAATAACCCACCACCAAATAAATCACTTTCACTCAAACCACTGACCAACACAATCGCCGCAACCGATATGTGAGTACAAACAACGATCTTCAAGATTTACAAAGGGTATTTGACAGTACAATTAGGGATGCTGTTGAAAAAGTGGTTAGCACTTCAGTTGTTGGCTCTATAATTAGCAGTAATTCGGATAATGTTTTAGTGAATAAAAATGTGAATGAGGAGGATAGTGCTTACTTCAATCTTTACCCCACTAAGGAAGAGGTTGTTTACCACCAATACATAATCGACAATCCTCGATCACCCATCATTAGGATATGCCCAAATATTAGGAGAGGAAATCCTTGGAACATCAAAATCCCTTGTATGATTGGATATAGGAATGTCGAGCATGCCTACATAGATACGGAATCTCCCATTAATGTGATGTCATCAGCTATTTACAATGACATTATGAATGAGCGACTTAAGATTAGGAGAGACCCTAAGTATCCGGGTGGGGTTTGTAATTTTGTGGGAAGAGTCAAGGATATACACGTCTTTATAGGAAATTTCACCTACTTAGTTGATTTTGTGGTCCTAGAAGACATAGGATGTGTCATTGACTATAGCTTGTCCCAAGTTGTGCTAGGAAAACCGTTTGTTGAAAAGTCTAAAATGAGCTATAACAAATCCGAAGGAACGGTTAGGTTTATGGAAGGGAACGATGAGATCACTTATAGGAAGCCTTGGAAAATGAATGGATATGGCCCTTTATCCCTTTATGAGCGAGACAACATTAGAGCTTTTGAGGAAAAGAGCGAAGACGATGTTGAAAAAGGTTTGAGCTTCATGTGGGAGAAAATGAGAGTTTACTATAAGGATTTCTTGACCCTCGGGCCTAGGTATAGAATAGATGAGAATTTTGTCAATATGATAGAGTTTTCATTGAGGATGAAAAACGAGACCACGTAGGGGCACGACTTCGAGTCTAGCTACAAGACTCATAAATAAAGAAAAGCGCTTCGTGGGAGGCAACCCATGCTTAATTGTTTGCTTGTTTGTGTGTCATATATCTTTTCATTGATTGTTTATTCTCATGCTTGAATTTGTGAAAATGCTTTATTTTGTCTTTAACCTCGTTTTAATTACATATAAAGGTATTTTACAAAAAGGATAAGTGTAAGGAAGATTACACACGTTTTTAAAAGAACGTGAACATGAGAATTACAATTCATGAAAAGATATATATATGTGTTTGTTAGAGTCAAATGCTTTTATCGAGTCATAATGGATGTTTTGCAGGAATATTTCCAGATTTTAAAGATGTAATATTTCCAGAAAATCACAGCAGACCAGTTTCTGTCAGGATAACCTGACGGCATCAGGAGGAGCAGAAACCACTTATCTAACTTTCTCTCATTTTCTATGCTACTTATAAATTTTTGAAATTTCTCAGGTCTTAATTTTCCAGAAAACCTGTAAACATCCATTCCACAAGCATTTATCCTAGTTTAGCAGAGTCATATATAGTTTTACCGCCGATTTTACGCGAAGGTTTCGTCTATTTTCTTAAATGTGCAGGTTTTATTTATCAAGAAGAAGAAACATAAGATTGGATGGAGCTTTTAACGCATACATTCTTCTTGAAGAATAATTTAACCACTACTTCACATGGATCCTACCGAGCTAATCAGGAGAGTATTAGTTTCTTTCTCTTTTAATTACCTTGCATTATCATAACTTTGATACTTTCGGGGAACATTGGGGACAATGTTCAGCTTAAGTGTATGGAGGGAGAATAAAACGGGAACTTTAAAACTATGCTTATCCTTGATTATTTCTCTTGTCCAATTTCATTTGTGTAATAAACCATGAGAAATATCGGTTAGGGTAATTTTGGAACCAAATTTAAAAATTTTCATGACATGTAGGAGTGGTCCATTAGTCTTAATAAAACGTCTCATGGATAGGAAGTCATATGACTAGCACAAAAACTCTTTACCACTTAAATTCCACCCCAAAAATGTGAGGTTCGCCCCTAGATTTGTAGGAATTAAAGCATTCATCTTTAATGCTTCGAGAGTGTACCGGTAGTATGATAGATTCTAGAACTTGTTTTGTGATGCATCTCGAGATCGCTAGTGAGACTAAACTTGTGTAGTTAGGAATAACTAAATGATAAGAGGCATTAGGATAACCCTTGTTTGATACCCGTATTATAATTATTTCTTCCAAATCGGTTGAGTAATTCCCCCACACCCTTGAGTTGTACTCATCTTTAGTACACGATACCCCTAGTTAACCCCTCAGAGCCTATCCTTTTCACGGTTCTCGTGATGTTTCGGTTTTCTGGAATATCAATGAAGAGCATTATTTACAATCCACCCCCAAATGTACACCCAAATCACTTTTAGTGCATTAATCTTATCATACTAAACCCTTAGTTCAATTATCTAGTTACTTGTATAAGTTGCTAAGTCGAGTCATATCCTTTGTATACAGTTTTGGGATGATTGGAACTCATGGGTAAAGTTAAATTTTATGGAGTGACGGGAAAGAACGTTAAATTCAAATTCCCTTTATTTACGTAATAATGTACTCCAAGTGTTTTGATCTTTTCAATTCGGGTCAAATTAGTGTTAGAGTAATAAAAACTCAAGTGTGGGGATGTGCCTATAAATCTATTATATTTTGATGTTATCGTAGAGGATGGTAGAGTAAAAGTGTATGAAAAAAATGAAAAAAATGAAAAAAAAACATACGGGCTACCATCCTACATCTATCTTTATATTTATGTTTGTTTGTTTCAAAGTTATCTAGAGTTTAGAGTGTCGAGTCTCGGCTTAGCAACACCATTCTTCTCATGCTTGTAACATAAATATTTTTGACTTGCCACAACTAAATCGTCTATCCAACCAAACCCTTTGTTTCCTTACCGTAAGCCTAACGTTACAACAATTTAAAAGACCTCTTAGATAGTTTTTCCTAGGTGCTTACGCCTAAGCGATGGAGGTTTGATCTAGTCTCAAGCCTATGGTAATCTATGTACTATGACCGGTTAATGAGTGTTTATCTTCCATTTCCATTTGACATATTTCATATACACCCGAGAGATGAGAGTATCCAAACACCACTTGTGAGGTGCTAGTATATAATTTCTATGCTTATTATGACTTTTGCGGGGCTTATACTTGTTATGAATTGTTCTAAACCAATGCTTCATGCCCCTAAACTTATAAATTGATTTGCCAAAAGCACATTTGCTTGAGGACAAGCAAATACCAAGTGTAGGGATATTTGATAAGGATTTAAAAGGTACACTTTTGAGGGGTCATTTAAGCCCATAATCGACCACTTTTATATCCGTTACGGCTTAATTTCGTTCCTTTTCACTTTTTAGGTCTCTTGAAGGCAAAATGCTGGAATGATGCTTATTTGGACGAAAAGGCGTGAATATGTGAAGAAAATGGCTAAAGTCAAGATCAAGACACTCAAGCTGTTGGAAGTGCACCCGACGGCGTCACAAACAAAGAGTTACGCCGTCCCTATAATTATGACGGCTCAGGAGTGAATTTGCTATTTTGCACCTGATGGCGTCAGGCTTTGAAGAGTAGGGCGTCACGAAGACCTATTTCCTCAGACGGCCTAGATCCAGATTCACACGGCGTCAGAAGATGAAGCTGACGGCGTTACAACCACAACGTGACGCCGTCCCAAAGTTGACTTGGCCAAGACGAAACCCTAATGGCGGCGATCTGACGGCGTCACAATTAAAAGGTGACGCCGTCGCAGTTGTAACTCTATATATAGAATTCGATTTTCAGACTTTTAGAGAGGTAGATTTGTGGAGTAAAAACCTAAAACGACTCTTGTCCGGTTTGGGCAGTATTTTAGGGTTCTAATACCCTATTTTACATCAAGACAAGTTATTTACTTCATTGATTTCATTATGTCTTCGATTGTATGTGTGTATGATTGCATGTTCACCATGTCCGGCTAATTTACTTGTGTGTTTGCTTAGATCTATGAAACCTAGTTATTAATTATTGATTGGTTGTCTCTGATCTTAATTGTAATTGGCTTAGGATTGCAATAGGCCATTGTTGTGTTTTTAATGCTCGAGTAATCTTTGTGAACCTTAGTTTATAATCGCCTAGAGTAATTGTAGGCTAAAAATCTAAAGATAACCTTAGAGTTAGTTTGTGAATCCTAGAGATTTTGTAGGCAATAACCTTAAGGTATTGTCAAAGAGTTAGGTAGAAATGCATACCCTACGACCTTAGAAGACACATCGCGTTAAAAATAAGGACATGACAATTCAACCATCAATAAAAGATAACTAGGGAGTAATAGTATTTAGGTAGACACATTTTTAATCATCATACGAGCACACATCAATAGACATAGACTACCCCTTAGCTTAGTTAATTAGATAATTAGAGTAATCGGTAGAAGTACCCCCCCCCCCCCAAATCCAATACCCCGAGATCGTACCTTTCAATTTTCTAAAAAAATATAAAAAAGATAAAAAATAATCTCCATCAACCCCAACCTTAGTGTAGTAATTTCTCACTAGCATTCGTATTCCCCTAGAGAACGATATCAATCCCGAGGCTTACCCTAATATTACACTACAACGATTAGGTTCACTGCCTAGGTGGTTGAAAAACTTGCTCAAAGAAAAGGAAGTTTCCTTTAACCCCTAACGCATGTTGTACGCGTATCACTAATAGATTTTTCAAAGGTATTTCAAAGACAAGATTCCTTACGAACTCCGAAAAACCCCATTGTACAATCGTCTCACCAGATATCATGCGTGTGTTCAAACGTATCCAGATCCCATTCTTTACCTAACTGGTCTAAAAAATACTTGGGAGCATAGTCCAAAGTGCCCCGCGATAAACCATCATGGAAAGGGTATTTATAATTTCTTTGTTTTCTTATATCCAATTTATTTTCCGCTGATAATGTATTATTCTTCTCTTTTTGAAAAAATGTCCTTTAGAAATCTCTTATATACAGCTGATGATGAAGAAATGAGCTTTCTGTCTGCTGAGCCTTCTCCAGGCTTTCGAACCGGTTCACCGTTAACCTACATCAATAAAGAGAACCCTATCCCTGATGCCGATCCCACCAAGGGGTTCGATCCTGATCAAGCAACGGAAATGGCAGAGTCGAAGGGGTCTCCGAGTCGTGAGCAACCTGGTGTTGTGGCCGGTGGAAGTGTAGCTCAAAGGATGAAAAGTCACAAATATAAGGGTAAAGGTTCATCCAATGTTGCTGAGAAACGAAGGTTGTCTACAAACAGCCCTCCACCTCGCTCTACTCGGGTAATGTTTGTTGCCAAGGTCCTTGAAGGTCCTTACGTCACCATTTTTTATGAAGATGAAGGTATTCATGTTCTTCTAAATTAGTTACACTTTCTTGTATATATACTTATGTGTTGTTTTGTGTAGGTTTTCCCGAAGCTTTAGAACTTAGAACTCCAAATGACTGTTACCTGCTGATTTTTAACATGGTTCCTCCTGCCTGGAGGGGTTTTCTAGATAGCCAATCTACTAGAAAACTCTTTGACCTTCATGATCGTTGCTATTTAAAGCAGGCAGTTTTTAACAATGCAATTAATCAGAGAGCCCGTGAGCTTCTGAAAACCATTGACTAGTTGAAGGGTGAGTGTGAAGTAATAAAGGAAAAGAGAAGGATAGGGAGGAGCAGTAAGCGGAGCTTAAGGCCAAGTGTGAGGCTGCTATGACTGATTTTGACATGAATCCTGATGTTATGGTCTTCGTGAAAAAATAATGTCATTGCTTGATGAGGTCAAGCACCACAAAGAGAGTTTAGATATGATGTTGCAAGAGAGTCAAAATTAGCCTTGGTATCAAGAAAATCTGACAGCCCTTGAGTCCAAGGTAGCCACCCTCAAACGTGAAAAGACTATACTCGCTGGGATCGAATCCTAGCTCCTCTAGGATTTAGCGGCCAGTAAATGTGATAGGGAGGAGATCATCTCAAAGGTTGTACCATACATTTCTATGGAGCTGTTACAGAGCGATTAAGTAGGGCAACTTGTTGCTCGGCTCACAACTCCTGTAATTCGACCCGGTAGGTGTGCAGCTTTCGAGGAGGTTGCAAAGATGAAAGAGCCGTTTGATCTTACCAAGGCTCTCGGCTATCGTGCATTGCATAAGAAAGATTTTGATAAAGTTAGGAATGACTATGCAACTACCACCTACTCTTTCCTCAATGAAGCCATAACCAATCATGCAGCTCCACTTGAGACTCTACTTTTGAAGAAGCCCAAGGTGGTCGAGAAGCCAGCTCCTTCCAAGACTGCAACATCATCAGTGCTTCCTACTCCAAGAACAAGTCTGTTCCTACTCCGGTTTGAAGGTCACCATGTTGGTGATAACTTAATCCCTAGGGTGGTATGTACGCTTTGAAAAAAATTTAACTTTATGTCTGTCAGGCCGTAGGCCTTAAAAATAATTTAATGGTTGTCTATGCATGGCTTATGTAAGCCAAAGACAATATTCACCATTGCGGTATTATCTTTTTCCTCCGTTGCAGCGCTTAATCGTATTGGGGCATATAGTCCCTAATATTGCTCATATTTTGTACCTTTCGAATTTTACAAACTAAGGCTCATGTGTGGCCCTTTTGATTGTAAATCAATCACCAAGATTTTTCAAGAAATCATTTGCTTGTAACAGAGGGTTGCAACCCGCTCCTTTTTAACCCATAGGGTTTCGTCTGAACACCTTTAGGAAGCTAACATGAAGTTAGTGGGTATGACTAGGGCTCAAGTTTGGCCATTTGCTACCCCATCGAACGTTGAAACTTTTACACACTTGGCGAGGCAAATCTTTGTTGTAAAATAACAACACAAGAGATTTGACAGGAATTCATTACTTTGTATATATAGTGTAGGAAGATTTACATCACATTGGATATGAATATTTGGTTTGCTACACTTTAGTAACCTTCTCGAGCAAAGGGAGTCTTGCTAATGACTTTAAAATGAATCATAAGGTAATTGTTATGCATAAAACTTATGAAGATTTGATTCCTCTGCCATGTAGTCCATTTGTTGATTTGTCATCGTTTTTATTCCGTAAGTCCCATCACTGTTACGACTCATTGTTGGTTTTATGGATATAAATTAGTAGACGTGAGTTAGGATCGAACTCGAGACTATGGGATTGCACACTTTACGTATGAGAATTTAAAGTTAATAATTAAATATAAATGTTATATTTATTTATTTATTAAACGAAATAACTAACGGACGTTAAGTAATTAATGTAATGGATTAACGGTCGTTAAATGTTTATGGAAAAGGACTAAATTGCAAAAGTTGGGAAGGTTCCGGAATCCCTTTGGGGACTCCTTAACCGATCGGCCTAGGGACACAAAACAAGGAAAGAAAAACCAACTTGTTCACCAAGTTTGCTTGGGTATATAAACAAGGCTTGGGGTTTTATTTTTCCATCTCTTGTGCTCATAAGCTAAACCCTAAAAATTGTTTTGTGTGTGTTTTTGTTCTCCAAACCGATCGTTCACCATCATAGGTGTCGATCCAAAGCTTTTCCACAAACCAAGTTATTTGTTTGATAAAAACTAGCATTACTTTAATTCGGTTTAGTACGTGTGTACAAGAACATAGTAATAACATACTTTTGTTATTATCTTGGATTGAATTACAAAACGGTAAGGGGTAATTCACATAATCCTATAAACCCTAATTAGGGTTCATCCAATTGCTAGTTTGTGGATTTGATTCTTGTTCGGCTAGAATCAAGAAAAGGTACGCATATTCTTTTATGTTAATTAATTATTCATTAATACATCCTTTACGCTTCCGCACTTACTTTGATGTTTATTGTTTATATTTATGATTGTCATGTTATATAATTCCAACAGTGGCATCACGAGTCATTGGTTTTTAATGAGTAATTAATTACATAAGGGTCATACTATTCCTACGGGGTCTACCCGTAGGAATTTACACGGGGTCTATGAGAGGGGTACTGTAGCAACAGTACGAGGTACTGTAGCAACAGTACTATTTGCAGTTTTTTTTTTTTTTTTTTTTTTTTTTTTTTTTTTTTTTTTTTTTTTTTTTGTCATAAGTTATTTTTGTCCCAAAAATGTATTTTTTGTCACAAGTTATTTTTGTCCAAGTGCATAAGCACACAAAGCAGATTTGTCCAAGTGCAGTAGCACACAAGCAAAATTGTCCAAGTGCAGTAACACACAAACAAGCAGATTTGTCCAAGTGCAGTAGCACACAAGCAAAATTGTCCAAGTGCAGTAACACACAAGCAGATTTGTCCAAGTGCAGTAGCACACAAGCAGATTGAATAAAGGCTCCGATTAGAGTTTCATCATCGCCAAGTTTTTTTTGTCCAAGTGCATAAGCACACAAGCAGATTGGACACAGGCTCAGATTACATCATTGCCTAGTTTTTTTTTTTTTGTCCAAGTGCATAAGCACACAAGCAGATTGCACACAGGCTCAAGCGCATTAGCACACAAAATTGTCCAAGCGCAGTAACACACAAACAAGCAGTTTTGTCCAAGCGCATTAGCACACAAAATTGTGCAAGTGCAGCAGATTTAGAAAAGTGTGTGGCTCGGATATGAAGGTTGCAAAGTGATAAAAGAAATCACTTTGCCGTCCGTTCGGTTATAAAACCAATCGTCATCGCCTTTTTTTGAAAAAAAATTTTGTCCAACTGCAGCAGACTGCACACAAGTGCACAGATCAGATTGCACAATACCAAAAGCAAAAGCAAGATTCCCAAAGTCACAAGTGAAACCTCCCATCTGTAGGATTGGTAGGTAGTCACAAGAAAGTCACAAGAAAGTCACAAGTGAATAGTCACTAGTGAAGAATATCAATATATTCAGCCTCAAACATCACCAAGTTACAACATCACAAACTCACCATCATACAAACATCAAGTTATTTATACAGTGGCTATAATTTTAGTGAAACACAAGCTGCAAGTGAAAGTGCAACTAACAAACCACAAAGAAACCTCAAATATCTCAGGCTGCACTCACCATCATACAAACATCATCAAGTTATTTATACGGTGGCTATAATTTTAGTGAAACACAAGCTGCAAGTGAAAGCCGCAACTAACAAACCACAAAGAAACCTCAAATATCTCAGGCTGCCGATATGTCTCAATCACCAGAGGTAACAATTTTACACATTAATAATAGAGATAACATTAGGCTCAGATTAAGTATCACATATTATCATATATGGCTGCAACATCAAAGGTTGCAAAAAAAAATTTTGCCGTCCATTCGGAAATGCCAAGCCAAAATCATATTTATCATATATGGCTGCAACATCAAAGGTTGCAAAATAATTTTATTTTTTGCAAAATCATCATTGCCTTATCTCAGTTTTTTTTTAAAAAAAAAAACAATTTTCAAATCAGCTTACAGTAACAAACTGCTTATCAAGCATATAAGCAGTTTGTTATATAAAATTGTAGCCACAGTATGAATAAAAACATAGCCACAGTATGAATAACCCCACCTGTAACGTAGTATTCCAACGGGGTCTAATCTGAGCCTGTGTGCAATCTGCTTGTGTGCAATAAGCAGTTTGCCAAGAAACCACACAGAGCCTGTGGACTGGGGTAGGCCAGAGCAGGTATTCATACCACTCAATGGTGGCAGATCAAGGTGTTAACCTACCCTTTTGCACCCACAAAACTCAGGCAGTTTCAATAAGCACATGAGTACTATTTGTGTCATACCTATGTCATAGCCACATAAGCACATAAGCAGTTTCCCAAAGAAACCACACAGAGCCTGTGGACTGGGGTAGGCCAGAGCAGGTATTCATACCACTCAATGGTGGCAGATCAAGGTGTTAACCTACCCGTTTGCACCCACACAACTCATGCAGTTTCACATAACAACACATAATCAGCCTCTCACATAAGCAGTTTGTAACTGCTTTTACCCTAAACAAAAAAAAATTAGGCGTTATTTATTTTTTTTACAAATCCATGAAATTAAACCCACAA
This sequence comes from Chrysanthemum seticuspe, assembly GCA_019973895.1. NCBI lineage: Eukaryota > Viridiplantae > Streptophyta > Magnoliopsida > Asterales > Asteraceae > Chrysanthemum > Chrysanthemum seticuspe. The sequence continues at coordinate 313,589,184 of BPTQ01000004.1, read as the reverse complement.
TCTACCCATAAATGATACGAACATCACAAAATCACCATCAAAGTACCCAGATTTACCAAACCCTAAAAAAAAAAAAATAGGCGTTTCTTATTTTTTTTACAAATCCATGAAATTAAACCCACAATCTACCCATAAATGATACGAACATCACAAAATCACCATCAAAGTACCCAGATTTACCAAACCCTAAAAAAAAAAAAATAGGCGTTTCTTATTTTTTTTACAAATCCATGAAATTAAACCCACAATCTACCCAGAAATGATACGAACATCACAAAATCACCATCAAAGTACCCAGATTTACCAAACGCTAAAAAAAAAATAGGCGTTTCTTATTTTTTTTACAAATCCATGAAATTAAACCCACAATCTACCCATAAATGATACGAACATCACAAAATCACCATCAAAGTACCCAGATTTACCAAACCCTAAAAAAAAAAAAATAGGCGTTTCTTATTTTTTTTACAAATCCATGAAATTAAACCCACAATCTACCCAGAAATGATACGAACATCACAAAATCACCATCAAAGTACCCAGATTTACCAAACCCTAAAAAAAAAAATTAGGCGTTTCTTATTTTTTTTACAAATCCATGAAATTAAACCCACAATCTACCCATAAATGATACGAACATCAAAAACTCACCATCAAAGTACCCAGATTTACCCAAACATCACAAACTCCACATCACAAACTCACCATCAAAGAACCACAGTAGCAGTATCACCACAACATAACCAAAAACACCACGATCTTATATGTTTTTAGATCTAAATCTAAAAAGTTTAGAGAGATAGAGATAGTGAGAGAGAAACCAGTTGAATGAATGAGGGGTGAGAGAGAGAGAAGGCAACATATCAACTCAAGACAGAGAAAGAAAACGCGTACACGCGTACACGTACACGCTTTCTTAACCACACACACACATAATAAGAGTTTTTTAAAAGTTTTTATTAATAAAAGTTTTTATAAAAGTTTTTATTAATAAAAGTTTGTATTAGTATAAAAGTTTTAAAAGTTTTAAAAGTTTTAAAAGTTTTAAAAGTATTAGTATTATTAAAAACTTTGTATTAGTTTTAAAAGTTTTAAATGTTGTGTTTTTTATTTTTCAGGCTTTCCGTTTTCACGAGGAAGTATCAGAGGATTGCCCATTTATCAGACAAGTGGTAAATATAGCCTCGGGGCTTTCCGTTATAAAAATATTAAAAAAAGTATTAGTTAAAAAAAAGTGTGTTATAAAATTTGTTATGTATTTTCAGGCTTTCCGTTCTCACGAAGAAATAACTGAGTGGGTGCAAAATATAGCCTCGGGGCTCGGTTTTGTCATTGTTAAAAAGAGAACCAAATCAGAAAATGGTCAGATGATGGAAATTAATTATATGTGTTCAAAGAGCGGGATTTATGAATATCACGGTAGTGGGAAACGGAAAACGAAAACAAAAAAAAGCAATTGTCCATTCAGATTAGTTGCGAAATATAGACCAACACAATATAATTGGATTTTGAGGGTGAAGTGTGATAGCCATAATCATGAGTTGCTAGAGTCGTTGCATGGTATGCCATATGCAATGCGATTAAAAGATGATGAGTTGAGTTTGCTCAAAGAATTGTCAGAGTATAGCGTACCACCACGTAATATACTTTCGACAATAAAGGGACGTAATCCGGATAACGTGTCTAGCGTTAGAACTATTTATAACGCACTTGATAAGCTCCGGAGAGCCAGAGTAGGTGATAGAACTCAAATTCAAGTCCTTTACGCGCATCTGACGGATTCAGGTTATGCATATTACCCGAGGGTGAATGACAATAATGAGCTTGAGGAGCTATTTTTTGTTCACCCCACTTCGAATGCTCTATGGCGTACGTTCCCTGAAATCATGTTGATGGACTCCACGTACAATACCACACAGTTTAGATTGCCATTGTTGGAAATTGTTGGAGTAACTCCAACGAATAAAACATTTTCAATGGCGTACAGCTTTATACACGGTGAAAAGGGGCATAATTTTCAATGGGTATTGCAACGCATAAAAGATGTGATAGACGAAAGATACTACCCACGTGTTATTGTCACCGACAGAGATTTAGCGTTGGTTGGGGCATGTAAAGCAGAATTCCCTACCGCTCGCAAATTACTCTGTCGATGGCATATAGAGCAAAATTTGATGAGGTTTATGAGAAACAGATGCGGTGGGTTAGATGAGTATGACTCCATTAAAAAGAGATGGGATCGGTTGGTTAAAGCTCCGACACGCCCCTTGTTCGAGCAACAGTATGAGCGCCTACGACAACGCTTGGTCAACCTTGAGCGTAATAAATTGTTAATTATATATTTTTTTATTATTCAATTAATAAGCACCCGAATGACCTTTGATTAATTCACTGTTTTTTTTTCAGCGATCGCTGAGTATCTGGATAACTGGCTGCGAGATTACAGACACATGTTTGTCTCGTACATCACCGATGAATATCGCTCCTTCGGCCAGACAACAACGTGTAGAGTTGAGGCTCACCACGCGTTGTTGAAATTATATTTGGGCAGCACACAATCCAATTTAGACAGGTTGTTGAGTGCAATCGATAAGATTATCTTTGCGCAAGAAAATTCGATAAAAGAGAGTTTAAATAGAAGCATCGGCGAGAAAATAAATGATTGTAATTTTCCACTATTTCAACAATTGTGGTATAAAGTTTCTCACCATGCTTTCCAACTCATGCACAAAGAACTCCATCGGTCTATCACCGTAGAAGATTGTAGCCATAAGTTGCGTACAATTTACGGACTGCCATGCTTTCACGAGATGCAATACTATGTGATTCATGGTAAGTACATTTATAACTATCAAGTTGTTTTCCCATTAATATTAGTGATTTACGGGCGTCATTGTAATATACCACTTTTAATGATTTCAGGACTCCCCATTCCACTAGAAGAACTTAATATTTTTTGGAGAACCCTACATGTTCCGTGGCCTAATATCAATAGGCCACCGCCTGAAGATGGATCTTCCAGTAATGATGATGATGATGATGATGATACTTCGTTTAGAGATGACATTCGACAATTCAGGAATGTTTTTACCAAAGCGTCGTCGTTTGTCAAGAATAATATGCTAACGAAGTTGAGATCGATATACCAACCTGCATCTGATGACACACGGGAACCTGTTATTCAGAAAAATACCCGTGGACGTCCGAGCGCAAAGGACAAAATGGGCAAGGCTACACAAGTCCCGGACTTGAATGAAGACCCGGACTTGAATGAAGTTCCAACCGAAAATCACCGAAGAAGCACCGCTACAAGATCAAGACAAGTCCCGAACTTCAACAAAGAGCCTGCCCGACATAGTTCTTTCACGGGTCCTAGTCCTTTGTCGACAAGACACAGGTTGTACAATGGAGATGCAGAAAGCGAAATGTTGATGGGTATGCTTCCAGTCCTTTGGCATCCATACATAATCAGTATATATAATGTGGTGGGTGACGGAAATTGTGGGTTTCGGTGCGTTGCCCATGGTGTTTGGGAACAACAAGATTGGTGGCGCCAAGTTAGGCAGATGTTATTGCAACAGATGGACCTAAATTGGCAGGTTTACATGGGTTTGTGGGGGGAAGATGGTTTTAACGAACTTCGCCGTACAATAGACTGGTCCGGAGAAGGAAATGCACCGACTGATCGCTATATGGACATGCCAAACACGGGGTTGGTTATTGCAGAACTGATTAGACGACCCGTTGCATTTATATCTCACAGGGGTTGGAATATGTGTTTTCCGCTTATCAATGGTCCAGACTTCTCACAAAGAACTGACCCCCTTGTGATAGCCCGTGTGGGGAACGAAGTAGGTCATTACATTGTTCTGACGCTAGACGAACATTCTCCACTTCCGCATCTTCACCCACAATGGAGGAGGCACAGATCCGATGCTGCATCCCAGTGGGAATTATTATATAGGCATCGACTACCAAATTAGTAAATAATATATACATACAAAACATTGTAAATGATTAATGATTCATGTTGTAAATAATTATAAACATAGTGAATGATTCATGTTGTAAATAATTATAAACATAGTGACTGATTACTGATTTATGTTGAAAATAATTGATTAATGATTTATGTTGTAAACATAATGATTGATTACTGATTTATGTTGTAAATGATTGATTACTGTTTATATTTAAATTAATAATAACATTGTAAATGATACATGTTTTATGTTGTAAATGATTGATTACTGATTCATGCAAATTCTTTTGTCAGGTGGGCCAAGGAAATCCTTTCTGGTGTCGATGTAATAGAGGATTTATTATAGAACGGAAATCCACGAAATCCTTTCCTGGTCGACCGTATTATGCATGTCCTCTTTCAGTGGTAAATAATCATACGTTTGCTTAGGGGTTTTATGTAAATAATTTGTTTGTTAAAAATACGTTTCTTATTATTTTCTTAACATGTAACAGCCAGGTACAAATGACTATGGGTGTCGATACTTCAGTTGGAAAGATGAATTTGAAAGACGATACTTAAGTCGAGCCTCATCTTCAACGCAGTGCTCAAACTGCGTTGCTAAAGATAATGAGATCAAGCTGTTAAAGACAAAAATAAAGACGCTGGAGATGGAGTTAGAATTGGCAAGGAATCCTGAGGATCACGCTTGTCAGTCGGGTGCAAGGCTCCATGATCTTTTAAACGAGATGAATAATCTTCATATGTAGTAGATGTTGGTGTATTTAAATAATATGTTAACGCTGACGTTTAATTTAATAATAAAAGTTGTTGTTGCAGTTATTTAATGTGGTAATATTTAGCGTGCTATTATACAAACTAAATAATTATACATGTACAAAACATTATTATACACACACTCATTATTACACACACACTTATTATATACATTATTATACACTCACATATTATACACACTTATTTCTATTTAAAAAAAAAAAAAAAAAAAAAAAAAAAAAAAAAAAAAAAAAAAGTCAAAAGCCAAGTAAAGGGGACAAGTGTTATTTAACTGTTGCTACAGTATGCTACAGTACTTTTGTCATACCTAGTCACATAGCCACCGTGGGAATAAAAAAATAGCCACCGTATTAATAACGTGGCCCTTACATAAACGCGTAATAAAAACAAATATTGGTATGTTGTTTGATATTTATCTAGGGTTTATGTTTATATATTTTTTTTTGGGTCGATTATAATTTTTTTTGGGCGTTCCCCATATTTTTTTTTGTATTCGACACATTAAAATTTTTTAGGGTTTTGAAAATTGTTTGCTAACCTTATTAAAACCTAGAATTAATATTGATTACGTGATTAATTCATGAATAATTTGTTATGTGTCATGGAATTTTTATATGCGATCTTGTGACTTACTTGTATAATTGTTATGATATCCATGATTATACATGCATGTTAGTCATGGATAAGTTGCTTTGATATATTGTTTAATTGTTGAGACATATTTATTTATGATAAATCTTGAATTGGGGAAGACTCCAATTAATATATTAATGAATCAATTATGTGCAATTTGGTATAATTAATTAAGGGTTTACGCAATCGATTCATCGATGTATGTGGCTCACTTTCTATTGCTGGAGTGAAAACCCTAAATTAATATATACATTAATTTAACCTAGATATTGATTATTAATAGGATTTTATCGAATAAGTTGCATGTGGCTACTTGTTTACACGTATAAATTGTTTATTATGTGCGCATTGTTTTTTAGTAGTTTATTTTTTATTTGTTACTTGTTTGTTTATTATGTTAGACAGTTTTAAGCAAAGGGTAATTTTGAATAGAAAAATAATACGGACTAAACAATGGCGAAATTTAATTGTTTTGGAAGAGTTAAGTTGTCAAAATAGTTTAATTGATTGGTGACTTTGGTACAATGACTGAACGGCTCACCCATTCGAATGAACTAATAAAAGGGGTTTAAAGAAGTGCGCATAGTCACACTGAATGGATGTCTTAGGTTGTGCTTTAGCGCGTACCTGGTCCTCTGCCCCCTGTAAGTTCGAGTGGAGCTACTTAGTAAGCCATATAAATGTGCAAGCTCATCTTAAGGGCGAATTAGTTTTAATTCCATGCGCCACTTCGGTGGTAATTATCCGAAACACTAAGTGTTTACACTTATGCAAAAGTACGGTATAATGGATGATAATTAATACTAAATTCCTTGATTGGTGAACCCAATACCTCAATCAAAACTTTGATAATTTGATCTTTATGAATTGGTAATAAAAAGTTTTTTATTAAATTTATGCTACAAGATGAATGCATGACATCTTTGTACATATTTGATTTGACCACATAAAATCAAAACTAGTACCCTTTTAAAATGAAGAATATGCCATCTAATTAAAAGGAACACTTGAAGTTGCAATTTACGTCATGACAGTACTTGGCGAGATTGTGATGGAGAGGTAAATCTCTATGTAAAGTCAGACCTTACATGGACATATTTGCAGTTCTTTAAGTTAGACACTTAAGTTGAGTAGGAAGTGAGACCTGGACTCAATGGCATAAGATGGGATGAAACATGTTTATATTTGCAATAGCGTTGGAAAATATAAATCCCATAATGATCTAGGAGTTGGAAATTGTTTGCCAATTAATGTTCGACAGATTACCTTATTATATGCGTTCGTTGCTAGCAGATCAACTGATGTAATGAACCTATGATAATTTGGATCCTAGTTTTTGAGAAAATTCTATGGTTATATGTATATTACCTTGGGTATTTTATTTTCTTGAAAAGTTTAATTATCGAAAATACTAAAATTGAATTTTGCTAATTCTTTAAATGTATTAATGCAACATTAAACCGTAAACGTAGGTTATTACTGTATTGGTAAAATTGATCTACAACTGTAAGGGTTTTAGTAGAGTCAACGTTACTAAAAGAATAAACCTAGTCCTCTTTTCACGCGAAAGAGTGAGATTCAACCCTATCCCTTTTCATGAATGAAGAAAGGTATGATAGGACAATTAGAATTGTCTAAATTCTAAATACATAACTCATAAGCAAATTTTAATAGTTAAGAAAATTGCATATTTCTGAGTTATTAAATTAGAAGCTAGACTAATTACTGTATAATTGGTAAAAGACAAACTAGCATATTTTATCTAGTTGTTGTGCTTTGACCATTTAAAAGTACTACTTACAATTGTTGGAATAGTAGAACTATTAAGAAAGAAATTGCATGCCCAATTTTTCAAGTTAATAGCATTGATGGATAAATTCATCATCTACATAGTAGAATACACTCTTTTAGTACATAAGTAATTGTTATGTATGGACTTTCTCAAAGGTGTAGGGAAGTAAATAGAACACTATTTTCTTTTACTGGTTAATGAAACACTTACAATGTTGTCAAATCCAGTGGGAGTGTTGTGTTCTTATTACTGAATAAGGAATTAATGTAATGATCTCTTATTCAGTGGGAGTTACAAGCTTTGTCATCTTGGTAGTAACCCAGATTATCTCTAGAATATCTTAAGATAATTACTTTACACTTGTAGACACTTATGTTTTCAAGGATAGTCATGTACGTTTCCTTATTAGACAATGAAGTGGTTCTACATCTACTAGTTATGCTAATATTAATGACACAATCATATTAGTCACATAAACAAACATATGTCGTGTTGTTTATCTGCTACATGATGTTGTTCCATTCACAAGTGGGAGAAATCTATATTGTGTGCAAGGTACAACATATAAGTATATGATTTAACGGATTCTCTTGACTGCAAGGAAAGAGACTAACGTTCTAATATAACTTGAACATATCTAATTCAAGAAACACTTGGTGTTGCAATTTACGTCATGTGAGAACTTGGCGAGATTGCAACAACAAAGTAAATCTCTATGTGAAGTCAGACCTTGCATGGACATATTTGCAGTTTCTAAATTAGACAAGTATTTAGAACATGTGTCAAAATGATATATAAGACTACTTCAAATTAAATATTTGTGTATTATTAGAATGACATAAAATTAAATGAAGTAATCTAATCCTACTTCAATTTGTTTATTTATGTATTTTGGAATGCCATAAATGAAAAATAATGTAGTCCTGCATTATTGTGAAGTAAAATAAATTAACTTGAAATTACTATTGAAACCAAAAGTTGTGTTCATAATTACTTTATTTAAACATGTTTATGATTCATTGTAAAGACATAAACATAAAGTCTTTTAAGACTTATAATAAAGTAAGACGTTAGCTTGTTATGTTTTTTAATTAAGACATATACAAGAAGTCATTGAGTTGATCAATGATTTATAACGTATAATGGGATTATAACAGTTTATGTTTCTTGTTGAAACATGGATATGAAGTAACTTGGTTAAAAGGTACTTGTGTTATAAAGCATGTAATTGGCTTGAAAAGTCTATTATACCATTAAGTTGACTTAGTTGGTAAATAGGTAAGCCAAAAGGAATATGTTTATCTTATATATTGTTAGATTGTCTTACAATATTAAAATTCTAATGAATACCACAAGTTGATGGTATGTTCAGTTAGGAGAATCAAATTCTATTTGATTTGTTTGATTCATGATAACCATAACTTCTTTCTTAAAAAGTAACAAGGTTAGAAAATTGAGTATGGATTGAATATACTCAATATGACTCCAACCTAGAAGATTAATAAAACACCATTTCATTATGGAATGTGATGAATCACATTAAGTTTTAAAATTGAAGATTCTGAATTTGTTAAACTACTTATGAATAGGTTATTAACAAACTAAAGTCAGAAATTATCAATGTGTATTTGTAATGTCCCAAAAAGAGAACAATGTAGTTTTGCTCTAACTGCTAAGTATATATAGATAGTCTATATATTACAAAAGGCAAGTGGGAGTTTTTTTTTATCTTGAAAGATAAAATTACAATATATACATAAATCTTCTAAAACACACTAGTAAATATCATGATGAGGTTAGACATGTAAATGATAAACCTCAAGATGATGGAATTTTCATTCATAGATCTGCAAGGATATCTCAGATATTTGACTTATATGCTGAGAAATATGAGTTACAGGATTAAAGTAAACCTGATAATCATTATGATGGATTACCGAATATTGAATTGGGTAAATTACTCATACTATGAATGCTAAAGATGCTGTCCATAAAGATAATCAATTTTGGAAATTTGGTTTATCTTAATAGTTAGACTAGAGAATGGAAATGAGTTTCTTCAAAGAGATGAAAAACCCTAGTAGTTTGAATTTCTATGTAGAAATCATATGGAAAATATTGTACACATATTTAATGCATGTTTCATGACAAGATTATTAATCACACTTAAGCAATTAATTATGATTGAATATTCTTTTCTAGACACATTAAATATATAAAGATGATAATTGTCATACTTGTTTTCATTAATATGAAATATGACAATGGAATATCAAAACTCTTTCTTGAGAAATTACTTGAGCGAGGACGGTAAGTAATTGAAAGGTTTTTTGAATTCATATAATCTTTGGAAGTGTACGAAGTGCAATAATTCATGAATGGATAAATGCATGCATCTATGAAATTATTCTTATGTTAAATTATTAAATCCATTTTCGATTTATAATTAAAGTAAGATAAATTTTAAGTATTCCTGAAAGCTAGTGGGAGTATTATGTTAAGTTTCTTAAATCTTATATGTTGTATAACATATAGTAAGTAACATTCCTTGTAAGCTAAATGTTAAGTCTTAGATTGGAATGAAACTTCACTTGTAAGATTTAAGAATTAAAACATACAATCTTGAAATATATGTTTATTGTTAATAAACATGTGCAGTAAAATAAATGATTCTAATAAAACATGATATATCATTTGGGAAATTGATAAATATCTTTTGAACAAGATAGAACGTGAATGAATTCTAAGGTTGACCTATAGATTCATCATGTACATCATGTAGTGTATTCAAATTGTTGTATCATTTTAAATGATAGATGATTTGACAACATTGATATCTAATTAAAAGTTATTAGATAACTTGTGTAATGAATATTCTAATAGAATTACATCCTTAAAACCTGGAATTGCTCCTAGATTCTATGGATGAACAATATGTCAATTGTTGTGCAAATTGTCATCAGCTTTAAACTTGAAAGTTAGGAAAGCATCAAACGTTACATAATAAGATATTAAAGTTTACGGAATTTTAATGAGCACATTGTTGTTTGTATACAATGATGCTGGTTTAATTGAGATGACACTCAATACTAGTCATGGTAGGATTTCATCCTTGTTAATGGCCATGTGAACTAGTTGTGCTATCTAAGAGCACAGTTGCATTATACATTAAAAGAATAAGAATACTTTAAACTTTGAAATGTTTGAAAGTTTAAATTTTCATAAATTTGTGATAGAGGATGTCACACACTTTATGAATTATTATGTGGATTGGTGAATGCACACATACAAGGACTTCACTAATTGAATTCTTGAAATAAGTATTCTCAAAATTATGATAGATCAAGTTGGTTGATTTATGTCTTGTCAACAAGTATGATTGTCATTACTTGAGGCATAATTCATCAACTGAAATTTTCATGCATTGATCTATTTGGTATTTGGATAAGGGATGTTAAACAATTGTTATAATAAATCAAATACTTGGTATGTTTGATTTTATAATATATTGTATCCTATATTTGCATGTTTAATCCGTGAATAAATTTATTTATTCTAAATCGTCCGTTGTCAATTAATGATATGGGAGTATCATTAAACTAAGACAAATATGAGAGATATGGTAGAATATACTTGAAAGTATATTGATGAGAATGCATACCAATTTCAGATGATATTCAATGGATTGAATATAGGACTTATCCCAACTACATAATTTACTTTGTGGATATTGTTATAAGTAAATTATGAATAGTTATCCTCAGACTTGAGATACCAGATAAGTGTCATGAATGTAGTGCACTTCTGTGGAACAACTTAACGCTATACGTAACTGGTAGTCATAAGGGTTGTTTCCTGAAGTGTTGCAAAGTTCCTGGGTTATTCTCGTAGTCAAGATAGAATTTGTTCCTTCAAATTTATTTGGAGTTTAATACTGCTGGGCCCCTCGTAGGGTTGACAAGATGTTTGCATGGCCATGCCCAAAGTTCTCCCCTGAATATGTTCAGAAGATTTGGTAATCTTGCTCAATCATTAACAACGAGAAACAGAATGGTTAAATAAAGAATGACTTAATTCCATATCTTTATTTAACATGGTATTAGAAACAAAAGGATAATAATAATGAGAAATCATTAAAAGGTTTTCCAGGAGCCTTGCTCGAGTTGTACTAGAAGCATCGAAGTGTTGCTAGACGCTAACCGAATGTGATCACTCTATTAAGATATATCCAAGTGGGAGCTGTTGGTTTTATGGATATAAATTAGTAGACGTGAGTTAGGATCGAACTCGAGACTATGGGATTGCACACTTTACGTATGAGAATTTAAAGTTAATAATTAAATATAAATGTTATATTTATTTATTTATTAAACGAAATAACTAACGGACGTTAAGTAATTAATGTAATGGATTAACGGTCGTTAAATGTTTATGGAAAAGGACTAAATTGCAAAAGTTGGGAAGGTTCCGGAATCCCTTTGGGGACTCCTTAACCGATCGGCCTAGGGACACAAAACAAGGAAAGAAAAACCAACTTGTTCACCAAGTTTGCTTGGGTATATAAACAAGGCTTGGGGTTTTATTTTTCCATCTCTTGTGCTCATAAGCTAAACCCTAAAAATTGTTTTGTGTGTGTTTTTGTTCTCCAAACCGATCGTTCACCATCATAGGTGTCGATCCAAAGATTTTCCACAAACCAAGTTATTTGTTTGATAAAAACTAGCATTACTTTAATTCGGTTTAGTACGTGTGTACAAGAACATAGTAATAACATACTTTTGTTATTATCTTGGATTGAATTACAAAACGGTAAGGGGTAATTCACATAATCCTATAAACCCTAATTAGGGTTCATCCAATTGCTAGTTTGTGGATTTGATTCTTGTTCGGCTAGAATCAAGAAAAGGTACGCATATTCTTTTATGTTAATTAATTATTCGTTAATACATCCTTTACGCTTCCGCACTTACTTTGATGTTTATTGTTTATATTTATGATTGTCATGTTATATAATTCCAACACTCATGACTATGTAAGGTCCTTCTCTGGAGTAATTTTCTAATCCTTCTTGTGGCTGTATATTAGGAGGACATATTTCGAAGTCCTGGGGCCTAATCTTTTCTTTTTGGAACCGTCGCAGCCTGTTCTTGTAGTAAGCTTTATTAATTAAAGCCACTTACCTCTGAGTATCTAGACCACTTTCGTTCGTGGCACACTGCTTGGTATGACTTGTGGTCTTAGGTATGACCACCTCCAAACCGTAGGTGAGGTTGAAAGGCGTTTCTTGTTGGTCATTGGGTGGTGTGATTCGATGTGTCCATACCACCTTTGGGAGATCATCAACCCAATATTGTTGACTCTGGGCCAAACATCTTTCGATGTAGTTCGTAATTTCCACATGTTCCTTAATTGGTGAGAAATATTGATGTATCTTCAAACCATTGAAGAATTCCTAAAAGGTTCCCTCCATGAACTGTTTATCTTCTTCCAATGTTATTGTGTGCGGAATACCAAATCTGCAAATTATATATTCCCATACGAATTTCTCAAGTTGTCTTCCAACTGTAGAGGTTAACGTCTTTGCTTTGACCCATTTTGTGAATTGTTCGACAGCTACAACTAAGAACTTTAGCCCTCCGGGAGCCATAGTTAGTGGTCCAACTATGTGAATACTCCATTAGCAGAAAGGCCAGGTGTTGGCTATGGAAGTCTTACTCGTGTTTGGTGTCTTTATTGCCAGCGAGTGTGCTTGGCAATCTTTACACTCTTGCATAGCTTCGATAACTTCTATGCGCATCGAGGGCCAATAGTAACCCAATTTGTTGAACCTTGCAATCATTGCATAAGGGCATGTGTTGAAGCCGCATGACCCTTCGTGAACTTCATGTATGAGCTTTTTTGGCCTTTTGGGACCCGCGCATCTTAACTATGAGGTCAAAAAGGATTTTCTATATAAGTTGCCTTTGCTTATCTGATATAAAGGGGCCTTTATCTTTATTTTCCTGGCCTCCTTACGATCTTCTGGTAATAAACCACTTACCAGATACTCAAAAATAGGGGTCATTCAGTTTTCTCCTTCGTCGACCTCTATATTTGAAATCTCCTTCTTATCAATCGACCTTTTTGTTAGCTTTTCGGCTAGGATCTCTGTTGCAAGATTCTCGAATGTCATTAAAGCCAATTTGCTTAAAGCATCTACTTTCATGTTTTGGTTCCTTCGGATGTGTTTTATTATGTAGGTATTGAAGTTTTTCAGCACATCTGTTGTCTTGTTCAAGTATTGTTTGCTCACTGGTTGCCGTGCTTCGAAGTGGCCTTTAACTTGGTTAGCGACGAGTTGTGAATCTACAAAATATCGTAAGATCCTTTGTCTCCATGTCGACGAAAATTATTAGGCTGGCCAATAGTGCTTCTTATTCTGCTTCGTTGTTGGTAGCTTCAAACTCAAACCGCAAAGCATATTTGAATTCGTCTCCGTCAGGACTTTAAGCATTAGCCCTACTCTGGAGCCGTCAGAGCTTGAGGCTCCATCAGTATACAGTTTCCAAATAGCAGCAGACTTAGTATCATTTTTCTTGCTCTGTAATCCTTAGCTTCTTTTCCTTAATGCATCCAGAGGGCGTTTCGGCAAGGAAGTCGGCTAAAATCTGTCCTTTTACAGAGTTACGCCCTCGAAATTCAATAACATGCTCTCCAAACTCGATTGCCCATTTAGCTACTCTTCCAGATTTCTTTGGTTTTTCGAGTACTTGTTTTATGGGCTTGTCAGTTAAGACTAGGATTGGATGTGCCTGAAAATATATCCAAAATCTTCTTGCAGCGTAAACGAGAGCTAGTATCAAGTTTTCCAACACAGGGTATTTGAGCTCCACTCCTTGCAAAATTCTACTGACAAAGTAAATAGGGACATGTCGTTTGTTTCTTTCTGCGAGTAGTACTCTGCATGCTTCGGAGGCTGCGAGATACATTACCAAAGTTTCGCCTTTGATTCGGGCTGTAAGCGTTGGTAATGTTTATATGAAACTCTTCATTTTCTTGAAAGCTTCTTCCGACTCTGCGCTCCATTGTAAAGTTTTCTTTCCCTTGTGATGCGTATTTTTCATCCTGCTTTAAATTTATAAACTAAGAAATACAAGGATTAACACATACTAACGAGCAGAGAACCCAATCTAGTGTAATAAAGCCTAGGTAAATCCGAATGTCGTCATTAAGAGCTGTTGTTTAGAAGAACTAAGGAATTTATGTGTTTAAAAGGTTTTGATATGAAAAGATATATTGATAATTGAAATCATGGTTTCCACATAATTAAAATAAAGGATAAGATAGTAGGAAGATAAATTTTTAACCAAGATTTAGATGTATTCAATTCTAATTTCTCCAATTTTATATAGTGGATAAATTTCACTAAGACTCCTATGGTCAATTCGACTTAGCCTATTTTCCCTATAATCCTCTCCGGAACCAAAGATTTTATCTTTGTAGTAAGCGGAGGTTGTAGTAGACTAGATTGAGTCATTAAGTGCCAAATCTAATAGAGCTAATTATTTTAGAAATCCGGCCTATCGGATCTTAGATTTCCCCTAACTTCTTAAGTACCTCCACTTGATAGGTGATCCTATGGTCAATTAGCACACAAAAGATGGTTGTACTATGGCCAATTCCTTCCATTCTTCGTAATCTACTTGGCTAGGGTCCTATGGTCAATTATCCTAGCCCACTACAGTTCAATTTAAGCTATCCTAATAGTAACTAACAAGCTTTGAACACTACCAAAACTAGCGATCTACGAATAGGAAAAGAAGATGTCTATATAAAAGAAGAAAAGAGAATAAATAATGCAACTAAAACTTGAATTAACAAAATGAATTCATCGTATGATTAATAGAAAAACATAAAAGAATCCAAACTCGAATACAATGATAGTGGTAGAAGAGAACTTCATTCTTCCGACCTCCTAAGCCTGCATTCTTCTTCTGTGGTTGCTCTCCCCAAACCCTATTTCAGGTTTGGGAAAATGGAATTGATTTGAAATGAAAAATTTGTGTGGTATTTATAGGCCTAGAAAACCCGACAAAGCTACGGTGTAACCCTTTTCATTGGTTACGCCGTAATCGTTCAAAATGGATAATCATTTAGGGTTTATCCACCCTTACGACGTAACTTGGAAAGTGGTTACGCCGTAATCTTCAACGGCGGCATGTTACGTCGTAAACTTCATTCTAGTTGTGACGTAGTCTTCACACATCATTCTGAGTAACTTCTACGCCGTAACCTTAGTAGCTGGTTACGGCGTAATCTTCACTATGTGGTAAACAAGTCTTCATTAAATTACGGCGTAACACCATCACCTAGTTACGCCGTAGTCTTCAATATATTATGGCGTAACCTCATTACTTAGTTACGTTGTAGTCTTCATGGAAGTGTAATAATTAAGCCTTGATTTGTCCAAACGTCGTTTCATACTCCATTAAAAATCCTGAAACGAAATATGAAGAAATAAGGCATAAATTATAATAATATTATCGTAATTTGGCACCAAAAATGGGAAATTGATGCTAAGAAAATCAAAATTATTTAATGTTATCAAATATCCCCCCCCCCCCCCATTTAAACTCTACTTGCCCTCAAGTAGACCTTTTTAGGATAATTAAAAAGATGATTCCCCAATGCTAAGGAGAATATAAAACTTTCCTATGCTAAAAGCCGAACACCTCGCAAAATAGGGAACGAAACACTCTCACACTCAATCTTATTATAAGTGTTCAATTTCGGGGTGATCTCTCAATTGCACAATCATAGCATGTATTCTATCATAGGCTTGACGGTTACACAAAACTCCACCACTAGAGCCAAGGTCAAGACAAACTTTGAAGGCAATCTTGGGTAAATTATAAAGGCTAGGGGTGAATTGTCATTACTAGTGTGCCACGGCAAAGGGGACAAAACGAATGATACATTATCAAATTCATGGCCAAGACACCAATGATTACTCGCTTCTTCACCTAGGAACGCTTCATGACTAAAAGGGTAGGGTAAGACATGGGATGCACATAAATGGTGTAAAAATAAAATAGGAGGCAAATAGTCTTAGCCTATAACCAAGCGTCACCGTTGGCTGTTCATCCAAAATCCAAGCTTTAAGACGCAAAAACCGGATCATAATGAAACAAGTAAGTGTGCCATTAGCAGACGTCATAATGAGCACACTACTTGGTCTTTAATATGTCCGTGTAAACACTTCACCAACTCAATCTTCAAATGTGATCGAAGTGGCCTCCTCGATACTACTCCATTAAGCTTATACCAACTTAGTGCTACAATTTTTGCACTATTACTTCAAACTATAAAAAAAAATCATAACTACATAAAATAATATCATCCCCCCACTTGAGATGGATCATACTTGAGAAACTTTAGGGGGTCTTCAATAATCTTCAAATATATGTCTTTGACATAGACGTGATTCCTGAATCTCTTTACTTGAACCTTAAACTTGAGCAAATGGTGACTTCCCAATCATAAATTAAGACTACATAGTAGGCTAAGGCGAATAGGTGTATCGAAACAATATTGATAAGGGTATGAAATGAAAAGAATGGCTCAGAAGGGTGTATCTAAGGGTATCTTGCACTAAAGATGAGTGAAACAAAAGGGTTTTAACACGGGGTTCGAAGAGTCGAGGTGACTAATCGATAAACGCACATAATTATATACACATATGGGATATTTGGGTGTTAATCCTAAAACATTGCCTTCTCTAATTATCTTTTCTCAATGCATCAAGCTTACTCAACACACTACTCATCTATGGTCTTGCAATGATGTAAATGTCAAGTTCTAAATTTTACAATATTACCGGCACACTCATAATTTGGTGAATTTGGGGTAATAAAGAGGAAATAGAAAGGCAAAATCTCACCATTGAAATAAAGGGTAATATGTTTGCTCGGCTAAGGTCTATTCTAGTTAGGTTAAAGAAAAACATGTCAAAATTTTTAAAAATGGCACAATGTTTCCAAAATAAACTAGAAAGAAAAAGAAAATTAGAAATGAAAAAATAGGATAGAAAGAAAACTCCCCTCAAAATTATTCGTCACGGAAGTCCAATCTAAGGTTGTCATCAAGGTTACGGCGTAACTCATGTTACAGGTTACGCCGTAATTTCAATCACCAATCACTCATCTCTCTGTGTAAAAGTTATGGCGCAGTTGATACTACTGGCTACGCCGTAAATTCAGTCTCCAAAGACATCATTCTGAGTAAGAGTTACGGCGTAGTTGTGGCAATTGGTTACGCCGTAATTTCCATAATTTCAGGTCTGCATTCTGTTTAAAAGTTACGGCGTAACTCTATTACTAGTTACGCCGTAATTATCTTCAGGAATGAAAATCTGCACATTAAATCATTAGGAAAATTGTACCCGGAGGTACTAAATATGCATAATTGTAATCCTAGCTGTTTAATTACTACAGACATGATCAAATAAAAAAAATTTAGAGAGCCACGAAGATTGTTTTGAAGCAACCATAAAAATTGTTTTGAAACAAATGGGATATCACTCTTGTGGGTGGTCGTGATCCATGGGAGACTGGTTTTGAGAGGCTTCAAAGGGGGTGCTGGAGGTGCTACTGGATGTTGCTGAGGCTCCATGAACACGACTCCTTGCTTCACACAGATATCAGGAATATCAGGCACATACACATATGGAGATCCGGACTAGCGAAGATGACTGATGTGCATGCTCGCAAGCAACTCGCTATTGCGGTCAGCACTCCACTGGTAGTGTTGCTCCTGCTGCTCCTGCATTTGCCTGAAATCACCATAAAAACTGTCAATCTGAGTGCTCATTCCATACATACCTGCAGCCAAGTTGTCCATGTCCTCTCCAAACTGGGCCATGCTACTCTCCATATGCCCCATTCGGTCATTCATAACCCTCAATCTATCTCCAATGCTCATGTTAGACCTCACCTTAACATGCTCCTCTTCAGCTATAACCTGGCTTCCGCTAGCCTGGCTCCCGCTCTCTTGGCTCCTACTAGTCCATTCTCCACTCCCACGTGGAGCTTCAGGAATCAACTCACCACCACCAATTTCGTTGAACCTACAAATACCATACTCCACAAGCTTATTAATCCCAATTAAGCTTGTGTCCATAGAAATGGTTACTAAATATAAACGCTCCTAAGTCATCAAACCTAGACTCCTTGCCAGCCTCCCAATCAAACGGGCACCCTCTATCATACTCTTCTTTTGGAACCCCTTGGCTCCCCTAGACATGAACTTGGCTAAATTCCAAGGAACATCGATCAAAGTGCCACCATCCATACCGTTCTACAAAAACAAATCATCAATCATCATCTTCTCCCTTGCGAAATGCCTTGCTCTTATCGAAACAACAATGAGCCTATGAACCAAATGATGGATGGGGCTCCGAATCAAGGTGTAGAAAGGCGGGTGCTTGGAGTTGTATTTTGGATTAGAAGAGATCCTACTGAAGTAAGCAGTAGGGTTGTAGGAGTCGGGCCTTCCTCTCCTACATTCATCGTAAAAATCTTCAAACATGTCTGAGTCCAACTCCTCTTCATTATATAACCCCATGGCCAACATAAACTCCCCCATGCTCATATTCCTGACCACATCACCAAGCTAAAAATAGAGGTATGTTTCCGTGATGCTAACAACATCATCATAAAATTCAACACTAGCTAAGAACTCTCTTACATAATCCGGAATCACCGGCTGCCTAATTTGAAACAATCTTAACCAATCGGAGCATGTAAAGTTCCATTTGTCATTAGAGAACTTGATCTTGCAGAACTTTCTCAATTCTCTCAACGCCCTTCCATTGTTTACAGTCTTGAAGGTGTCAAAGTCCAGCGCTTCGGGGCTGTCAATTTCCTTCTTTGATAGATATTCATAGTCTTTCATGCATGCTTGCCTCCCTGCCTCATTGTATCCATCAAACAGAAACCAGGTAGCGGGGTTGTTGTTTCCTGAAAAGACGTGAATTATCATTAGAACTGTATAATAGTTATGATGTATTTTTATCACTTAGTTATGCCGTAACTGATTCTGTGACGAGATTACGGCGTAATTCAATAACTAGTTACGCCGTAACTCAGTCACATATATGAAATTGAATTAAAACATAGGTTACGGCATAACCTCATCAAACAGTTATGCCGTAAACCTATAACAAAAAGCGAAAAATGGTAACGGTTACGACCGGCATTAGGTTAAGACGTTACCATCAAAATTTACCCAAATCAAATAAGTTTTAACAGTTTACTAATATACTAATAATACACAAATGCTTAGACTTATTTAATTCAAGTTGAATTTTTTAGATCCCCAAATAACTAATTCAATACCATTAATCAAATGGATCGTAATTAATTAAGGGAAACATGAACAATTCAATATAGGCATCAATTAACGAGGTCAATAATATGAAACAATAGGTAAAAACATAGATCTCCAAATTTTCATAAAAACATCGAACCCTAATTGAAAATTTGAAAATTAGAAGATATTGGAAACAATTACCTGCCATTGTAAGTTTAAGAGATGATTAAGAACACACAAAGAACAACTGCCTCAAAAATTATTTTTACTGTAGCAGTGTTAGGTCAAAAATTGCGGTAAAAAATGAGATTACACCGTAGGTTTATAATTATACTGAGAAGGAGTTACGGCGTAGCTTCGGTACTCAGTTACGCTGTAACCATAATTTTTATAAATTTTTATTAATCAATCAAAGATTTTAACTACGGTGTAACTTGACATATTGGTTACGCCGTAATTATCACCAAATTTATAAATTTATATAATTTTTAGGATATATCCAAAATTTTAAAATTACAATACGAGAGAATGAATTACGGACATAAAGAATTTTCGAGTAAAACGTCTCATATAATAGGTCAAATATTAGTTATGCATACCTTAGATCTTTTCAAATAAACTGCTCCCCGGCAGCGATGCCAAAAACCTAATGAGTATTTTTCATCCTGCTTTAAATTTATAAACTAAGACATACAAGGATTAACACATACTAACGGGCATAGAACCCTATCGAGTCTAATAAAGCCTAGGTAAATCAGAGTGTCGTCCCTAAGAGTTGTTGTTTAGAAGAACTAAGGTATTTATGTGTTTAAAAGGTTTTGATATGAAAAGGTATATTGATAATTGAAATTCTGGTTTCCACATAATTAAAATAAAGGATAAAAGAGTAGGAAGATAAAGTTTTAACCAGGATTTAGATGTATTCAATTCTAATTTCTCTGATTTTATATAGTGGATAAATTTCACTAAGACTCCTATGGTCAATTTGTCTTAGCCTATCTTCCCTAGAATCCTCTCTGAAACTAAAGATTATATCTTTGTAGTAAGCGGAGGTTGTGGTAGACTAGGTTGAGTCATTAAGTGCCAAATCTAATAGACCTAATTCTTTTAGAAATCCGGACTCTCTGATTTTAGATTTCCCCTAACTTTTTAAGTACCTCCACTTGATAGGTGATCATATGGTCAATTAGCACACAAAGGATGGTTGTAATATGGCAAATTCCTTCCATTCTTCACAATCTACTTGGCTAGGGTCATATGGTCAATTCTCCTAGCCCACTAGATAAATTGAAGGATTCAGTTCAATTTAAGCTAGCCTAATAGATACTAACAAGCTTTGAACACAACCGAAACTAGTGATCTACGAATAGGCAAAGAAGATGTCTATATAAAAGAAGAAAAAGAGAATAAATAATGCAACTAAAACTTGAATTAACAAAATGAATTCATCGTATGATTACTAAAAAAACATAAAAGAATCCAAAATCAAATACAATGATAGTGGTAGACGAGAACTTCATTTTTCCGACCTCCTAAGCCTGCATTCTTCTTCTATGGTTGCTCTCCCCAAACCCTAGTTCATGTTTGGGAAAGGGGAGATGATTTGAAATGCAAAAATCGTGTGGTATTTATAGGCCTAGAAAACCCAACAAAGCTACGGCATAACCCTTTGCATTGGTTACGCCGTAATTGTTCAAAAACGGATAATCATTTAGGGTTTATCCACACTTACGGTGTAACTTGGAAAGTGATTACGCCGTAATCTTTAACGACGAAATGTTACTTCGTAAACTTCATTCTAGTTGCGATGTAGTCTTCACACATCATTCTAAGTAACTTCTACGCCGTAACCTTAGTAGCTGGTTACAGCGACATCTTCATTACGTGGTAAACAAGTCTTCAATAAATTACGGCGTAACACCATCACCTAGTTACGCAGTAGTCTTCCATATATTATGGCATAACCTCATTACTTAGTTACGTCGTAGTCTTCATGGAAATGTAATAATTGAGCCTTGATTTGTTCAAACATCGTTCCATACTCCATTAATAATCCTGAAATGAAATATGAAGAAATATGGCATAACTTATAATAATATTATCATAATTTAGCAACAAAAAGGGGAAATTGATGCTAAGAAAATAAGAATTATTTGATGTTTTCACCTTGTTGTATTTGAGGGCTTTGAAGAAGGTCAAGGATTTCTCCGCGCCTTTCGAGAGGAAACGACTTAGGGATGTAAGTTTTCCACTCAGGCTTTGAATTTCCTTTGATGTTTTCGGAGATTTCAAGCCTGTGATGGCCTTTACATTCGAAGGATTTGCTTTTATTCCCTGTTTTGTTATTACAGAATTTCCCTTCCTCAACACCGAAAGAACATTTTTTTGGGTTGAGTTTCATATTTATTGATCGAAGCTTCTTGAAGGTTTCCTCGATATCTAGCAACATCTCTTCTTCGGAAGAGCTTTTGATCACCATATCATCTACATATGCCTCCAAATTTCTTCCAATCTGATCATCGAAGACCTTGTCGACAAGTCTTTGGTAAGTGACTCCTGCATTTTTGAGTCTGAAGGGAATCTTTTTGTAGCAAAAGACTCTTTTCCTAGTGAAGAATGTCGTCTTATCCTCTTCGATTTCCGTGATCTGTATCTGGTGATAACCTTTGTAGGTATCTAAGAAACACTTAAGACAGAACCCGAAAAGGGATTCTATCATCCAATCAGTTTTGGGTAGAGTGTAACCTTAGGGTATGCTTTGTTGATGTTTGTGAAGTCCACACACATTCTCCATCCTCCATTACTTTTCTTCACCATGACTGGGTTTGCCACCCACGTTTGATACTTAACTTCTCTGAGAATTCCTGCCTTTGTTAGCTCATCGACTTTTCTGCATGCTGCTTCATTTCGTTTCAGGGGCTAGGCTCCGTTTCTTCTGTTTGACAGGCTTAATATGCTGGTGTTCGTTGAGTTTATGCTCTGTGTTGAAAGGCTTGCCATTAACTGTGATTTTTCTTGGCATCTCATGTATGCATATGTCCATGCAAACACATCTGTGTTTGCTCGAAGGAGCTCTTGTAATTTTTTCTTAAAAGGTTTGGGCAACTGCTTTCCGATTACTAACGTTTGGTTTGGATAGAAAGTATTGACGATGACTCTTTCTTCTGCATTAGCGCAGCTCAATATTTCCTTCGGTTCTTCCGGAGGACTTTCCTTTATCTTCTTATGGTATCTTTCCCTCCTTCTTGCTTCCATACTTGACAATACAGTTCTCACCCCATATGAGGTATGAAACTTGACTACTGCATGGATTGTCGAAACAACCATTCCTATTTTTTGCATTGCTGTTCTTCCCAGTAGCAAGTTGTAAGGTGATTCAAACCTTATGATGACAAAATCGAGAACTTCTGTCCTTGTGTAAGGGTTATCACCAATGGTAACTTCGAGAGGTATTTCTCCCAGGGTCATGAATGTTTCCTGGAGAAACCTACAAGGGGTGTTTTAGAATCCACCCTTCGAGACCGGATAAAAGGATTTAACTTGAGAAAATAGTGTTTATAGATAACTTCGCATGTGCTACCTCCATCCATGTATACACGGTTGACTTGTCTTTCAAAAACTTTTACGCTGATGATGACAGGATCCGAACATGGCGTGGAGCCGAATACTAGAGGGAACCTTATTTCTTCCACTTTTTCTCCAGTATCCTTCATTTTCTTGTCTTTTATCCTGATCGTGAGAACAAGTGTTTCAATAGTTTCTATATCCTTGTTTCCTTTCTGCTGTTCATTTGACAATGTGCCTGGCGCTTTAGACTTTTAGTTATTTATACCCTCTGTTAGGTGCGTGAATTGTCCTAATTTCATGGCTTCCTCTATTTGGTGCCGCAATTCGTGACATTGGTTTGTTTCATGCCCTAGATCTTCATGAAAGTGACAATATTTGGACATGTCACGAGAGCGCATGTTGCCTATCATCAGTGGAGGCGGTTCGAAGGCTCTCGAAGCCTTCTCGGTTACCAAAATTTCCCTTGGAGTTTTTGACAAATGGTCTAGCGATTCGATGCTCGATCTAACATTTTCATTGTCTTTGTGATGATCCCTATCGCGGTATTGGTACCTCCTCTGTTCTAGACTGTTAGGTAGAGGATATTCCCCAATCCCTTGGATGAAGGGTATTACACACCTGATGGGTTCGAGGGACAGGCCCGTAGGGCCAAGGGTATGTTTGGTGTTTGGCCCACCTGTTGCAAGTACATAAAAGGGTTACAGAGGTATACTTGTGCTAGATTAATAGGCCCTAAGTCATAATTACCCCTTGGTCCCTGCAGGACATGCCCCCCAACCGATCGGTAATTATAGCAAGTACCCTAGAGGACGTGATTTCCCCATTGGTTTTGTAAGGTAAATTGTTAGGTTGGGGGTAGGTCATGTTTGGGTACAGTTGGGCATAAATATTAGCATGGCTAATTGTCTGGTTATAGGAAAGTGGGTAAGAGTAACTGGGTATAAATGATTGAGCATTGTGCGAAGGATACGTACCAGAGGGAGGAGGATTGCCTCCCTGTTGAACCGAAGGTTGATCGCCTTCGTATCCCTAAGTCTGTATCGATTGCACAAGTCGTCCCTTCTCATTTCCTCCTAGGTATGCTGCAAGTACAGGAGGGAGGTTGACCCTTTGGTATTTTGTACCTTCCGTCTTACTCCCTAGAGGCCTTTTGACTACATACCCTCTTCCTATATGATCTTCATTCTTTATGGTGGTTCCTCTGAATCCTACTTTTCTTCTTAAGAACCCTCCCACGTGTGGGGAACTTGTTCGTACAGTAGGATTGCTTTCGATAGGGCATGTAGGCCTGAGCTCCATTTCTGTTTCTTCATTGTACCCTTTGCTAGAATATTCTGATTTATTACAAACTCCTTTTTTGTGGATTTGCTTCCTTTTGTCTCTTAACAGTATCTCCAATGTTTCTTAGTTGGCTTCTACGAAGGCCTGATTGATTGTGGGGTTAAGGCTAACAGGCGTCGATGGTGATCGAAAAGTATGTTGATTAATGATGAGTCGCCAAGCTGTAAGTAACTTGTGTCAACACAAATGGAAACACTACGTTAAGTGAATCGCATGGGTTGGACCCTGTGAATCACCTCTTGCATGAGAGTAAGTGTGTGTATTTGGTAGTAAATATGAAGTATGCGTGTATAAAAGTCTGTCCATACCTGAGTGTTCTACCCGTCAACTTATAGGTGATAGAAATGGGCAGTTACACATCTCTCATTATAAGCGTTAAACGTGGGGGCGTCCCGCATTTTAAGGGGATTATAGGGGGTTGTGTACCATGATCCCTATCTTGGCAGGAAAGCTTTGACAAGGGATTTGAATTTGGGTTTGATTTGGTCAGAGTTGTTCTCTAAGCCAGTCTTCAAGATGGGCACACCCAGAAGGGCGTTGTGCTTCGGTTGGCGGATTCACATACTGGTAACCATCGTAAAGATAGTTTTACGCCATAAGAGCCTTTTCGAAGGCCTTTGAATGTTTAGTGGGAGTAGATCCTAACGAACTTGGAGGGGTGGCCTCTGAGCCGATTCGGAGGGTACGTCATCACCAATGATGAAAAGGCTGCCAAGCATTATGTAGAGGAGTTGGCTATCTTTGAAGGCCCGGTTGCTAGTTTGGAGACTCACGTCAAGGATCTGACCAATTCTTTGGCTACAACTGCTCAGTCTAATACTGAAAACAGTGAGCATGTTGCATACTTCAAAGCTAAGAAGAAGAAATTGATAAAGCAGTTTCCTCTGGTTGTCAACAATCTGTTTTGCTTTGCTAAGTATCAAGATGCTTTACTTCATGTTCAGAAGAGGGCGATGTGCCTGTGTTCTCACGTGAATTCTAAGAAGGTGATTGCGAAGCACCTTGAGTTGCCTGTTGTTGACCTTGAATTGGATGATAATGTAGATGATAAGCTGACGGATGAAGTTGTTGAGCTGAGTACCAGGTCATAGCCTTATCTGTCGAGGCTCGTAGCCTATCTAGAACAAAGTGTTAATGACATTCTGACACTTGCTGCTGATGTCCCTTCTCCATCTCATGTTTAAATGTTTTTATGGAGTTGTTGATGTTTTGGCCGTATGTTGGGCCTTATTTCTAAATTTTTCATTTAAGTAGCCCTAGCTATTACCAGGTTTTTATTGGCCTGGGTTTTTGATGTGATCAGGGTATTGCTCGTCCTGGATCTTTGAGTAGAATCTAACTTCTTACCAATGGTGTCATAATGAAATTGATAGTGCAACAATTTACTGAATTTTTTCATTTTTATGTCCTACTGTTTTGGGTTATGTTGGAACTGATGTCCAGCTCGCTTATTTGTGCCAGTTTTCTTGTCTAGGGATTTTGTATTTTACCAGGTTTGTGTAGGCATGGGTGTTTTAGTTAGGGTGTCATAACCCTTAACTCTTAGTGAATTTAGCTTGTCCAACCAATTTATTGTACTGTATGTATGTTACCAGGCTCGTGTAGGCCTGGGTTTTTAGTTAGGATCTTGTAATCCTAAACTCTTGGTGAAATTAGCTTGTCTAGCCAAGTTACTCTATGCGTTGTTGTACCTATGTTTAGTGATCAGTTAAACACGAAGAATATTTTCCATCTAAAGTTTGTTTAACTTTGACACGATAACAAGTACTTGTATTTTGTCGTGCACATTATAACTAGTAACTATTGACTAGCTATCTTCCAGCAACTCACTCAAGGCGAGTTGTGCATATGTGTACCTTGGAATAGGCTTGTGCAATGAAGTCGTATCCAAGGCATCATCGAGTGTATTCCCTGCTTTATGACCCATAGGAACCTTTTGTTCATGAGCATGTTCATAAAGGCTAATTTATGTTTGAGTAAATGTTTGCTTGTATGAATAGTCAATTAAATGTGACACTTTGTTAGAAAAGTGTTAGATTTGTCATTCCATATTTGTATAAATAGTACAGATGAGCTATCCTGGCTGTTAGAATCCTTCGTTTGATAAACAAAATAAAGTAAAATTCACATAAGTATAGCATGCCATAGGCTAAATGATTGCTATTAGAGGGGAGTGTGATCCCCTTAGGTGGTGCCTAGCCGGTAGGGCTTGTTTCTGTTGACCTGTATTGTAATACGAGGCTTCCCCTGACCAGATTTAGGCTTGATAGGGCTTCCCTCTTCTGCTCTGGGTGACATGTCCTCAACAGAATCAGTGAGTGTTGGATTCATTTACACTTTGTAGCGCCTAACCTTCTTGCCTTTGTGATGAGTTGGTTGCCTGAGTAATGGGCCTTTTGCTCTTTCTGAAAGTGTGTAGCTTGGCGTGCTGTTTTCATCACTCCCAACATGATTGAGCCTACTTGCTCTAGTTTTTTCTGAGGCTCTGTAAAGATTACTTGCATGAGGCTTTGCCTTGGTGTCATGATTTGGCTGTTTTGCCCGGATGCCCAGACCCTGGGTTTGTCCCTGAGGATGTTTTACTCATTTTCATTGTTGGATGAGTTCTCATCTTCAAGCAGTATTGTTTGTGTTGTCAGACATTGATTCTTTGTGAAGGAGATCGTTTCTCTTTGTGACCCATATTGATGTGGTTACCCAACTGAAGTGTGTCGAAAGTGTGTCTGAGATGTCTCTCTTGCTGAGATGTTTTTCTGCATTGAATGTATCGCCTGGGATTTCTTCCAACTGCTGTCTTTTGGAGGTGACTTCCTTTGTTGTTTGCTCGGGCGGGGTTTCCAGGCCTGGATATTCGCTTTTGATGGTGTCCACCCTGCATCTGTTGGGAATCCAGCAATAAACCTCATGGTTGAAACTTCCATGCTAAGCTTTTGTATTGCTTTCCTTCCTAGTAACACATTGTACTAGATGTAGATTTGACGATATGGAATTGCAACATGATCGTCTTTGATAGTGGGTATGTACCTACTGTGAGTTCCAGGCTTATGACGCCCTGGGTGTAGAATGTTTCCCCTGTGAAACCAATTAGTGGTGTTGTTGATGGCTTGAGGTTGTTTCTGAAGTGTTCTGGTAGCTAGTTGAAACAGTGATCATACATGATGTCCATTGAGCTTCCTCCATCCATGTATATTTGCCTTACCTTGTGTGATGCAATGATTGTTGATACGACGACTGGGTCGGATGATGGGATGAAGGTGTCTGCTGGAGTATTTCGCGAACAAACTTGTTTCCAGCTTGTAATTGAATAGCTATCCTCATCATTCTCAAGTTTTCCAGCTTGTAATTGAATAGCTATCCTTACATTGGTTCCTCGAGGCCGGTGATAGGTGTCGTTTTGCTGCTGAAAGTAAATGATCCAGCTTGCCTTGGGTGATTGCTTTTTCAAATTCTTTCTTGAGATCCCTGCAAGAGTTTGTGTCGTGCCCCTTGTCATTGTGAAACCTGCAGAACAATCTCTCGTCTCTTCTAATGCCACCTGGGAGTGGATGTGGTCTGGTCCAGGTGTGTGATACTCTTTAAGTCTTGAGGATTTATGTTGGCATTTTTGACAATGTGTTGATGATGCTATTCCTGGTGTCGATGCGTTCAGTGTTCCTTATATCGCTTTTGTCTCTTTCCCTTCCAGGGCGACCGAACCTTCGCCTGGACCTGTTGTCGTGATGCTAGTTGTTGTTGTCATTACGATTTCCTTTAGAGGCTTCTTCTCCACTTTGTCATTTGGCATTTAGTTTCTATTCTTTGATGAATTGTCTTACTAGTTCCAAGCATTCCTTCCATGTTGCAGGTGGCTGCGACCCAGCTCCTCTGAGAATTGTCCTTAGGTCATTCCGGAGATGAAAGCTCCGATCAATTATTGATCGCTAAGGCCTTGGATTTTCATGGTTTTATTATTGAACCGTTCGGTGAATTCTTCGAACGATTCACCAAGGCCTTGTCTTAGTAGCTAAAGGTTGATGAAATTGCCTATATAATTTCTCATGGGTTGGAAGTTGGAGAGAAACTTGTCTTACAGGTCTTGCCAGCCTGAGATGCTGTTTTTAGCCTGGCTTCTAAACCAGGCAACTTACTGGGTCAGCCATGGTTTGTTGGAACATGTGACTGGGTATTGGGTCATTCTAGGAAAAAAAATTATTGCCCCTCGAATGCCCACACATGAGAATCAGGGTCTCCTACGCCTTTGTAGATGCCTACGCTTTTGGGCATGACTAGGTCATCAGGTAGCTCATACTCGGAGATCCAGTGAACGAATTGTTCCGTGGGTATGCTTATGGCTTTCAGGTGATTAGGTACGGATGACCCTGAGAGATGTTTATCTTTCGCTCTCGAAAGTGCCTTAGTAAGTAGCCCAACTAGGTTTTCTCCCTCGGTATGTTGTTCACTTTGGAATGGTGTGAGGGTCGGGTTATCCTGAGGAGATTTACTAAGTATGGATATTAGAGTGTCACCTTCGACTGGGCTTATGGTTATTTTGACTTGGGAGTTTGTGTTAGGTGGTGGAGTACTCTGATTGATTGCTAGGTATGTTACTATGCGGGAAAGAGTAAGTACGATTGAATGAGTTTGGCTGAGAACTAGCAATCCTTCTTTCTTCTGCAAATTGTTTCAGGCATGCTACCACAGCTGGCGTGACCTTACCTGGATATACTGTAACCCTTCCCTTTGTTGTACCCGAGAACCTTGTTTGTTGGTGGATATTGGTGTAGTAAAGTCATATGCCCGCAATTGTGTTCTGGGTCTCTCTGAGCTACCGTGACCTCAACTTTCTTGCGTGAACCGAACTTGAGGGCTTGATCCAAGCGTGTGATTAGTGGGCCTTGGGCCACTAATAATGATACGCTATCAATTATGAAGGTGTAAAGGGCGATGCAAAGTAGGTAAGATGCTATAACCCGTATTAGTAACGGGTATTAATTTCCCATCACCAACACGAACTAATATATCCATGTTTTAAGTGGGGTCCTGAAAAGTCATGGTACTAAAAGCATTCGGAAGGACGGAAGCAGACCAAGTATATCGGGTTGATTGGTCAACTGTCAAGCACACTGAGGGGCCACAAATGGCTGTTTAATTTTGCCAAACAATAAAATATAATGCCAGTTTCTAAGAGGACACAAATGGCTGTTAATCAAAAAAATTTGTCTTCGTTTACTCTCATGTTGGGCCATACGTGATTTATACATTCGTCCTAATCCCATTTTTTTTCTTTTGTCATCTCGTTCAAGTTACCAATTTGAAAGAATATTAAATTGATAGTGGGATGGATGGATGAAATTGTTTGGGATGAATAATTTTAGATGATTGGATGAATATTAATATAAAAGAACAGAAACTTACATCAATTAGGATTACAAAGAAAAAGAGAAGCTTAGACGACAGTTTTAGGGTGAGAGAGAGAGGGGGATAATGTTTGTTAGAGATTTTTAGGTGAGAACGGTTTTTGCTTTGAGTACCGTAAATCACTTTGTGTTTGGTAGCGAGCATAAATGGAGCAATTAGCATTTAGCATTTAGCGTTTTTGAAAAAAGTTTGTTTGGAATGATTAGCAGTTAGCATATATAAGAAAAAAACGCTAAACGCTAAATGCTCTTTGAATAAGCATTTAGCATTTAGCATTTAGCATTATGCTATTTTACACAATAAAATTATGGCTACACCTATTCTACCAAACACTTTTATAAATTAAACTGCTAAATGTTAACTGCTACTGCTAACTGCTTACTGCTAACTACTTCTGCTAACTGCTACTGCTAGTTTCACCAAACACACATTAATCAATCAAAGAAATAGGAAATGTTGAATATACGTAATAAACTTTATCAAATTAACTAATGTACGTAACATATTTTATTTAGAGTAAACTACACCATTCGTCCTTGTGGTATACGTTGACTATCAAGTTTCGTCCCTTGACCAAAAAAATTGCACCGTTGGTCCTTAACTCCGAATCGTTAGTCATCGTTGGTCCCTCACACTAACTGGTTGGACTAACGGGCGTTAAGCCTTGTTAAGTGGAGGGTATTTATGTCTTTTCCCACCCACACCACACCCTCAATTAATTATTTCATCTTCCCTTTCATTTCATTACATACCCAGAAACTTAAAAAACACACACCAACACTTTTTGTTTCTTGATAATTCTGTGAGCATTAAGGATTGCATTTTCAAAATATATTATACATTTGTAAAACAGATTTCTTAATAAGCAATAATCAATACGCTTTTCAAAACTTCATTTGTTCTAATAGATGCAGCTTATCACTTTTACCATCCATTTGTTTATTTTCCGATTACTTATCTAAAAACTCGAGACAAGACAATCTACTTCAAATTGGCAACAAAGATATACGGAGTAATATTCATATTCAGAAATCACATACTTACAAAATTTTAACAAAAATCAACAAGAATATCCATCCACCACTACCACCACCTGTTCCGTTAACCCTCCGTAACGGCGTCTTTTGCGGCGTTTGTTTACAGCTCGTTGACTCAGCCGATTCGTACTCACTCGATTCATCGTCAAACTCGTCATCGTTTTCACAATCAGATGATCTCACCGGTGAAACGCCTCTGTCCCGTACGAAACGGCGTCGTTGAATCGACGGTGATGACGTCACTGACGGATAGTTTTTGTTGTTGTTGTTGTTGTTGTTGTTATTGTTAGTGGATCTGTATAAGTTTGAGAACGTTGCGAAGCGGATTAAGTTTTTTCTGGAAGAGGATGACGTGGCTTCGATGCAACCGGAGTTTGTTGTTGCGATGATGTGAGGTTGTGGTTGATCGGATAAGGTGTGTTGTAGACGTGGCTTGTTTAATTGCCGTTAGATTTGAGGTGGTTGTGATTGATCGGACGGTGTACAATAACAGGGGTTGTTGTTGTTGTTGGTTTGTTAATGAAAATCATTTGAGGTGGATGAGAGGAGGAGGAGGATGAATAAAACCTACATGTATTTTTTTTTTAAGAGTAAACTACACCATTCGTCCTTGTGGGGAGAGGTGGGAAAAGACATAAATACCCTCCACTTAACAAGGCTTAACGCCCGTTAGTCCAACCAGTTAGTGTGAGGGACCAACGATGACTAACGATTCGGAGTTAAGGACCAACGATGCAATTTTTTTGGTCAAGGGACGAAACTTGATGGTCAACGTATACCACAAGGACGAACGGTGTAGTTTACTCTTTTATTTATTATCGATGTACGTAATATACTTTTGAATAATTACCAATGTACGTAACATTGATAGATTACCATTTAAAAAAGTTACAGTTTTGGTCCCTGCTATTTGCGTTGACTTTCACCGTTAGTCCTTTGATATTTTTTTACTTAGAAAAAATACAGTAATTGTCCCTTGACATTTACGTTTACTTCCACTGTTAGTCCATTGACATTTTAATACGCTTTCATCCGTTTTTCTTTAGGTTTTTATCCGTCTTTATCCGTTTTTATACGTTTTCGTCCATTTTTCTTACGTTTTTATCCGTTCTTATCCGTCTTTATTCGTTTTCATATGGTTTTGTCTGTTTTTACACGTTTTCATCCGTTTTTATACGCTTTCGTTTGTTTTTCTTACGTTTTTATCTGTCTTTATCCGATTTCATCCGTTTTAATACGTTTTCGTTCGTTTTTCTTATGTTTTTATCCGTTTTTGTCTTTTTTAAATGTTTTCATCCGTTTTTATACGCTTACGTTTTTATCCGTCTTCATTCGTTTTCATATGTTTTTATACGTTTTTGTCCATTTTTATACATTTTCATATGTTTTCATCCGTTTTTATGCGGTTATGTCCATTTTTGTCCGTTTTTATACATTTTGTCCATTTTTTTACACTTCCGTCCATTTTTCTTGTGTTTTCATACGTCTTTATTCGTTTTTGTCCGTTTTAAGCATTTTTATACGCTTTCCTCCGTTTTTCTTATGTGTTTATACGTTTTATCCGTTTTTATCTGTCTTTATACATATGAAAACATATAAAATGGATGAAAAAGGATAAAAACGTATGAAAATGTAAGAAAAATGGACGAAAGTATATAAAAATGGACAAAAATGTATGAAAACTAACAAAAACGGATAAAAACGAATAAAAATGGATGAAAACAGATAAAAACGTATAAAATCGTATAAAACCAGACAAGACCATATAAAAACGGATGAAAACGGATAAAGACAGATAAAACATATGAAAATGTAAGAAAAACGAACGAAAGCGTATAAAAACGGATAAAGACAGATAAAACGGATAAAAACGTATGAAAATATAAGAACAATAGATGAAAGCGTATAAAAACGGAAAAAAAATGTATGAGAACTAAAGAAAATGGATGAAAGCGTATAAAAATAGATATAAACGGATAAAAAGTATGAAAACGTAAAGAAAAACGGACGAAAGCGTATTAAAATGTCAAGGGACTAACAGTGGAAGTCAACGCAAATGTCAAGGGACCATTACTGTAATTTTTTAAGTAAAAAAGTATCAAAGGACTAACGGTAAAAGTCAAAGCAAACGGAAGGGACCAAAACTGTAGCTTTTCTAAATAGTAATATGTCAATGTTACGTATATTGGTAATTATTTAAAAGTATATTACGTACATTGACAATAAAAAAATTATGTTACGTATATTGGTTAATCTGATAAATTTTGTTACGTATATTTAGCCTATAGATAAATATATAGTATTAAGGGTATGTTTGGCGCGGAGCTATGTGAAGCTTTTTGGGGTAGTGAGCGGTGAGCAATGAGCATTTTGAATTTTAGTGGTCGTTTGACAAAAGAGCGGTGAGCTTTGGCTAATTTTTAAGAAAATTAACTTTCCAATACTTTTTTAAAAAGCAGTGAGCTGTGGCTACTGCTCACAGCTACTAATCATTGCTACTGCTCATTGTTACCGCTCAATGATACTTTTAACAAACACATCATAAAAGTAGGCGAAGCCTTTTACATACTAAAGAAACCCATATGACTTAATAATAGTAGTAGATAATACGAGTAATAATTGTTAAGCTCATTAGTAGTCAAGGCTGTGATTGCTCATGTAGGTGCATGACCATTGGAAGAAGAGTTCATGAGTGTTAACGTGTAATTAAGTTGGGAAGAAAGTATAAGTGTTATGTGTTGTTGATTCTTTTCGTTAAAAATTAGCCAAAACTTTCCATGTTGTCCCTTTCTTTCAATTGTAAAATGACTCGAGACTACGTAAAAGTCAAGGTCCTTTGTTTCTTTTAAAATCTTTCATTTTCTCTCCACTTTTTTTAAATTCATGAATATGTGTAAGATGATGTGCAGTTTCTTCGTGGAAATCTTCATTCACCGTGGGGCATAAAATTAATATTGGAATATCTTTTATAAAACCATATATTATGGGGTTGTCTAGCTTAGCCTACAAATTCTTGATAGCTATGGGCTGGACCATAAATTTAAAATATTATCCCTTCTTCTCCAACTAGTTTTAATGGTCGTGCACACACGAGATAAAACATAAAATTTTAATGAAGTATTAATTTTGTTGAAGAATATGGTCAAGCTGGTTTATCTAAGTTGAGGGGCTGTTTATGTCATTTTCTATTCTTGCTTAAAGCTTGTGGGAAGTTAGTTGCTGATAAGTCAAGTATGCAATCTTGGAGGGCTAAAGAGTAAATATCAAGTGTATATAATCTCCCTTTTCTGATCTAGGGTTTGATATTATTATCTCTCTATCAGTTGTATTTGTCTCTCTCCCTCTAAACGGTTCACAGTTGTCTTTGATATTCTTTGATATCAATCTTGATATCAGTTAGGTGTTTGTATCAAGATCAATCTCTTTATTTGATCTTGTAGTCTGAGTGTTGAGAGTTCTTGTAGTGAGTTTGACTGGTGTCTTCGTAGAAGAGATCAATCATTTCTTGTGTACTTGTATTGGTAAGCACCCGATTGGGGACTTATCTTCTTGACATTGTTTTAATAAAAGATACACCAAGGGGTGGTTGGCTGGGTGTAATTGTGGATTATTGTGTGCTCTTGAACATTTTTACATGGTATCAGAGAGCACGGTTCTGATCTGGTTGTTTTGAGATTCTAGGGTTTCTAGGGTTTCGAAGGTTGATTTGGGGTTTATTGAAATCGAAGGTTTAATTGGTTAATTGAGGCTGTTTTCTTAACGGCCGTGGTTGATTTGACCTGTTTGGGATTAGATTTGGTGATTTTGTGGGTTTCATGGTTAGGGTTTTTTGAAACCCTAATTTGGAAATTTGGGGGTTTATATCCCTGGTGGTTTCTTGGTATTTTTGGGCCCGTTCTTGGTTACAATCTCACTAGACTAAGTTAATCTAGTGAGTTTGTACTTCATTCCGCTGGTATCTAACTGTAAGTGTGTTTCTCTTCTTTAAGATAACATTTACTTAGTCAAGAAGGTGCAAACAGAGTGGTTAACACCTTGACCTGCCACCGTGAGTGGTACGGAAACTTGCTCTGGCCACGATCAGTCTTCTTGGCTGGTATCTGCTTATTCTTGGGTGTGAGTTTAGTTTAATGTGTCTAGGTCGAAGGAGGATAGGATTTGGGATTGAGAAGTTGTGTTGAGGCTGTTGTGATTGGTATTTCTGTTGGTTGTTTGTTGTGGTTTATTTTCTTGATTGATATTTGTTCTGTTATATGTTGTTCTTGTTTGTTTATCTCTTGTTATTATGGCTATTGGTGATCCTAGTGGTAGTAATACTGAAGTCTTAATTAGTAATCTTGATGCTGGTGATCCTCTTCATATTCAAACTAATGATAATAGTGGTACTTCTCTTATTCCATTTAAACTTGTTGGAACTGAAAATTATAGAATATGGTCTGGTGCTATGAAATTAGCTTTACAAGCTAGGAATAAGTTCAGTTTTTTTTATGGTTCTTGTGTTAAAGAAACTTATTCTACTAGTAATGTTCTTGCTGCACAATGGGATAGATGCAATGCTATTATTTTAACATGGTTAATGAATTATGTATCTCAAGATGTTTATATGGGTCTTGTTTATTCTGATAATGTTGCATGTGTGTGGAAAGAATTACAAGAAACATATGATAAAGTTGATGGTTCTGTGGTTTATAGTCTTTTACAAAAAATTAATTGTGTTAAACAAGGTGGTACTTCTGTTGCTGATTATTATCATAGGCTTAACTCCTTGTGCAGAGAGTTTGATGCTTTAACTAAGTTTCCTATATGTGTTTGTGAAGTTAAGTGTTCTTGTGCTGCTAGTGAAGAGTTGGTGTTGCATAAGCAACTTTTGAGATTAATGCAGTTTCTTATGGGTTTGGATGATTGTTATCAACCTGTTAGATCTTCTTTGTTGACTAGGGATCCTCTCCCAGAGATTAAAGATGCTTATATCACTGTTTCTAGAGAGGAGTCTCATAGAGGTGTTCCTGAGTCTTCTGGTGTTACTGAGTCTAAACTGAATGCATCTTCTTTTGCTGTTAAGTCTTTTAATAACAATAGAAGGGGGTTTAATAATAATAATAATAATAGTAACACTAGAAGTAATACTAATAATAATAACACTGTTAATAGAGGTCCTAATCCTAATCTGAATTGTAAAAACTATGGTAAAATTGGGCATACTATTGAAAGGTGTTATGAAATAATTGGTTTTCCTCCTGGTTTTTCTAAACCAAATGGTACTTTTAAGCAAAATGGTTTTAAACAAAATTTTAATGCTAATATTGAGGCTAAACCAATTGACAAATCTTCTTCTACTAGCACTTCTTCTGGTTTTACTTCTGAACAGATGAAGAAACTTCTGTCTTTGATTAATGATTCTCCTTCTGGAAGCATACATGCCAACATGGCAGGTAGGGCTTCATTCTATAATCATAATGTTTGGTTTAATATGAATTTCTCTAAATATTATTTTGCCAATTCTAGTCTTACTGTTAAGAGTTTGACTTTGGGATGGATCATTGATTCTGGTGCTAATCAGCATCTTATTGTTTCTACTAAAGGAATGTTTAATATTGCTGATATATCTAGTTTACAAATTACTGTTGGTCATCCTAATGGCACTCTTGCTACTATTAGTCATGTTGGTAATCTGAAGCTCACTAATAATGTGATTTTATATGATGTTCTTGTTGTGCCTGGTTATTGTGTTAGTCTATTGTCTGTTAATAAACTTATCAGAGATAGCAAAATGTTTGTTGGTTTTGATGAGGATAAGTGTTATATTCAGGACTTGAAAAGGGAGAATGTCTTGGGGACTGGTAGCCAGTCTGATGGTCTGTATCTATTTGATATGCAACCTGTTGATTCTGTGAGTAATTGTAGTTTGATTATGTCTTATAATGTGTCTAAGTTTGTGTGGCATAATAGACTGGGTCATCCTGCTGATCCAGTCTTGAATGTTCTTCAAACTGATCTTGGTTTCTCCAAGAATACTTCTGTGCCTGTATGTGAGGTCGGTCATAGGGCCAAACAAACAAGGGAGCCTTTTCCTTTGTCTGATCATAAGTCAGAGACTTTGGGTGAACTTGTTCATCTTGACTTATGGGGTCCATACAGAGTCACTAGCAGAGAAGGGTATAGATATTTTTTGACTGTTGTTGATGATTTCTCTAGGGCTGTATGGGTATATTTAGTTAAAACTAAAGATGAAGTTTTTGATGTTTTTGTGAAATTTATAAACATGTTTTCTAATCAGTTTAATTCTAAAATTAAAACTGTAAGGTCTGATAATGGAACATAATTTGTGAATAAAAAAATGTATCAAGTTTTTTCTGAACTTGACATAATACATCAAACTTCTTGTGCTCATACACCTCAGCAAAATGGGATTGTTGAAAGGAAACATAGACACTTGCTTAATGTGGCAAGGAGTCTTATGTTTCAGGGGGAATTCCTTTGAAATTCTGGTCTGATTGCATTTTAACTGTTGTCTATTTGATTAACAGGCTGCCATCTTTTGTTTTAAAAGGTAAATGTCCCTTTGAGATGATTCACAAAAGAAAACCTAATCTTTCCCACTTGAGGTCTTTTGGTTGTCTTTGTTTTGCAACTGTTTTGAATAATCATGATAAACTGAGTTTTAGATCTCAAAAATGTATTCTCATAGGTTTTTCCACTGTAAAAAAGCTTATAAACTTTTGAGTTTGGATACTAGAAATGTGTTTTTCACAGAGATGTAAGGTTTTATGAAAATGTTTTTCCTCTTAAAATGAAAACCTATGATTCTGCAGATACACAAGGTGTAAAGGAAGCAGATCATTTGAATTTTTTTGATAATATGGGGTCTCAAAGTCCCTATGATGATGGGAGAGATACACCAGTTGAGTATGGCAGTGAGACACCTTTACCTGTTGCAGCAGATAATACACAAGGTATTAATACATATACTGCAAAAATGCAACAGGAAGGGTGGCAATCTGCAACAAACTATGGTGACCAAAACTGGTCTGAGGACAATGTAAGTCAAAATCTAAATGAGTCATCTCAAACTAGTTATGAAAATGTTGATGTGCAGTCTGATACTCAGTCTCCTATGTTAAGAAGGTCTAGTAGAGAACATAAGCAACCCATCAGGTTTAATGATTATGTGCTTAGTTCTAAACTGAGGTATGGTATTGAAAAGTATGTGGATTATAAAAGACTGAATGTGTATAATAGATGTTTTGCCTCTACCTTGAATAAGTCTGTTGAACCCACTTGTTTTAATGATGCTGTTAAAGATCCTAACTGGGTTGATGCTATGAATAATGAAGTTGAAGCTTTAAATAGAAATAATACTTGGACTGAATGTGATTTGCCTCCTGGTAGAAAACCTATTGGTTCAAAATGGATTTGGAAAATTAAATATAAATCTACAAGAGAAGTGGATAGATATAAAGCTAGACTTGTTGCTAAGGGTTATAATCAAATAGAGGGTTTTGATTATGATGAAACCTTTAGTCCTGTTGTGAAAATGGTTACTGTGAGAAGTCTGATTAGTATTGCTATTAAAATGTCTTGGCCTTTATATCAGCTAGATGTGAATAATGATTTCTTGTATGGTGATCTGGTTGAAGATGTTTATATGACATTGCTTGAAGGGTATAATAGTAATGATAAAAACAGAGTATGCAAACTTAACACGTCTTTGTATGGACTTAAACAGGCACCAAGGCAGTGGAATGCTAAACTAACTGCTGCCTTGGTTGAACATGGGTTTGTTCAAAGCAAGTTTGATTATTCTTTATGCATTAAACAAAAGGATTCTACTTTTGTGGCTCTTCTTGTTTATGTTGATGATATTGTGATCACTGGTAATAATGAGGCTGAGATCAGTAGTTTTAAAAGGTTTTTAAACTCAAAGTTTTTAATCAAAGATCTTGGTGAGCTCAAATACTTTCTTGGAATTGAAGTGTTAAGAAATGATAAGGGTGTTTGTATGTCTCAAAGAAAGTATTGTTTAGAGTTGTTATATGAATATGGTTTTTTGGCTGCTAAACCAGTTGACACTCCTCTTCCTAAGAATAGTGTGTTGAATCATATTGAATCTAGTAAAGACAAGGGTCTTAATAATGTCACTGCTTATCAGAAATTGGTTGGAAAGTTAATATATCTTACTAACACTAGACCTGATATAAGCTATGTTGTTCATTGTTTGAGCCAACATATGCATTATCCTTTGCAGTCTCATCTTAAGGCTGCTTTAAGAGTTTTGAAATATTTGAAAGGGTCACCTGGGTCTGGTTTGCAGTTTAATAAAGAGTCCAGTCTTAAGCTGAGTGCATACTCATATGCAGACTGGGCTAAATGTCCTAAAACTAGAAAATCTGTTACTGGTTTTTGTGTTTTCTTGGGTGATTCTTTAATCTCATGAAGAAGTAAAAAGCATGCTACATTATCTAAAGTTCTGCAGAGGCTGAATATAGAAGCCTTGCATCTGTGGCTTGTGAGGTCATATGGTTGGGAAATTTGTTGCATAGTTTGGGTCTGAGTGAATTGTATCCTGTGAATGTGTATTGTGATAGCAGTGCTGCCATTCAAATTGCTGCTAACCCTGTTTTCCATGAGAAAACAAAGCATTTTGAAATTGATGTGTACTTTGTTAGAGAGAAAGTGGCTGCTGGTATTATTGTGACTAAAAAGGTTCATACTGATGAGCAGACTGCAGACATTTTTACAAAATGTCTTGGTCAGTCTCAACATAAGATCCTTTGCAAGAATCATGGTTTGTTTGATATGTTTGCAGGTGTGAATAATTCTGGTTCTGGGTTGAGTGGTGACAAAGCTGAAGGAGTTTCTGGAAATCAGCTTGAGGAGGGGTGTTGAAGAATATGGTCAAGCTGGTTTATCTAAGTTGAGGGGCTGTTTATGTCATTTTCTATTCTTGCTTAAAGCTTGTGGGAAGTTAGTTGCTGATAAGTCAAGTATGCAATCTTGGAGGGCTAAAGAGTAAATATCAAGTGTATATAATCTCCCTATTATGATCTAGGGTTTGATATTATTATCTCTCTATCAGTTGTATTTGTCTCTCTCTCTCTCTCTAAACGGTTCACAGTTGTCTTTGATATTCTTTGATATCAATCTTGATATCAGTTAGGTGTTTGTATCAAGATCAATCTCTTTATTTGATCTTGTAGTCTGAGTGTTGAGAGTTCTTGTAGTGAGTTTGGTTGGTGTCTTCCTAGAAGAGATCAATCCTTTCTTGTGTATTTGTATTGGTAAGCACCCGATTGGGGACTTATCTTCTTGACATTGATTTAATAAAAGATAAACCAAGGGGTGGTTGTCTAGGTGTAATTGTGAATTGTTGTGTGCTCTTGAACACTTTTACAAATTTTGTTATTGTGATTTTAAAGTAGATTATGTTTTTTAAGTATATGCAATATCTATATGTTCAATTTTTATTTGATTTGTCAAAATTATAGTTTATTATTACTAATAATGGTTTATCACTCCAAAATATGATGTTGAAATTTTTGGGTCAGCGTATTTAATAAACACATATGGTAAAGAAAATTTGATGATTATTGAAACTGAGTCGTATGTTGTAGAAATGGGAATAAAGGTGTTTGTGGGTCAACCAAACTTGTTTTTACCCCACTCATTCGATTCACTCATATTGATACTCTATAAGGCTGGTTCCAGTAAGGAGCCACGATCGACATACACGATTGATCTCTCATCGATCGTCCTTGTGTGGCGTGTATCAATCGTCCAAAAACACAACCCATTTGATCCCCTGCACGATCGACTAAAACCATTCACTTTCAAACAAAAAAATCCTACCGTTGCATTATCAAACAAAAAAAAAAGTTTCCTACCGTTGGGAAATTTAATTTTTGACCGTTTGTTGTTAAAAAAAAAACAAAAAAAAAAAACAAACAAACAAACCTACCCTATAAATACATAACACATTTATACACTAAATTCACAAATCTCACAATCCTCTCTATCAAAAATCTCATAATTGATAAGGTTTTAAAAGGTACCATTTTGAGGGGTCGTTTTAGCCCTTATTTGATCACTTTTGTATCCGTTATTGCTTAATATCGTTCCTTTTCACTTTTTAGGTCTCTTGAAGGCAAAATGCTGGAATGGCACTTATTTGGACGAAAATGCGCGAATATACGAAGAAAATGGCCAAAGTCAGAATCGAGACACTCAAAGCTGCTGAAAATAGAAGGCGACGGCGTCACTGCTTAACTGCGACGCCGTCGTAGGATTTTGTGACGGGTCAGAAGACAAAACTCGTATTTTCAAGAGACGGCGTCGGGCTTTAAAGAAGTAGACCGTCGCAACTCAGACGGCCTAGATGTGACCCAGACGACGTCAGAAGCTGAAGAGGACGGCGTCACAGGCATAAGGTGACGCCGTCGCAAGGTTAACGTGGCCAAGACGAAACCCTAATGACGGCGACATGACGGCGTCACGAAACATAAGGTGACGCCGTCACGAAACATAAGGTGACGCCGTCGCATATGTAATCTTATATATAGAATCCGAATTTTTCAGTTTTAGAGAGAGTCTTTTTGGAGTAAAAACCTAAAACCGAACCAAGGGTATCTTGTACAGTATTTTAGGGTTCTAAACCCTATTTTACATCAAGATAAGTATTTACTTCATCAATTCAATTATGTCTTTGATTATTTGTGTGTATGCTTGCATGTTCTCCATGTCCGGCTAATTTACTTGTGTGTTTGCTTAGGAATATGAAACTTAATTATTGAATATTGATTGGTTGTTTCTTATCTTAGTTGACTAATGATCTAGTAATGCGATAGGTCATTTGTTGTGTACTTAATGCTTGATTCATCTTTGTGAATCTTAGAATATGATTACCTGAGTAGTTGTAGGCTAAACCATCCAAAGAGTGCCTTAGAGTAAGAGTTTATCATCCCTAGTGGGTTTTGTAAACGAGACCCTTTGGTAAGTTCGAAGAGTTAGGGAGAAACGCATACCCTACAACTTTAGACACACAACGCAACTAAGAATAAGGACGTGACAACTCAACCATCAATAGGAGATAATTAAGGAGTAGTAAAACCTAAGTAAACACATCTTTAAACTATCATACGAGCACACATTAATTAGACATAGACTCCCACAACCTTAGTTTAG
This sequence comes from Chrysanthemum seticuspe, assembly GCA_019973895.1. Lineage (NCBI taxonomy): Eukaryota > Viridiplantae > Streptophyta > Magnoliopsida > Asterales > Asteraceae > Chrysanthemum > Chrysanthemum seticuspe. The sequence goes on along the minus strand of BPTQ01000004.1, from coordinate 313,547,132 downwards.
ATAATTAGATAATAGTAGAGTAATCGGTAGAAATACCAACCCCCCAAATCCAATACCCGAGATTCGTACCTTTCAATTTCATAAAATATAGAAATACAAAAATAATCTTCTTCAACCTCAACCTTAGCGTAGTAACTCCTTACTAGCATTCCTATTCCCCTAGAGAACGATATCAATACCCGTGGCTTACCCTAATTACTACACTACAACGATTAGGTTCACTGCCTAGGGTGTTATAAAACTTGCTCGAAGAAAAGAAAGTTTCCTTGACCCCGAACGACGCGTGTAGCGTTATCAAGTTTTTGGCGCCGCTGCCGGGGAATAGAATAGCTAGTTAGTAGTCCACCTCGTTTAGGTTCTTTGCTTGATTCCTATCAAGTAAATTTTTTCTCATTTTTAGCTTCCTCGTAGTCTATCCCCCTTCTTCGTGACCTTTGTTCGTAACCATTTTCATTGACTATTCCGTTAGCCGTTATGGAGAACGTGAATCTGCCAAAACTTTCACCCAATCAACGAAATCTACTACATAATCTACCCTTTCCACTCCAAAATGAGATCTTGAGGTTCCAGCAACATCATGATGAATCCTTTCCTGAGGCATGGACTCGAATTAAATATTTATTACAAAAAGTCCTTTATCATGGTATTGATTTACTGTTTCCACTACAATTCTTTTACACTCGTATCGCCCACGAAACCCAAAGGAGACTTGACTATGTAGCGGATGGGGATATTTGGGGGCGTGGTGTTCGAATTGCATGGGAAACCTTTGAGATTCACGCCCAATTTAAAAGTAGAACATGGGACCCAAAAAACGAATCTTTAGACCTATTTTCAATTTGGAAACTTCGGTCGGAAAGGTTGTTTAGGAAGGAGATGATTAGAGTTGAGGTACCAAGGTGCATTTCATGGTTAGGCGCTACCATAGTACAAAATGAATACATAGGTGATCTTGATAAGATGGAGGATAGAGTAGAAAATCCAATCCCATCGGATAACCCACAAGTCCTACCATCACTTGAGAAACACACACCGCCTATGACTTACCCGGAAGTAGTAGAAGAAACTATAGGAACCCCAATAAAGGTAGAACCTTTGGACCGACCACAAGTAGTGGATGTGGGTTTGAACGCTTGTAGTGATGACCTTTCTCTTAGCCCTAAAGAAGTTCTTAGTTTTGATGAACCGGAGCCTCAACCGAAACCCTTACCCAATTTTCCGTCTTTAGATGTGAATCTTGGAATTGAATTAGGCTCCAATCCACCCATCAAGATAGATAGTCCGGGTAGTTGCTTGATAAAAGTGGTAGATTCTAGGCCATGTAGAGTAGAAGCTAATATAGGAGTAACCCATGACCTTACACACTTATATCACTCATTCATGGTTGATAACAAGAAACACTATGGGTTTAAACCGGGTTTATTAGGTCATGATGGATCCTTAACTAAGAATCTTTTGAAGTTGATAGAAGATGATCCATTTTTAGGAGAGAGATTTGATTCACCCGCTACACCAATAGACTTAGGTAAGGTTATATTGAATAGAGCACACTCCTTTGAGCATATAAATTACCCATCACCCTCTCCTCACGTAGCAAATTTCCACCCGAAAGGGTGTGTATTGCTACTATCACCCGCACTTAAACTTAAGTGTAGGGAAAACCTCCCCTTTATCCGTTAAATAAGGGTAGAGTCAGGCTCGTGACTCGAACAAAAACAAGCGCTTCTTGGGAGGCAACCCATGTGTTTTTCCTTTTTCATTTTTATTTGTGTGTCATATATCTTTTATTGATTGTTTATTCTCATGTTTAAATTTGTAAAAATGCCTTATTTTGTTTTTAACCTCGTCTTAATCACATATAAAGGTATTTTACATAAAGGATAAGTGTAGGGAGGATTACACACGTTTTCAAAAGAAACGTAAACATGAGAATTTCAATTAATTAAAAGATATACATGTGTGTTGTTCGAGTCAAATGCTTGTATCGAGTCATAATGGATGTTTTGCAGGAAATTTTTCCAGATTTTAAAGATAAAAATGTTCCAGAATTTTTTTCCAGAAAATCGCAGACCAGTTTCTGTCAGGATAACCTGACGGCGTCAGGAGGAGCAGAAACACCTTCTAACTTTCTCTCGTTTTCTGTGCTACTTATAAAATTTTGGAATTTTTCAGGTCTTAGTTTTCCAGAAATTCTGCAAACATCCATTCCACAAGCATTATATCTTATTTAAGTCTGGGATTACATCTTGTTGTGATTTTTCGTTGTTCGGTTTGATGCGTTGGGTTGTTTGTTTTCTTCAAGTGTGCAGGTTTAATTTATCAAGAAGAAGATACATAAGGTTGGAAGGAGATTTTCACGCATACATTCTTCTTGGAAAGGATTTAACCACTACTTCACACACGGATCCTACCGAGCTAATCAGGGGAGTATTAGTTTCTTTCGTTTTAAATTACCTTCTATTATCATAACTTTGATACTTTCGGGGAACATTGGGGACAATGTTCAGTTTAAGTGTAGGGAGGGAAAATAAAACGGGAACTTTGAAACTATGCTTATCCTTGATTATTTGCTTTGTCCAATTGTGATTGTGTAATAAACCATGAGAAAATGTCGGTTAGGGTAATTTTGGCACCAAATTTAAAATTTTTCATGACATATAGGAGTGGGTCATTAGTCTTAACAAAGGCGTCTCACGGATAGGAAGTTATATGACTAGCACAAAACCCTTTACCACCCAAATTCCACCCAAAATGTGAGGATCGCCCTTACACTTTGTTCGCAAGATTACTAAACAAGAGAAAAGAAAAGAAGCTGAAAGATCTGAAAAAAATAATGTGTTCTCAAGATTTGTTGAGGGAAGAAAAGAAAAGAAGAGGGAAGATCTGGGAAGAAGATGGAGTGTTATTTTTTTGTATGAGATGATCCGCCCACTTTTGGGAAGAAGTGGGAAGAAGAGAAGAGAAGTGATGTATCTTCTCTTCTTTTATGATTGTTTCTCAAGAACACAGTGTTAGATTAGTAGGAATTAAAAGCATTCATCTTCAATGCTTAGAGTGTGAACCGGTAGTATTTAGATTCTAGAACTTGTTTTGTGATGCATTCCGAGATCGCAAGTGAGACTACACTTGTGTAGTTAGGAATAACTAAATGATAAGAGGCATTAGGATAACCCTTGTTTGATACCCGTAATATAATTACTTCTTCCACATCGGTTGAGTAATTCCCCCACACCCTTTGCGTTGTACTCATCTTTAGTACACGATACCCCTAGTTAACCCCTCAGAGCCTATCCTTTTCGCGGTTCTCGTGATGTTTCGGTTTTCCCGGAATATCAATGAAGAGCATTGTTTACACCCCACCCCCAAATATACACCCAAATCGCCTTAGCCTACCCCTTATGCACTCACTTTTAGTGCAAATTTTTGTTATCACCTAAACCCTTAGTTCAATTATCTGGTTGCTTGCATGAGTTGCTAAGTCGAGTCATATCCTTTGTATACAGTTTTGGGATGATTGGGATTCATGGGAAAAGTTAAAGTTTATGAAATGACGGGAAGGGAATGTTAAATTCAAATTCTCTTTGTTTGCATAATAATGGACCCCAAGTGTTTTGATCTTTTCAATTCGGGTCAAATTAGTGTTAGAGTAATAAAAACTCAAGTGTAGGGATGTGTCTATAAATCCCTATCATTTTGATGTTACCGTAGAGGATGGTAGAGTAAAAGTGTATGCAAAAAAAAAACAAAAAAAAAAAAAAAAAAAAAAAAAAAACAACCATACGGGCTACTATCCTACATCTACCCTTTAAATTTATGTTTGTTTATTTCCGTTATCTAAAGTTTTAGAGTGTCGAGTCTTGGCTTAGCAACGCCATTCTTCGTATGCATTTAACATAGAGATTTTTGACTTTCCACCACTAAAAAGCCTATCCCACCAAACCCTTTGTTTCCCTACCGTAAGCCTAACGTTACAACCCTTTAAAAGACCTCTTTGATAGTCTTTCCTAGGCGCTTACGCCAAAGCGATGGAGGTTTGATCTATTCTCAAGCCTATGGTAATCTATGTACTAGGACCGGTTAATGAGTGTTTATCTTCCATTTCCAATTTGTTATATTTCATATACACCCGAGAGAGATGTGAGTATCCAAACACCCCATGTGAGGTGCTAGTAGGTAATTTCCGTGCTTGTTATGACTTTTGCGGGGCTTATATGTGTTGTGGACCATTTTGAACCATTGCTTCATGACCCCTAACTTATAAATTAATTGGCTAAAAGCACATTTGCTTGAGGACAAGCAAATAACAAGTGTAGGGATATTTGATAAGGTTTTAAAAGGTACCATTTTGAGGGGTCGTTTTAGCCCTTATTTGATCACTTTTGTATCCGTTATTGCTTAATATCGTTCCTTTTCACTTTTTAGGTCTCTTGAAGGCAAAATGCTGGAATGGCACTTATTTGAACGAAAAGGCGCGAATATACGAAGAAAATGGCCAAAGTCAGAATCGAGACACTCAAAGCTGCTGAAAATAGAAAGTGACGGCGTCACTGCTTAACTGCGACGCCGTCGTAGGATTTTGTGACGGGTCAGAAGACAAAACTCGTATTCTCAAGAGACGGCATCGGGCTTTAAAGGAGTAGACCGTCGCAACTCAGACGGCCTAGATGTGACCCAGACGGCGTCAGAAGCTGAAGAGGACGGCGTCACAGGCATAAGGTGACGCCGTCGCAAGGTTAACGTGGCCAAGACGAAACCCTAATGACGGCGACACGAAACATAAGGTGACGCCGTCGCATATGTAATCTTATATATAGAATCCGAATTTTTCAGTTTTAGAGAGAGTCTTTTTGGAGTAAAAACCTAAAACCGAACCAAGGGTATCTTGTACAGTATTTTAGGGTTCTAAACCCTATTTTACATCAAGATAAGTATTTACTTCATCAATTCAATTATGTCTTTGATTATTTGTGTGTATGCTTGCATGTTCTCCATGTCCGGCTAATTTACTTGTGTGTTTGCTTAGGAATATGAAACTTAATTATTGAATATTGATTGGTTGTTTCTTATCTTAGTTGACTAATGATCTAGTAATGCGATAGGTCATTCGTTGTGTACTTAATGCTTGATTCATCTTTGTGAACCTTAGAATATGATTACCTGATTAGTTGTAGGCTAAACCATCCAAAGAGTGCCTTAGAGTAAGAGTTTATCATCCTTAGTGGGTTTTGTAGACGAGACCCTTTGGTAAGTTCGAAGAGTTAGGGAGAAACGCATGCCCTACAACTTTAGACACACAACGCAACTAAGAATAAGGACGTGACAACTCAACCATCAATAGGAGATAATTAAGGAGTAGTAAAACCCAAGTAAACACATCTTTAAACTATCATACGAGCACACATTAATTAGACATAGACTCCCACAACCTTAGTTTAGATAATTATATAATAGTAGAGTAATCGGTAGAAATACCAACCCCCCAAATCCAATACCCGAGATTCGTACCTTTCAATTTCATAAAATATAAAAATACAAAAATAATCTTCTTCAACCTCAACCTTAGCGTAGTAACTCCTTACTAGCATTCCTATTCCCCTAGAGAACGATATCAATACCCGTGGCTTACCCTAATTACTACACTACAACGATTAGGTTCACTGCCTAGGGTGTTATAAAACTTGCTCGAAGAAAAGGAAGTTTCCTTGACCCCGAACGACGCGTGTAGCGTTATCAATAATCATCTCTATCAAAATGTCTAAAAAAACACTACAACAAAAAGGCCGAAAATCCTGATTGGCACAAAACGCCCCGGATATTTTAACACCGGATCCGAATTTCCGGTTAACCCGTGTCTCACCAAGCATCAATTTCCGACCCGCTTCTTTCAATTATCAATCCCAACAAGCTCCACAACAACAAACTAACAATCCATTTTTTATAAACCATCCTATGAATCGTCCATTTGTTCCACCGTATCAAAACATCCAACAACAACAAAGCCACTCCCGTCGAAGCCAACAATCTATGTATGGCTCACCCGAATCTGTGTATCGTCCAACAATGGATTCATCAACGTCTTCATATTCAAATTATCAATAATATTCTCCGGTTAACCGTATCAATCTTGATGCTTTTGATTTCGAAGAGCAATTATACAACAATCCTGATTTTTATGTTGGAACCGGTTCGGGTTATCCGACTCAAGAGTATCATGGTTCGGGTCAAGGTTCGGCTCATGGATCGTATCACGATTCGGTTAACATTGATGACGAAGAAGAAGGTTGTCGAGAAGAGACGTCACCGGTCAAACCGAAGAAACGAGCTACAAAGGCGAAGAAGAAGGTTGTCGAGAAATAAGGCAAGAATGATTCATCGCTTTGGTCAAAAGAAGAAGAGATCGCCTTGTGCAATGCTTGGTGTGATGTATCCGAGAATAATATAACGGGAAACAACCAAAATGGTAAGGGATTTTGGCAGAAAGCCAGAAAGTCATTGCTTACTTTGAGAAGGAGGTTGGTGCAGAAAGAACGTACAACTCTATCATTACCAAGTGGAAAAATAGGATTCGTCCTAGAGTTGATCAATTTTGTGCCATTTACAACAATGCTTACAAGAATTACGGAAGTGGTGAGAATGACCTCACTGTTTATAGACGAGCGTGTGATGAATACCAAGTAGTGTGTAATCATGCGTTTGTTTTGGGGCATTGTTGGGAAATTTTGAGGGACCATTCGGTTTGGAAGGATAATGAGATGCCGGCTTTTTTAAGCCAAGATGAGAGTCGCAAAAAAGCAAGGATTTCAACCGACTCGGATGTGCCTGTGTCTGTGCCTGATCGACCAATTGGTCGTGATACCGCTAAGAAGAATAAAAAGAAATCTTCGGAGTGTTCCAAAGCTACCTACATGGAAGGTGTTGCCGAGAAATGGTAAACCATTAAGTCCAAGGCATTCAGATAGAAGAAGGAGCTGGTAGACGGATACTATGATTTGAAGAAGAAAGAGCTGGATCAAAGGCAAAAGGAGTTGGAGCTGGAGCAAAAGAAATCAGAAAGAGAAGACAAAAGATTGGCATTAGAACAAGAAAAACTTGAATTTGAGCGACAAAAGAAATATGATAAAGATAACATATTCTATTGCACGCCAATCGACCCATCTTTGCTCGCACTACAACAACAAAAAATGCAGGAAATCAAAGACTCGATCAAGGCACGCCACAACCTAGATTTTTAACAAGTGTTGTAATGTTTTAATAAGTTTCGTAATGTTTTTATTTTATTAGAATTATTATGTAACATTTTAATTATTAATGCAATTTTATTTTGTGTTAAAAAAAAAAAAAAAAAAAAAAAAAAAAAAAAAAAAAAAAAAAATTGATCATGTTCGCCCTTACCGGGGCACCTAATCGCCTGAAGGTCGCTGGAGAGAGAAAGTTGACGTGGCAGTGAAAATGAAGAGGATTGAATCCCTTTACTGGAACAGCCTAATTATTACTTCTTTGGCATAATCTAAACTTCAATCTTCATTAGGGACGGAGCCAGGAACAAATATAATCGGGTGCATAATTTTTTTTTAATCGTAATATAATGGAATTTAAGATCTTAACTAAATAAGACTAAAAACACATTTCGATGGACCGGGTTCATTTAAGATGCATTTGGGAAAATTCAATATTTTTTCTTAAAATTAACACTACATCGAAAAAATCTATAGGTGTTCTCACGGGACACCCCTGGCTCCGTCCCTGATCTTCATCCACTGCTCTGCTTGTGTTTTACCTAGTAGAGAGTTTAACCCTGGTTTTGATCGACTTGAAGAGCTAAACTTTTTGGCTTGACGTAAAAGATTTGATTAAAACAATTGTTAAAGTCTAGATCTATAGATACATGAGTGCATGCCTATAGTGTGGAACCTGCATATCGAATTTATAATATTTTCATAACAGAGTATATGCATCGTCTCTAGCTTGAGATTACTTGAGCATTATTATATTGTTAATTTACTTTTTAGCCATTCGATATCTTGAATGGATCATCCAAGCACCTTATCCACAAAATTTATTAATAATGATTGCCCGTATATATGATCAAGATTAAAACGCAAAGGGTGAAGAAAACCTAAACATTCAATTAAAAAATAAAGTAATCAACACGAACTCAGCAATACCTCTAACAAATAATCTTCCTAAATTAACAGGTTTTTCTAAAGGGCAAATCGCATAAAAAGATACTCATCTTATGTCTAATTTCAATTAAAGGTACTATTCTATTTTTTTTTCTCAATTTAAGGTACCCGACTTTTTTTTTAGCCGATTTAGGTTTTTTTCTAACTTCCGTTAACCATTACGTTAGTAAATTACATGTTTGGTCCTTGAGTTTGTATAGGCATTTCATGTTTGGTCTATTTTCGTCCGTTTTCATACGCTTGCATACGCTTTCGTCCGTTTTTATACGTTTCGTCCGTTTTTGCACGTTTTCGTCCGTTTTTGCACGTTTCCGTCTGTTTTTGCACGTTTCTGTCTGTTTTTGCACGTTTCTGTCTGTTTTTACATGTTTTCGTCCGTTTTTACACGTCTCCGTTTGTTTTACACGTTTTCGTCCGTTTTGCACGTTTTCTTCCGTTTTTACACGTTTTCGTCCGTTTTTGCACGTTTCGGTCCGTTTTTGCATGTTTTCGGCCGTTTTTCACGTTTCCGTCTATTTTTGCACGTTTCGGTCCGTTTTTGCATGTTTTCGTCCGTTTTTACACGTTTCCGTCCATTTTTACACGTTTTCGTCCGTTTTTGCACGTTTTCGTCCGTTTTTACATGTTTTCGTCTGTTTTTACACGTTTTCGTCCGTTTTTACAAGTTTTCGTCCGTTTTTTCACGTTTTTGTTTGTTTTTACACGTTTCCGTCTGTTTTTGCGCGTTTCTGTATGTTTTTACATGTTTTTGTCTGTTTTTTACACGTTTTTGTCTGTTTTTATACGTTTTCGACCGTTTTTGCACGTTTTCTTCTGTTTTGCATGTTTGCGTTCGTTTTTGCATGTGTAAAAATGCAAACATGTGTAAAAATGGACAGAAACGTGTAAAAACAGACGAAAACGTGCAAAAATGAACCGAAACGTGCAAAAACGGACGCAAACGTGCAAAAACGAAAGAAAACGTGCAAAAACATGCGGAAACGTGTAAAAACAGACAAAAACGTGTAAAAACAGACAGAAACGTGCAAAAACATACGGAAACGTGTAAAAACAAACGAAAACTTGCAAAAATGGACGAAAACGTGTAAAAACAGACTAGAACATTTAAAAACGGACGAAAAGTGCAAAAAGCGGACGAAAACGTGTAAAAACGGACGAAAACGTGCAAAAGCGGACAGAAACGTGCAAAAACGGACGAAAACGTGTAAAACAAACGGAAACGTGTAAAAACGGACGAAAACGTGTAAAAACAGATAGAAACGTGCAAAATAGGACGAAAACGTGTAAAACGGACGAAAACGTGCAAAAACGGACGAAAACGTGTAAAACAGACGGAAACGTGTAAAAACGGACGAAAACGTGCAAAAACAGACGGAAACATGCAAAAACGGACGAAAACGTGCAAAACCGGACGAATACGTGCAAAAACGGACGAAAACGTGTAAGAACGGACGAAAACGTATGCAAGCGTATGAAAACGGACGAAAATAGACCAAACTTGAAATGCCTATACAAACTCAAGGACCAAATATGTAATTTACTAACGAAATGGTTAACGGAAGTTAGAAAAAACCCTTAATCGGCCCAAAAAAAAGTCGGGTACCTTAAATTGAGGAAAAAAAAAAGAGTACCTTTAATTGAAATTGGACATAAGATGAGTACCTTTTTTATGCGATTTGCCCTTTTCTAAATGATAGGTTTGAATGACAATTCATGGTCATCAAATACACTAATGGGAATTAACTAAATAGTTAATGTATGGTCAAATGTATAACCACCGAATTTATTTTGTGTTCATGAGCTATTAGTGTGATTAATTATTTGATAGTTTTTCTTGATCTCCTTTTTCCTATAAATGAGATCTTTTCTCATATGTCTTTACACACCAAGATATACTATTCATATCCTCTCCTTTCGTTTATCTTGCTTCACTGTGTATTCGTTCGTAATAGAGGGAAGATACATATTGGTTCGCCTTGATAACCTGTTTTTGCTAACGGGGTTATCCGTTGTTGTTGTATCCTAGGAGATAGACGTTCACGATTCTCAAGCACCGTGGAGAGGACGAATTTGTCTTAAGATTGTTGTAAATATGTATTGCTATCAGAGACAAACAACCAAAATGATGATAATAATAAGAAAAGATAAAGTTTCTGTCAAATTCAATGAGAAAGAAATTTTATGAAGCTTATGCATCTTCTTTATAGCAAGTGTAGGAGACTGGGCATCAAAGTTACTACAAGAATTAATTTCCTCTAAAGATTCCTTCACAGTTTCCACAGGAATGTTTTGAATAGATGAAGAATCCCTCGTGCAATACGATGCTTGATTGTACACCGATGCTGCTAATTCTTCAGTATCAAATGTCCCCTACCACACTCTTTTACCATTCCTGGTTGTATCACATACGATATAACTATATATGTGCATGTAAGTTTTTGTGGGTCAGTCAAACTTGTTTTGACCTGTACTCTGATTCGCCCATATTGAGACCTCTATAACTAATGGTGGCGGTTTATCCTCCAAATGTATTCGCACTTCATATGATAAGGCCTAACGCCTTACAGATTTATATACAATATTCGATAGAGAATATATATATCTATACATTATATATAAGAGGAGGCATGCCACGTCATAATGCCACTTGGCATCCCATAAAGTCACGTCATATTTCCATGTCATCAATAGCATTTTTTTAATACATGTGGCATTTTACTAAAATTCGAAATAAATTTGTGTAAAAAGGAACTTAGTAAGATTCGAACCTAGATCATTAAGTTAACATGCAAACATCTCAACCAATGGAGCCAAACCATTGATTGTGTTCAAGTACCGAAAACAAAAAAAATATACTAGACAAAAGAGCAATACACATATCGTTTCCTTAAATTTAGTTCCACAATATTAATTATTCAATTTGTCTCTACACGAAACCCTAATATCATTCGCCTTCTATGCAACTTTTTTCGGCTTCATCACATTCAGGCTTGAAAGAAGAATGATCGCAAGAAGTACATGATATACGCTATTCCAGTCTCATCAACAGGTCATCATGTCGCCATCTTTTTTGCCAAAAACATTCGCAGCCACCGCAATAACATCTACAACAATCCTTTAAGGTTTTGTATTTTTTATTCCCATGTGATTTTTGAAAAACATTCGTGTGTGGTGATCATGGGCACCTAAACATCTGTGAGCACCAACTGCCATTAGTCTCATGATAACCCATTAAGAACCATTGTTTTAATAGTGCAAATATCTAATAACCCTCTCAACAGGTATTTCTTGGCTACAAACATGCCTGATCAAACAGCCGAAGCTAGAGCAGTATTCTTCGATGACATGGGGTTTCAGTAATGTTTGAGCTTTATTGTATGTATCTTTTTAAGTTCGATGGGTGGTACAAAGTCGATATTAAATTCTGAAAGTTGCTTTTAACTTTTTGAGTACAAAGTGTTAAATATGTATGTCTTTAGGTGTCAAGTCTTCTCCATCACTGTAGCTTTTTATCGAATCTTCATTCGATTTGATTAAATTTCGTATTAACCAGAATGTAAATGAGAAAAGGCTTCATTAAGTGAAGGAAGAATCTATTTCCATAGATAAGGTATTTATATATTCTTAGACTTTTATGAGGAGCAAAAGTCGACGTTTTATGATATATGTACACTCCAAAGGAATGATAGTGGATGATGTTTGTGATCCTGGGATATGCAAATATCAACCAACGGTCATTAGAAGGTTTGAGAGGACTTATGAATTGATCTTTTGCAGATAAAGGGGTATAGGATGTCCCTTTGGGCTGAGCATATTGGTGGACTTGAGAGCAGTTTCAAGAGACCAGAGAGCATTGAGTGCGTGAGAAGGGTCAGATGGTTGAGTGAATCAAACTAGAATCGATATGAAGGCACATGGTCTGTAGTTTTAACTATCAGTTAAACTTCCTTTGATGCACTTATTTATTTTTGAGCTTATTGTGATTTATTTCATTATCCTGGCAAGCAGGGTATACAGAAGTTAAAAGAAGAAATCATGGGTTATGGAATCAGCAGTGACGGGGGACAGAGTTTACTCTACTACCTTTTTGGTAGCTAAGATGAACCAAAACTCAGCAAAGGCAATGCATAGGATCCAGTCAGTCAGGTGCATGCTGCCAGTACTACTGAGCCGACTCTTAAACCTGCAGCACCTGTAACACCACCCAGATATTGCAAAACAAGTTCCAGCTGGCATCTAGAGTAGCAAGCTCAACAACTATATCAAAATACTAGCAACTTCCTCACGGTACTATTCTATCAAATTTTGGCTTTAGGTAATGTTAGAGTTATTTTTCTTTGATGAAGCTGCACATAAGCAAACACAGCTCATACACATTCATCCGTCTTCGTTCATAAGTAAATCACTCCTGAAAAATACCTAGGTCTCATCCCTATTCGATCTAAAAAAAAAAAACGTGATCAATCGTATCAACAACTTGCTTTTCATGAATTAGAAGGTATGTTCATAAACAATATTCAGTAACAATATATCAATCCTTCATCTTTCTTCGAATTTCCATGAAAATAATCTGATGTATCTTTCACAAGTTCAAGGTTAACCGCTACAATGGCAGAAGACTTCCTTCAAACATGCTGAAGCAGGAAGCATTTTATTTAAAAAGTGTCCCAGTATTAGCTTTTACAATGATGGCATTTTGATGAGGCATCCATGGATCGTATTCAGGTACAACATAGTACCCTCCTGGTAATATGAACTTTGAAGTTAGGAACAATATATATTTTCACAGGCACGTCAGATTGGTTCATTGTGTCTCAGATGTCATACTGTTCGTTTTTTTTTAACTTATCATGTATCTTAATGTCTGAAACTCATATAGTTACATATAGCCTCCGTTCTTACAACTATTATATGTACGTTGTGCTACTATTGATCCGTTTGTTCTTTTTCCCATTTAAGCCATTGTTAATATATTACCAATATACCGATTAAAGATGAAACAAAATCGGTACATAAGTGAGTTGATATTTCCACCTACACATGTAATCATGTGTTCATCTTCTTAGTCTCATTGAATGGTTATTCATTTACTTTTTTTCCTTATTCAGCACCCCTACTAGGGTAGAGACTCCAGACGTGATTGGCAATTCACAAAATAATAGAATATAAGACATATATACTACAATACTTATTGGTTCGTATGAACTATCATGTTCGTAACTGAAAAAGGTAAGCTTAGTTTCTACAGATTCAAATAAGAGAGTAAGTGGGCAAAATGTATTGGGTGTAAAGGATGTTCTAAAGGTTAGCTTTTGATTGGTTAGCTGTGTTAATTCTTTATTTCTTTTTCAGGACTTTTGAACAGGTTGGGTAAATCTGGTATGGAAGGAATTATACGAGAAATGTCTTCAGTCTTCCAGGTGACCTTTTTACCTGTTATAGGGGTGTTTTGGCAGGCTTCCTTGGCGAGTTTAGTACCTGTTATTTAGCACTTTCAAGGTTTTTCAGAAACCTTATTTGAAAGCTTCTCGATATTTTGTGGTTGAAATAACCTATTATGCATGTGCTTCTTCATATGGCCTTTTTGCCAAAATTCACAAACTAAGCAGGTTAAAGAAAAGTATGATGTGGGCTTTCTGTTGAAAAACGGATGCAAATGTGGTTATTCGTATTAATACCGGATCTTTTTCGACTTGAAGGTATGTGCATGGCACTTATGATGAAAGCTCGAGGCTTTGAGTTCCCAGGTAGATATTTATATTAACCTTTGGAATATATTTCGGTTATCAACAGTTAAATTGCATCCTCATAGTCTTTTCCGTACGCGAAAACACAGGTTTTCACTTAGAATATGAAACCACATCTTTATTTGCATTATCACTGATTGAAATTTATTTGTGTGTTAGGAAGAAATTACGGCCTAACGTGCATTAGAAGAACATGAAATCGTGGAACATCAAATTGTTATGCCGCTTTCCCCACCGGTGAATATAGCTACTTTGGCTTCTATTTTTGTCCATGAAGATGTTAGGTGTTGTGTAAACATCTATCAAGTTTTCTTATATAAAGCAAGTTTTCTTATATGAAGAATGAAAGAGGTTAGAAAGTAAATGTGTTTTGCAGAACGAAATTAAATATACCATCATTATGCCATGATTATGGCAAATTTTTTTTTGATAACATAGTTACCCATGCTGATAACGTGACATTATTAGTTATGCCATTAGTTACATGGCATTAGTTACCTTTATTGTTTGTGAAGCTCAAGAAGACACTCATGAAGGGCATACATGATCAAAAGTCAGTCTCTTTTCATCCCTATTCGTAAACACCTAAAACTAATAAGGTCCTTATCAATAGATTTACAAATGGGTCGAGCAGCCAAAACAGTGAAAGTTATTATACTTTGACTAAATATTATTGTACTGCATGTAGGTTTAAACTTTATTTAGTCATATCATTAGTGTTTAAGATTTACTTCTCAGGTAGATGGAGAAATATGACTAAAATGCTCAATGGTAGATATGATATTTAAGACCCATACTTGATTAGTCACTTGAGCATGTTTTGTAACATTGTTCCAGCAAGATAATATTCAAAAACCATGTGGTCGACAAATGCACATTTTGATTATAGGTTTTTGTGCCAACCATATGAGCTGCTCCCAGCAACCCATTTTGAACAGTTGCTTGAATACCCTATAGTGTTTGGTAAAGACCTTGCTTTGTATCACCTGAAAATACTTAAACAAAATATTAAGAAACGACTCATGTTTGTTTTTCCTATGTTTTAGTACATGTAGGTAAATTTACGATGGTAAAGGTGATCGGTCAACCCTTCATGTTGGAGTATAAAAGTACCTACTTTCATGCTCTTTAAAATTAGAGGGTCTTTGGGGTTTGCTTTTTTGTACATGCAATAAAATTAGATCTGATATGTTTAACTAGATTATTCGTTGTTGTTTTAGTGTTTAAGCAGTTTAGCCGATTGAGTATTTAGGGAGTTTAAGAGATGAAATGACCCAGATGTAATCAACATCAGTTTCTTGCTGCTATTCTTAAGATTTTAGTTTTATTGTGTTTTTATGTAAATTTTTAATTTTTGGTGCGTCTTGATGATATTTTATGTGATTGAAGTTATCAATTCAGCTCGGAAACCAGATCATACTGCATATATGATTATCATAGTGGGTAAAAGCATTTCGATTGAACATGTTGTATAAAATAGTCATTGAAATTTTGGATGTGCTTATGCCGTACTAAGTTATAATAATCAAATGTTTGAGTGTCTAACATTTGTTGTGTAACCGTTATGATTCAACTGAGATGATTTGTTGGCCAATGTTCTCACATAAAGTGATGTCTGACTAGCCTTGGTGATTGCTTTCATACCTGCAGGATGGAAAGAAGCAATATCAGGGGAGCATGTGGAGTTAGGGTTAACTTCAGCACCCGCGCCACCAGGCCAACTTTCATGGGTATGCTTCTATAGATGCTTTTACTCTTTTGCATTATTTCAAAGATATAAATTGTACGGTATTAATTTAGTAACTTTTGCTTCATAATGAATAATATGCATAAATGATTGAGATACATTATAGTTTATGCATAAAATGAGTTCAATATATAACTGGTATAACCAAGGGGATATATATTGAGATACATTATAGTTTTAGGTTGTTGGTGAGATGCCTCTTTCTTCTTTCCCTACATAGAGTACACAATAATTCAAGTTTTTTAAGTTGTTGATTCGTAAGATGTCCAGTAACTTTTTTGTATATCAAATGCTGCTATTTACTGAATATTTTTAAAATCATTATTGTTAACTGATATGTTAGTACTGGCATTTTTGGTGACAATGTTGCATATACATCCATGCATTATCAGCCATTGCCAATGATAATTTTTATTTTATCGACTCTTTGGCTTATGCAAAGTTGGTAAGTGTTAACTTGGGGCAATGCGAGCTTTATTTGCAATAGCTTATCTGTCACTGATGTTTATCATTAAGTGTATCAGAATTAACCCTTATGCTATCAATCTTTTAACCTCTAAAGGTTTGAATGTTAGTCAAACATCTAAATTATCGAATAGTGAAACTTTACAAATCGATATTTTGTAGCGTTGGGGATAGTGTGACTCAGAAAAAGAACATGTGTTTATCAGTTATTTTTATTTGATTTAATGCAGAATGTTTTGCACTGGCACATATAGATATACAGTCTTTTTCTTTGGAGATACCTTCATATCCAAAACTATGGAATTGTGCTTATTCCTTAACAGAACGCTATACAATGGCGGCTGCAGCAGAAATTGTGAGGCAAGTCAAATTGTTGTCGAAATATATACAGTTGCCAACAACTAAAGTAGGCTAACATAATGAATCTTGATTATTGTAAGTTAGTTGGTTGTAAACAACTTTCTCAGTAGACCTTGCAAATTGACACACATTAAAGGTCCAAAAGCAATGTCAATTAATATTAACCTAGATAAAAGTGGTTCAATCATTTACGAGGAACTAAATACAGAACACGCTAGGCTCAGTTTCAAGCTTATTGTAATAGATGTGAAGCAACTCATGGAAACCGTAAGTTCTTCGTTTATGTGTTTATAAGTTGCATATGCCTTATATCACTTTCCTTTTAATATAGTTTAGTGTTATACAATGTTTCAAGCTGATGTAGATATATGTAACTGCGATGTTGTACAGGCACAAATTTAAAAGAGATTAACATATATACCAAGCCTTTTTCCATTTCGACATCGGAGTATCTGGTTAGTTCCAAGTGCCTTTCCTTTTAATCCATATATATTTGTGATAGAACAAGGGTAGTTTGTAGCCGCACTTCATCACAGGCTTAGTTTTTTGTTTAGGTGGTCGCAAAATATAAGTATAACATTTGGCAATATCAATTCAGCTTTTTTTTTTTTTTTTTTTTTTTTTTTTTTGTGCATTATTAAGTGGCACTCTTATTTTCACTACCTTATAGAATTTTTACACCCTGACCTTTACGGTTCTTGCTCGAGAACAACTATATATATAAGAAAATTTTTACCGTATATGAAACCCCATTGAATCAACATTGGTTGTACACCAGGCTCTTTGCTGATGATAGAATCTCATGGATGAATAAGATGAGGTTAACCATGTACTGTATAGTGTAGATTAACAAGATCATGCAGATTTTGATCAAGTACTAAACCATTGCTTAAGTTTCAATTTGTATGCTAACAATTTTTTCGGGCTCTTTGGGAGTTCTTATTTAAACTTTTATAAGGTTGTTTGGTATTACTTATCACAATAACTCCTTATAGGGACTATTTGGGATTGCTAATTGAATTTTTTTGTAGGACCCCGAACCTATGCATGTAGATTATTAAACTTTAGTCCTCATCCTTTAATGAGAAATTGTCCCAAATTAGTTGTCCTGGCTTTATAAGACTATGAAAGAATTTGAGTTAAAGTGATCCAAAACTATGACAAACATATAAATTTGTTTATGTCCAACAACCATTGAAGTTGTTTCCATCCGAACAAACCTTACACTTATTTTTATCCTAACACCCCTTAACGCATTTTTTGACTAAACAGCCAATAAAGCCGTTTTTATATCCAAAGAGTCTTTAAATGTAGTTTTCTGTCAAACAACCATAAAGCATTTTTTATGTCGAAACAACCTCTAATAGATTTTTTTGCCCAAACAGAACTAAACTTGTGCTCAGTCCAAAAATCTTGGTTTGCTGAAATTTAAAGTTAATGTAAATTTTGGTTTTGAAAGATGTTTGAGTCCTTGCGTCTAGACGATTAAACTTTAGTCAACAATCCTTAATTCTATTTGGATGGGTTCCTATATGCGTGTCCAATATACTATAATAATCTCATATCACATGATTACGAACCAAATACTAAACACCTCTTTAAAAACAGATTATTCATTAAAATTTTAGGTGTCTATTTGGTTTGCATGAAAAATTGACAGGTGTTGTTTTGATTTGCTGCAAAGTAACGTTAAATAACTAGAGTTAAAAGGACATACCGATAGGTTTAGCAGTTGTGGTTGGATCCTAACATTTTGATTTGATTGCCACTACATCAGGTTAGAAATCTATTTAACTATGCGATGTTCAAAGTAAGTGATGCTTCATTTTCAGATACCATATGTATGTGGTGATAATCCTGTCCACAATCACATACACACACGAAGTCTCTATTGTTCGTTTTGTATTCGGCAAAAAAAGTAAAGCTGTTATTTTTTTGTTAGAACATTTTGATTCGTTAAAATAGATTATTCAACTAGCAAAGATGAAATTTTTTGTTCAACAACTCCACAGGAATTAGTGTGAACTTTTATATCAACATTTGGATTTCGCACTAATTTAGTTCAACTTCTAAGCGATCGTGGGAGCAACAACAGCATTTATTGGGAGTTACAGTAAGGACGTTGATGATCGTATTATTTTGTTTGATGGTAGCTGCACTGATTTATGTAACCACCATTGGTTCTCTTGGTTCTTATTTTCACTTTGCTTCAAGGTAAAATACAGCCGTAAATGAGCTATATATACCAATGTAAGCAGTAGTATTTTATAGGTTTTTACTATATACATTTTTTGACATTTTAGAATGTATTAATGAATGGAAGCTAGCATGGAACATTTTTGTATCACTACTCGAGGAGCATGTCAGTGATGCTCATAATTGAAAATGACAATCTTAATCATTTCTCTATGGACTTGTGAATAGTTTTATAAGAGGCATTATAAGGATCAAAGTTCCAAGCATTTCTTCCCCATACTAATTAGCTTTATTCCCTAAATTGGTAAGCTATACATACATCTGGTCATGTTGTAGGCATGGTAATGTTTCTTGGTACTTTACTAAATCCGAATAAGATGCCATTCAAGTGGAATCGTAAGTTGGGCTATCTCTACAAAGGTCGGTATTCTCACACAGGCAACTTTGTGTGGCTGTTTTCAAAAATCAAGACGTAAAAAGGTTTGGAGGTTCTTTATTGTGACCATGATGTCGAATACACAAACTACACACACGTTTTGTACAAAGAAATTATATTTCGCATATGAATAACCATCATGTAATTGATTAGTTGTCATACTTATTATTGTTTTCTTACATATAATACATGAGCACTATATTTTTGTTTCTAATTTTTTATTTGAAATATTTGCCGTTATTCATTATTTATTTTACGTGCATATAATTTTGTCAAACAATATTATGAAGCGAACCCGCCCATCGGGCGGGTCATGAAGCTAAAAAATTAATAAGAAAAATACAATTATAGAATTATCTTCTTTAGCAATTGATTATGGTAACATCAATTATAGATGTAAATTGTTTAATTTAACTTTTAATTACTTTTAGTATATATTGGTTTTACTAAAACCTAAAAATAAAAACCACAAGTCATACCCGTCCATCGGACGGGTTTTGACACTAGTATATATATATATATATATATATATATATTTTGGGTAAAAGGTCAAAAGACCCGGTAAATATGTTACTCAAAAAAACGTTTAAGTACAAAGGATATGAGTGAATTTCATATCTCAGCCCGTTACATAGGCGGAAAAGCTTACATAACAAGATACTTCCTATTCTCTAATCAAGAAAATAAACCACTTCTTAATAGATACCATTAGACATTTATGAAAACAAAATTCCTTCCTACCAAGGCCTTGGAGCTTAGTACCATACATGTCATAATAAGTATCCAAATTCCCTGGAAGATCATAGACCTGATGTGCATAGTTATCATAATCATAGTCATCATAATCATCTTCACGGTCATGACCACCACCAAATAGGTTTATTGACTCATCAAAAGTGTTCACAACCTCCTCTTCATCACTGTCAGAATTAACAATCTCTCCCACCTTAGAGAATGGGTTAACCCTCTTAGTAGAAGAAGTAGACGGAGAAAAAGTAGAACTAGATTTACTAACCGCGGCCTGCACCTTCTCTTTCACAACACTCACAAGTAATTCTTGCGATAAATTACCAGTCTTTGGAGTCCCATCCATCACAGCTTCCAATTTTCTCAACAATAGTCGCTAGAGAATATATAAGCTAGCTGAATAGTATCAAAGTAAGAGTATGTAATAACATAAACGAACTTAATAGTATCAAGATAAGATTAAAAGTGCCATGTATTTTTGTTAGGGATTTAAAAAGAAAAGAGCCAAATCTTGTAATTTGTGTGCATCAATTGATGGGAATTCCTTGCGAAACTTCTTTGTATACAACATTAGTTGAAAAACATTGAGATATGTTAAAATAGAGATATTGCCATGCAAGCCTCACAATGGCCTTCTATTTCTTTTGAATACATATTTTTGGGTAAAAGGGTTTATACCCCGGTAAAATTCATTATACCAAAAAACATTGAAGTACAATTGACATGGGTGAATCCCATGCCCTCAGCCAATAACATAGACGATGTCAATCTGCAAAATGCAATACAACTACCTAGCTAACCGCTAGAACTAACAATTACATTTAAATAAACAATCTAAGGGTGCCCTTTGGTTCACCGTAATCCGGCGTAATTGGATGTAATTGTAATTTGATTACATTATGTAGGCTGTTTGGTTCACAGAATGGAGGTAATTGTAATTCGGATTACATTAAGTAGGTTGTTTGGTTTGTGTTGTAATTGTAATTCAGTCATTACAATTACATCAAATGAGGGAATTCAAATTACATAGGATGTTGGATGGAAAATTTTGAATTACGTTGTAATTCAGAATTTTATTATTATTATTATTATTATTATTATTATTATTATTATTATTATTAAATAAATATTAAAATAATATTTATATAATAATAATAATAATAATAAATATTTATTATAATAATATTTTTATAATAATAATAATATTAATAAAATAATAAAATAACAAAATATTATATAATTAATATTTATTAATATAATATTAATACATTGTTATTATAATAATATTTATATAATAATAAAAAACTAAAAAAATAAAATGATTGTAATATAATAATAATAATAAATATTTAATATAAATAGTAAATAATAATAATGATAATAATAATAATACATATTTATTATGATAATATTTATATAATAATAATAATAAAATAATATAATAATAATATTTATTATTATTATATTATTTTATTATTATTATTATTATTATTATTATATTATTATTTTATTATTATTATTATTATTATTATTATTATTATTTTTTAATTTATTATTATTATTATTATTATTGTATCAATTTTATTATTATTATTATTATAATTATTATTTTTATATTTATTATTTAATATTATTATTCTTATTATTATCTATTATTTATTAATATTATTGTATATTATTATTACTATTGTCATTATTATTATATTATTTATTATTATTATTATTATTATTAATTTATTATTATTATTATTATTATTATATTTATTATTTAATAATAATAATATTATTATTATTATTATCTATTATTATTATTTATTATTATTATTATTTACTATTATTATTAAATAATATTTATTATTATTATTATTATTATTATTTTATTATTTAGTATTATTATTATTATTATTATTATTATTATTATTATTTTCTGAGTTAAATTACGTTGCAAGTCAACCAAACATAATAACAGATTTCATCAGTTACAATTCCAACACATTCCAATTCTTTGAATTACAATTCATTCAAATTACAATTCCTTCCAAAGATTATAATTCCTTCAAAAACATTCTGCGAACCGAACGCACCCTAAATGTAAATAAAAAAGGGTTCAAAGGACCACATCCATAGTGAGCTTCTTTTGAATACATAACACGACAAAGATATCGATTATCACAAACTTTATGTGCAACAGTAGCTTAATTGTTCCATCCCAGGAGGAATAGAATAACATAGAATAACCTGGGAACTCTATTGTAGCTCGAGGAACATATTTTGTCAATGCTTGTGTTGGTATCTCCAAGTATGACGTGGTGCATTATACGTAATTACATACAGCAAAAAAAACCAAGTGATTTAACAATAAAGATGGCGTAATTACATAAAACTTGTTTATGAATATTTCCTCAGTATATGAGTTTGTGATTAATAATTATTGACAATGCACTAAATGTCATATAATCATATGAACATACAACAAAAGCATAGACAAAAGTAGGTTCGTGACTTATATGAGTAAATCAACAGCTGACTGTCGCCATGTCAAGTAGGGGTGTTATCGGGTTTATTGGGTCGGGTTGATTAAGGTGTTTTGTTAGAGAAAGGTGACTTGCAACCTGACCCGATAAGGAATCGGGTTATCGGGTTCGGTCATTTTGGGTCGGGTTATTGGGTTGTATATGAAACAAAAGTGAAGGAACAAATAAAAAATGTAGAGTACAAAAGTTAGTTGCCATATAAAAGCGAGTTGTATAAATGAAAAAACCACAAGCTGTACAAGTAATAAAAACATGTTTGCATAGCACAAAATCAAAAGAATAAGTATCAGTAGGCCAAAAATAACATGCATGCAATGTTGTAGTGGTGTTAGCGGGGACGCTTTGGCGGGGATATGCTCCCGCTGAAAGTTATTCGAGGGGACATGTCTCCGTCAAAAGCCAAAAAATGTCTCCTCCAATTGTAGTCAATGTTGTAGTTGCATCGTATAAAAGTAAACAAAATGTTACAGTAGGTGACAGGAAAAAAAAAGATACCACTAGTTGCTCGTAAGAGCAGGAGGTATGGTGGGCTGCTAAGCTCGCGCCAAACCAACAGCTCAAAAAACTCAATGGCTCACGATATCGAGCGGTTGGCGCTGTTGATAACAGCCCGCGCCGTATTTCTTTTCTTTTTTTTTTTTTTTTTTTTTTTTGAATTGGTGAACGTTGCCCAACGAACGGTCATATAGCCAAAAATACCCTAATTTCAAATTTTTTACCCCTTAAATACCTCCTCATTCTACCATTTTTCACACACTCTTCCAATTTAATATCTACTTCAATAATACTCAATTTTCTTTTAAATATGGATCCAAACAATCCTAACAACACCTCCACCTACGACCATTATGATGTTTATTTTCAAAACGACCCGGAGTGATATATCCAGGGTTATGCGGTGTATGAACAATTCATAGGTATGTGTGATCAAGAAGCCGGGGGATCGGGATCGGCTATTAAGAGGACGAGGCATACATACCACGTGAACTAGAAGAGGCGGAACAACGTTTAATCGACGACTATTTTGGCGACGAGAATTTTAGGTGAAGGTATCGTATGATTTCTACACTTTTTAATAAAATAGTTAACGCTATTTTAAGTTATGATGTTAACCCTCTTCCCGAGTACTTTAATTTTTTTAGAGAACTTTACGATGCTGTTGGTCGTAAAAGTATTGGTCCTCTTTTGAAATGCACATCCGCCATACGCCATGGCAATGCGCCTGATGCGTCTGATGAGACCTATACTAAATGTATAATTGTTTTATACATTGAAAAGTATTTAAGAAAGCCCACTTCAGCGGATGTTGAACAAATATATGCATTGACGAAAAAGAACATGGATTCCCGAGAATGGTCGGGAGTATTGATTGTATGCATTGGGATTGGAAAAATTGTCCAAAGGCCTTACATGCTCAATTCAAAAGACGTGGTCATAAATACCCAACTCTTATGTTAGAAGCGGTTGCGGATAAAAAAATTATGGATTTGGCATGCGTATTTTGGGGTTCCGGAGGCAAATAATGATCTTAATGTGTTATATGGTTCCCCATTATTTGATGATGAACTTGCCAGTAGAGCTCAGGAATGTCCATTTGTAGTAAACGGACATACAAACAAGAAAGGTTACTATTTAGCCGACGGCATTTATCCAACATGGTCCGTGTTTGTCAAAACGTTTTCTGTTGCAAGGACTGAAAAAACGTTGAAATTTAAAAGAGTTCAAGAAAGTTCTAGAAAAGATATTGAACGAGCTTTCGGAATCCTACAAGGTCGTTGAGAAATTATACGACAACCCGCACGTGCTTACGAAATCAACGCATTGAAAAGAATCATGTATTGTTGTATAATGTTACATAACATGATATTGGAAGACGAAGGATTCGAAGTGAATTTAAGAGATTTGTTCGTTGATCCAAAGCCGAACATAACACAGACTTGGATCGAAAGATGTGATTTACATGTTAGAAAAAGTAAAGAAATTCGAGATAGACAAGCGCACACGACGCAGCTAATGTTTGAGCTAGATACTTGGTATGGTATTAAATATTGAATTCTGCCAGGTTGGTTATACATCTACTCCTCAAAAATGTTGCACTAAATATGTCAAATGTGCACTTGTGCAGTTGCACTCTTTGTGTTGTGCATATATATGAATGTATTTTTCTTTAGTGTTCTACTAGTGTGACGGTAGTTATGCCCGATATCATTTGAGCTTTTAGATAACTAGTACTCGTAATTGTTAAGTTCATTAGTAGTCAAGGCTGTGATTGCTCATGTAGGCGCATGACCATTGGATGAAGAGTTACTTGTGGTTACACAACTAAGTTTTTGTTACTTTGTTAGGCTAAGGTAGGAGATAAGAAAACGAACAGTGCATGAGTGTTAAGGTGTAATTAAGTTGGGAAGAAAGTGTTATCTTTTGATGATTGTTGGTTAACTTCTACAATATTTCATACCGTTTACTTGTCCTTGTCAAATTAGGCTTGGTAGACAGGTATGTTCCTTTCATCTTGTAGTAATATAAACGTTCAAACCTAGTATTTGGTGAAGAATGGTTGCGGAGCCGAGTATTTTTGTCATTTTATGTATGCTCAAGCTATCGATGTTAGGCTATGCACAATGGCGACCTAGTTCGTCGCCGCCACATCAGCTTTCTCTCTCCGACGACCTGACGACGACCTAGTTGCCACAGTGGTAACCTGAGATTTTTTTTTTTTTTTTTTTTTTTTTTTTAATTCAAATATTTTTAATAACAAAATTAAAATTCATTAATAAAAATACTTAACATTACAACAATAATTAAAAACTTAAACTAATAAAACGTAGACGTTACAATTCTTATTAAAAACTTAAAACATCACAAAAAATCTTCATCGTCAGTTAGGTCTTCGTCACTTTTTTTTTTGGGTAAAGGGTCTTCGTCACTTTCGTCTTCGGCTTCAATCTCTTGATTGTCTGCATTTCCACGGTTTCTCCAAATGTGTTCGACCAAATCAGATTTTATGTTTAGATGAGTTGATCGATCCGTTAACTCCTGAGTAACTACTAAGGATTCTGCATGGGATCTTACCGGATCATGATCACGGTGGCCCTCTTGTGGAAACCATGTAGGAGAAATCGCCCGCTGCTTGTGTTTGATGATCATATTATGTAATATGATGCATGTATACACAATATATTCGAGATCCTGTTTACGCAGCCCTCGAGCCGGAAATTTAAGCATTTTCCACTTCTTCTTCAACACACCGAAAGCTCGTTCCACATCTTTCCTTGCTGCTTCGTGCTTCCTCTTGTACAACATTCTTTTTTCATCACCAGTAGGAGGATTTGAAATGGACTTAATGAGAAGTTGTTTGAAATTGTGTGTTTAAAAATGTGTTTGAGTTTGGTATTTATAATGTTGTAAAAGTGGTAAAGTTTAATTTTTTTTTTTTTTTTTTTTTTTTTTTTTTTTTTTTTTAATAGGAACGTTAGCTTTTTTTTTTTGGATAGACTTGGACCAAACTCGGTTGAAACCACAACCTTCTTCCTCCCTTTTCTTCCCCCAACCGAACACAACTTTCACAGCCACAATGGCTCGACCGACCATAACCGACGCAACCGACTGACCCTCGACCGACCCTCTGCGCATAGCCTTAAGTCAGTAATTTGTTGGGTAACTCCTCTCCTGCAGTATTTCATACCGTTTACTTGGCATTGTCAAGTTAGTCTTGGTAAACATGGTTTGTTCCCTTCATCTTATAGTAATAAAAATATGAGCATTGATTGGGATGCCTAACTCGTATGCCTAATAATATACCTAAACATATGTGTCACCATCCTATTGGAGACAGCAGGGGGACCCACTTCTTCACAAACCAATAATTTATTGACACGTCTATTAGGCACACAATTAGTCACATATTTTAGGCCTCCCAATCATTTTCCTAAAAATATAAACCTTTGAACCTAGTATTTCGTAGTCCTAATAATATCCATGTTTCATATACAGTTTGACAATTCGCAGACTAAAGTTGTATATTGATGTTGGGTGATATACTCTTAATAAAACTGTTTTAGCATATGAAGCTCGCTTTTGGATGTTTGAAACTTTGAACTAAGATGTTGAGGGCTGATGTTGTGTGATTGTTTTAGCAGATTGGTTGAAGCCTGTTACCATTTGGGCTTTGTCATGTTGAATCAATTTCCTTTTGCATACTTTTATCATTTCAAGTTTTCAGTTTGTTAAGTCGATCTTTTAGAAGATCCGGGATAAGAGCAAAATGGCGAAATGCCAAAATCATAGAACTTTTACCTAGTGCTCATGTTTAAATAACTAAGAATTCAGTCCAATCACCAAACTTGTGTGGCAAACAAACCCATTACACAAACATACCCCACTCAAATACAATTATATCTTACAAGTGTTAGAGTTAGTTGGCCTAAACCTAATTATGAGTTTGTGCCAGCTAACTTACTCATTTATTAACAACACACTCGCACACAAAATATAACCATAATTTAGTTTGGTCAAGAAGGCGACCAAACTATCTTTAAAATTGGTGATTGACGCATGAAACGACGGGTGCATAGTGATGCTCGACACTTGTGGATGCCATAACTTTGTTTCGTGCGTGATCATTACGAATGGTTTGATCGGCTTATTCTCGATCGTCAACTCCTAACTGTTACTAGTAAAAAAAACTACATTATGATTGTTTCTTATGTTTAATATACTTGTTTACATTAATCAACGTACATATAATTTATATTTTGATACTTTAGTAATCCCTCTTAACAATTTTGTATTCTATATTTGGAAGAATATGGAGAATAAAGAAAAGGAGGTGGATCTATGTTGAAAAAATCCAAAGGGTTTGTTTGTGGATGACAGAAAGAAATATGATTTGTCAGTGAGTGGTCACGTGATCACCGATTTTCATTTGAATAAATCAATGGTTGTCAGCTATTTCCACATGTTCGTACAATCCCAATGCGACAGAAGTTCCCCCAAAATCAAACCCTCATTATATTTTCAGGCAACTTATTTTTCTTTTTACCAAAGAATAATAATGTGGAACCTCTCTTACTTAATTATTTACTGTTTGATAAATGCTTGATAAATGAAGGTGGAGTTGCTTGTAAAGTTGTAATTAAGGCTGAGCGTCGGTCCAAAACTGAACCGAACCGACCTGAGTCGACAAAATCGAAAACCGAAAATCATAAAAAACCTAAACCGAAATCGAACCAAATATGATCGGGTTGGTTCGGTTTAGTGTCGGGTCCGAACCAAATATGTCGGGTTGGTTCCATGCTCAGCCCTAGTTGTACTTCATCCTAAATTTATAATTCACGTTTTATTTTTGAATGTCTTAATTTAATTGTCTACTACTAAAAATATATATAAAACTTGATCAAGTTTACCATATTATTTTTGGTTGAATTAATATTACAAACTTTAAATAAAAATTAATTAATTAGTTAAAAGTAAAATTGTATTTTTAAAAAAAAATAAGAAAAGGAAATCAATAATAATTATAATTTTTTAACTGTAATTTTATGTCAAAAGATAATTATTTTAAAACGGAGTGAGTGATATGTCCACCGAAGGGGCGCTTTTGTTAGCAATATAAACCCCAAATATAATTATTTTTGTTAGCCCATAAGGACATAATCATGCAAGTGGACAACTTATCTTCAAAAAGAATGTTGTCGTTCAAATCATCCTTCACGTTGTTCTTCACACATCAAATCACTCAAATTTACTCAAAGTGTGAAAAAGAAAACGACTCATGTCAAATGATGGTAAATATAGACTGTTAATTGGTTTATAATAACTTTTTTCAGGTAAGGGCATCTTCCTTCATCTCCAATGAGATCTATGTACAAAAGCTTTTTACTAAATGATTAGAGTAGGTGTGAGCAAAACAAACCGAAAAAACCGAAACCGAAAAAACCGACCGAAACTAAAAACCGATGGTTCGGTTTTTACTTTTTCAGAAACCGAAAAATGAGATTCGGTTTCGGTTTTCGTCCAAAAACCAAACCGCAAAAACCGAACCGAACCGAACCAGTTTTATTATATAATAATATCTAATTAATATATTATGATTAAATAACTAAATAAATCAAATTCATAAATTCATATTCATTTTGTGAGTGGATTGATAATATATTTATCTTAACATTTATATTTATATGTGTGTTTGTCGTGTCTCGTGTTTTGTGTGAATATATCAATAAGTATTCAATAATGATTATACTACGTGTATGTTCACTTGTATGTGTATGTCTCATTTATATGTTTGTAATTGTAAAATTATGCAATAAACATTATTATGCTTAGATTGAAAAAAAAATAAAGAAGAATAATTAATTTTGTACGTAAAACAAGTTTGTTGGTATAATTTCCAAATATTATCGGTTAGAAACCGATAACAAACCGAAAAAACCGAACCGCCAAAAACCGAACTGTTTCGGTTTTGGGTTCTACAAAAACCGAACATTGTGGTTCGGTTTCGGTTTTAACCAAAAACCGACCCAAACCGAACCGTGCACACCCCTAGATTATAGCGTAAGGTATTGTTTTGTGCCGTGAGGAAAGTAGTGTCTTTTTTGCAACTTTTGTCGTAACATCATAATCTATCACAACATTAAAAACATCCTTCATTCCTATCATATCAGAATCTAGTGTCATGGTGCTTCTCTAAACCTCACAAAAAAAAATTATTTTGTTTAAATAAAATAATACATTAAACCAAAATTAAAATTTCGTTAATAAAAAAATACATTAAAAAAATAAATACAATTAAGAAAAGACTTAAAAATAAAAATAAGGCATAAAAATAAAAGTACACAAACTAAACTAATTTCATCAAAAATATTGGGCCCGGATTCGGCCTTTAAACTCCTCGATTCTAGCCGCGTCTGCCGGATTCATCCTGTTTGTGTCCATTTCAAGCATCTTCAAGTCTTCGTTCCTTTTTTGAGATTTGAAAACTTCATCTCTCTCCATAGTATTACACTCTTCCATCTTCGCATCAAGGTTTAAAGCTAATGGTTGTTGCACAAATTCTTGAAACTTGTCTTGTGAACCAGAAATCGCGGATGAGTTTGTAGATCGTTGGCTTTTAGACATTCGTTCTTTTTCCGGTGAACACGGCAAAGCATCATCTCCAAAAAGATTGGATTCGTCGGTTTTAAATTTATTTTTGCTTGTGCTGAATTAGGATTTTTCCATTTGTGTTTGCCTCTAAAGAAAATCTAAGCGCTTTTGTGAGGAAAATCTATTTTCTCGACGTCTTCATACAAAATTTGAACTCGGGTCAACAAATCTTCATCATTCTTGCCGCTAAGAGAGTTGTTTTGGTCGACAAGCGAGTTAAACTTCCCGACTTTTCGGTTCATAGGAGTCCACTCTCCCGTCAACATGTTCTTGTTACACTCTTTCAAACCATGAAGCTTGGCTTGTTCACTGTCTCGGTCGAGAACTTTGTACCAAAACGTGTGATTGTTTTGGTTGCTCCCGTCTTGCGCATTCTCTAAAACTTGTATGTAACATTCTGCCAAAATTTAATCCTCGGTTTGGGTCCAAAGCAAACGATCGGTTTTCTTATCCCAGGGTCTCTTGGCTTGGGTCTTGCAACGGCCCAGCATCGGTTTTGGTGACGACGGACCGGTGTTGGATTCTTGAGGTTGTGGGGATTGTTAGGTAAATTGGGGTTGAGGGGATTGTTGGGAAAATTGTGGTTGATATAGTGATTGTTGTTGGAAAAATTAGGGTTGGTATAATGTTGGTTGTTAGGATTGTTGTTGGGAAATTTGGGTTTTGGGATTGCTCTTACTGAAGTTAAAATTGTTGTCAGGGTGAATTGCTATGGTGTAAAGTTTGCGAATGGGTTATTAAAAGTGGTGAGTTAGTTTGGGATTTTATTGTAGTTGGCGATGATGGAAGTTGGTTGGTGTTTGAGGTGATGGAATTTGCAGATGATGGTGTGTTTCGATTAGAGGAAGATGAGGTATTTGAAAATTGTGGAAGCGGTATTTGGTTTTATAGGTCGTTGAGCATGGTGTAGACGCATTGATTGAGATTCATTTTTGTTAGTTAATAAGAGAATTATAGAGAAGTATATATATAGAAGTGAAGTTGCAAGTATGTATTAAAAATTGATAAGTTACATAGTATTTATAAGATTTTTAAAAGGTAAAAATTTGAGAGAAAAAATGAGGTATTTTGACAAAAAAGGCTAGAAAAGGGAGTGTTTAATTTTTGAACTGTTGCATAACGTTTAAAAAAGTGAAGAAAACAAAATAAGCGGGACTGTTAGGCTGGTGGTGACAACTCCACACCCGTAAACACGAGTGTTGGTGTAGTTGTTGCCCGATCGCGTTTTTCTAAGAGCACTTGCAAGTTGCAACCATAACATGTGTTAAAGTTTAACCTTCTGCCACGTCTGCGCCACATCAGCTTTAACATTTCACCTTAACTCACCAAAAAAATACACGCAATCATAACATTCTCAAGGTTAAACCTTAACTCACTAACAATTTACAAAAACAACCCCTCATTTAAAGGCAGAAATGAAAAAAATAAAAATAAAAAAATGAAATAACGTGCGTTACATGAGTAACGCCCAACTTTTAACACCTAAATAACACCGTTCACAGTATGGTTAACTTGGGTTAACACCGGGTAACTTGGGAATAACTTGAGGGGCACGTTATTGTTGCATATGCTCTAACAGAGCAAGACAAAAACGCACCGTACTCTGAGCTCTTAGTATGGACGCTTTTAACTTACGATTCAATTAAGGTAGATTTATAATTGAGACAAATTATGTGGTAATTATAAACCGATGGCATGATACAAAGATTTAAAATAAAAAATCCATAAACAGATGGCATGGTAAAATGCTACTCTAGTGTCACTTGAGTACAGTACACTACTCACTTCTCACTCTCTATATATCCACCACACACAGTAAAACACACATACAAACATACTCACCATGGTCACAATGCACCACCACACAACCACCATCCTCCTCCTCATTCTCACCACTATCCACCTCACATCCTCCACCACAATCCTGATGGTCAACAAATGCAGCCACCCAGTCTGGCCAGGCATCCAACCCGGTGCAAACTCACCCATCCTGGCACGTGGAGGCTTCAAACTCCCACCTTCCAAATCCTACACACTTTTCCTCCCACCCAACTGGTCAGGCCGTTTATGGGGCCGTGAAGGCTGCTCATTCTCCTCCACTGGCCGTGGCCACTGCAACACTGGTGACTGTGGTGGGGCCCTCTACTGCAACGGTGCTGGTGGTGAACCACCTGCAACTCTAGCTGAAATAACCCTAACATCTGAGCAAGACTTTTATGATGTTAGTCTTGTTGATGGGTACAATCTGCCTATTGCTATAAAACCCTTAAAGGGTACTGGTAAATGCAGCTATGCTGGCTGTGTAAGTGACCTAAATGTCATGTGTCCTGTTGGTTTGCAAGTGAGGTCACATGATAAGAGACGTGTGGTTGCATGCAAAAGTGCTTGTTCAGCTTTTAACTCTCCTAGGTTTTGCTGTACTGGGAGTTTTGGAAGTCCTCAGACATGTAAGGCAACAGCTTATTCCAGGATCTTTAAGGTGGCTTGTCCAAGAGCTTATTCTTATGCTTATGATGATCCAACTAGTATTGCTACTTGCACTGGTGCTAGTTACTTGCTTACTTTCTGTCCTCGCCATTAGTGCTTATTTTCAGTTTTAAGATAATGTTTTTAGTAACTTTTTATGGTATGATTATTATTAATGCATTTTAAATGTAACTTTGTTATAGTTATTTATTGACATGGATCTGTTTTATTAGTTTATTTTCTTGTTGTTGGATCTTGTTATTTTGAATTAGATTCGCCATGTTTGTTTTTGGGCATTGTCTTTTTTATCTTTGGATTTCTAAAAAAGTGTGAACCTGATTGAGACATGACTAAAGAGGAGAATCCGACCGGTAAACAATGTTTGACTGCTTTGGTTAAAGAACTTTAAAGTACGGAAACCCTAAAAAATACACTATGGTAATGGGTTGGGTTTTGTTGGTCCATATTGGGCTTCAACTATCAAACTTGAATCATTTATATTTTGTAACCCAAGTATAAGTGTATAACTGCCTTGATATTTAGAATTTCAGATGCATCACCTTTGGTGTTTCTGAACGTAAATATAATATTACCAGGGACGGAACTGGGGGTCTCGGGACACCCATGAACTTTTTTCTCGTAGTGTTATTTTGTTTAAAAAACCTTTATTTTTTTTAAATGCATCCGGTCCTAAAAAGTTGTGCATGTAATCTTGTTTGATTTCTCATGCACTTGGTAACTTTGTCTTGTTCCGACCCTGAATATTACCATTAAGTAATGTGTTCTTATGATATAAAAGAATATACATTGATATTCGGCCTTAAAATATGCGGCACAACGCCACAACGTGATCTTGTTAATATCATTGTGGTGGCCTGGTGGGCGAAAACCTGGGTTGCTAGCTGGGTGGGTTATCGGCCCAAAGCTATTTTGTTTACATATAATCATATATGTAGGATAGTGTGAGACATTTCTAGGAACAAAGGCCTAAAATTGAACCAACATTAAACATCATATCCCATGCATACAGGATTAAAAATTTAATAGAACATCAAATTATACATAGTAACTTGTCTAAAACAGAATTTACTAAGCTCAAAATGTATAAAAGGAATAGATGCTTATCTAGATGAATGCATGTTGGCAGTACATGCATAAGAAATGACTAAAAACATGTCTAAGTTAATGTATGTCTCATGTGTTATTATGTTGGTGAGAAATGTTAGGGATGACTAAAAAACATGCCTAATTATATGTCTAACACTATGTGGCAAGAGTTTATTGGTTTGTAAAAAAGTGGGTCCAGCTGCTACAACCAATAAACTCTTGGCACATAGTGTTAGTCATATAATTAGGCATGTTTTTTAGGCATCCTTATCATTTCTCTATGTTGGTTGCAGTACACGAAACTATTTTTCCGTAAATAATTTTTTTGGTTAAAGGGTTTTTTCAGGTAAATATTATTACTCCAAAAATAAATAAGTACGACGGATGAGAGTGAATCCCACATCTCAACCCAAAATAAGGCGTAAACAAATACGCCGACTATGTTTCAAACTTAACCTATCATAAGAATGACATGCCAAATTTATGAGACCTACTTCTATAATGAAGTAAATACAATGATTAGATTACAATGACTCAAAATAACATCAAAAATATAACCTACTTTTTTTTCTTCCGCGGAACTTGATATCCTAAGCTTCACAGAAACCTGCTGGTCTTCAGAAATACTATGATCATTGTATAGGTCATCATCGTATGGATCATAGTCCTCACCCACAGATTCCTTCCAATACAAACTTTTTGTACCATAACCACTTCCACTTCCCACATGCTTCGAAGCAAAAAAAAAAAAAAAAAAAAAAAAACTCGCAATTTCATTATCAAGTTCCTCCACTTCACCCTCACTGTCATCATTAACGTCTACATTTTTACTCTCCTTGCTAGTACCAGTAGCCATATCAGCTTCTGTAATCTATTTAAGAACAATGTCAAACTCACTAGAAAGTAAATCATATTTGTTGGACGTGTTGACCACATTTTTGGAAGACGAAGTAATCGATTCCTTGCCACCTTTAGACGCACTAGAACCCACATTAGCAATTCCATTTTTAGACGAGCTAGTTTCATTAGTAATAGACGAAGTAGCGGCTTCTTTAGTACTGTTTGGACGAGTGGCATTTTTAGCTTTGCCACTGTTTGAAACAACCACATTAAAAGTATTAGAGGTCGCTTTGGGTCTATATTGAAACTTAGAACCTACGCACCATTATTTCATTTACTTACCATTTGAAAGCCATCATTTATTAATTCAACATTTGGGGCTGAAATAGTAACGTTCTTAGGGCATTGATTGATAGTGTGTCCAAATATCTTACATACATCGCATGTTGATAATCAGTCCCTTCCCACCCCGAACTCACACCCACAAAACACCAATCGCTCGGCCTATGACCCATCTTCTTGAAAAAGATGCTCCTTTTATCTTCTCACCTGAGTGCATCGAAGCTTTTGAAACATTAAAGAAAAAGCTTACGGAAGCACCCATTCTAGTTGCCCCCGACTGGGATTTACCCTTTGAACTCATGTGCGATGCAAGTGATTTTGCTATCGGTGCAGTCTTGGGGCAACGAAAAACCAAGCATTTTCAGCCTATCCACTACGCAAGTAAGACTATGACTGAAGCTCAAACCCAGTACACCACTACAGAAAAAGAATTATTAGCTGTGGTGTATGCGTTTGAGAAGTTTCGGCCATACCTTATCTTGACCAAATGCGTGGTGTATACGGATCACTCAGCTCTCAAATATCTCTTTGCAAAACAAGATGCAAAGCCGAGATTGCTCCGTTGGGTTCTCCTCCTACAAGAATTTGATATCATTATACGTGATAAAAAAGGAGCTGAGCACCTGGCTGCTGATCATCTGTCCCGTCTAGAAAACCCTCACCAGAATGTGTTCGAGAAAAAGGAAATAAATGAAACATTTCCTCTCGAAACACTCAATGTGGTTTCTTTTCGTGGAGACTCTTCTACCCTATGGTTTGCTGACTTTGCAAATTACCATGCGGGTAACTTTGTGGTGAAAGGGATGTCCTCCCAACAGAAAAACAAATTCTTTAAAGATGTAAAACATTATTTCTGGGACGACCCCTACATATTCAAAATTTGCGCGGATCAAGTCATCAGGCGATGTGTGTATGGTCAGTTAGCCATTGACATTCTCAAGGCTTGCCATTCTGGACCTACTGGGGGACATCATAGCCCCAACTACACTGCCAAGAAGGTGTTTGATTCCGGATTTTATTGGCCCACGATTTACAAGGATGCCCACGAATTTGTCAAAACCTGTGACGCTTGTCAACGTCATGGAAATATCTCACAAAGAAATGAAATGCCGCAAAACGCCATTCAAGTGTGTGAGATTTTTGACATCTGGGGCATTGACTTTATGGGGCCATTTCCTTCGTCTCGCGGTAATAAATACATACTCGTGGCCGTTGACTATTTGTCAAAATGGGTTGAAGCGAAAGCTTTGCCTACCAACGATGCCCGAGTTGTTGTGAAATTCGTAAAATCTCTTTTTGCTAGGTTTGGAACTCCACGAGCTATAATCAGTGATCGTGGTACGCATTTCTGCAATGACCAGTTTGATAGAGTCATGCAAAAGTATGGTGTAACTCACCGTCTATCTACTGCGTACCACCCCCAAACAAGTGGGCAAGTGGAAGTTTCCAACCGAGGGATTAAAAGAATTTTGGAGAGGACAGTAGGCGAAAACCGTGCCTCTTGGTCGGATAAGCTAGATGACGCACTCTGGGCCTTCCGTACAGCTTATAAAACACCCATCGGGTGTACTCCATACAAGCTAGTGTACGGGAAGGCATGTCATCTGCCGGTTGAGCTTGAGCACAAGGCATACTGGGCCTTGAAACATGCCAACTTCGATATTCAGGCAGCTGGTGATCACCGGAAAGTTCAAATGAATGAATTAAATGAACTCCGTGATCAAGCATACGAGAACTCTTTGATCTACAAAGAAAAGACAAAGAAGATTCATGACTTAAAAATCAAGAACCGCGTTTTCAACGTCGGTGATCGAGTCCTTCTTTTCAATTCAAGATTGAAGATTTTCTCGGGAAAACTAAAATCCTGCTGGTCTGGACCATTCACCATCACTAAAGTATTTCCATATGGAACAATTGAGTTATCTCAACCCGATGGTCCAAACTTTAAAGTGAATGGTCATCGGTTGAAGCATTATTTTGGAGAGGACATTCCTCCTGTGGTTGTCCCGGATCTACAAACTTTCCCCATGAACCAATGAATGCGGGGATCGAGTCAAGCTAGCGACTCGGGAATCAAAAACAGTAGCATGCCATATGGGTTTTCACCCATATTTCTGACTTCTTTCTATTTTCTACCACCCTAGTGTGGGGGAGTTGCCCTCCGCTGTTGTATATAAGTTTTCAAAAAAAAAAAAAAAAAAAAAAAAAAAAAAAACTTTCAAAATAATGGCCGTAGTATTTCCCTTTTACGTTCTCAGTTTCGGCATAACAGCCGGTACTTTGAATATTGAGGGCAATATTCATTTCTAGTGTGGGGGGAATTCTCACGAATTTTATCATGTAATTATACCGCCTAATTCCCCCATTTTTGGGAAATTTTTATTTATTTTTTTTTTTTTTGGAGTAAGTGTTTTGCACTTACTCAGCTTACGGTTATCAGTCCGCCATGTCTAAAAAACAAAAGGATTGGCTAATCCAGGAGCAAACGGCTCTTGGTAAAGATATCTCAAATCCGTTGACGGCTTGCAGTTTGCCCAAAATTGTATGGTATTCAGCTCACCATATCCTTAAAAGTGAAGAGTTGGCTAGCCCGCAAGTTTATGGCTTGTGGTAAAGGCAGTTGGAAAACCATAATTGGTAATCAGCTCACCAAAGATATTTTATCTAAGAGTTGGCTAGTCCAGAAGCAAACGGCTTCTGGTAAAGACAAATCAAATCCGTTGGAAGCTGGTGGTTTGCTCAAAATCATATGGTTATCAGTGTACCAAGGTTCTTACTTGAACTGAAACATTTGGCTACTCCAGAAGTAATGGCTTTTGGTAAAGAGATTCAAATCCATTAAGTTTTCTCAAAAGATTGCTAAGGACTAGCAATAGTTTAGTGTGGGGGATTGATGAGTGTGTAAATACTCATCATTTTTGGTCAAATCTGAACTGCAAAACACTTAAAAACGCTCAGAAATGCATCAAAATACTGAAAATATCTCAAAATTGTATTTTATATGTTTCAGATGCAAAATGTTTAAAATCAGATGAAAAATGAGTTAAGTTTGCATAATTGGCAGTTTCAGTCCCCCGACTTTCAAATCTTGTCAAAAATAGTCCCTGAGCACTTATTTTAAAAGAAAAGTCACCAAAAGTCCTTTTAAAATCATAAGTTGTCATAATTAGTCCTTTGGTGAAAAATGTCAAAAGTTTTGAGAAATTACAAGTTTGGTCCTTCAAGTTTCAAATTTGGCAAAAATAGTCCTTGGAAGTTTGAAAATGTCTTTTATGGTCCTTGTACTATTGAAACTTGTCATAATTGGTCCCTTGGCATAACTTTGCAAATTGGCAGATTTGGTCCTTTGTTTTTGAGGAATTACAAAAATGGTCCTTGTTTATTTAATATCAAACCCTTTGTATCCTTGAACCCTTCCAATAAGCCTTGACCCCTGCCAAACCACTTGACCCCTCCCTGTTTTGACCCCTGCCTAATAATACTCCCAAGTCAAACACCCGGTCAAACAACTCACCCTTTTCCCTCCAAGTCTTCTCCCTCACCCACTGCCCTGCAAACACTCAACCTTCACCATCCTTCCAGCTCAACTCCCACTCTCCATGTCCCCTCCACCTCACCAAACAGCTAAAATGCATTAAATGTTTCCCCCCCCTCTGCACTCAAACCTTCCCAGTTGCAATATATCTTTTTCCCGCCAAAATCTCATCAATGGCCAATATGTCCTCAAGTGATCCAATGGCTGCAAATGCAAGTGGGATTTGCTCAGAATACAAGTGGGAGCAGTTTTGGTGTATAAAAAGAAGAAAGAGAATCAAGAGAAGAGAGTACTTAGTTTTTAATTTCATATGTATGTCGTTTTAAAACTTTCCATTTCTTAAATAGGTTCTAAGTTGTAATTTCAAGTTTTATTGTATCAAACTAAGTTGTTCCAGTGTATTGAAACTATTTTCAAGTATCAATTCAAGGTTATATCAACATTTCATGTTTTCATGTTCACTGTTAAAAAAAATCAGTTTCAAGCTCTTACATTCAAACTTCTAGTAGCTTATTTTTAAATTCAAATAAGCTTATTTAAGCTATTGATAGCTTTTGGTAAGCTTATAATTCAGTTTCAAGCAACTTTGGTACTTGGTAATCTATGTACTAGGACCGGTTAATGAGTGTTTATCTTCCATTTCCAATTTGTTATATTTCATATACACCCGAGAGAGATGTGAGTATCCAAACACCCCATGTGAGGTGCTAGTATGTGATTTCCGTGCTTGTTATGACTTTTGCGAGGCTTATATGTCTTGTGGACCATTTTGAACGAATGCTTCATATCCCTAACTTATAAATTAATTGGCTAAAAGCACATTTGCTTGAGGACAAGCAAATACCAAGTGTAGTGATATTTGATAAGGTTTTAAAAGGTACCTTTTTGAGGGGTCGTTTAAGCCCTTATTTGATTACTTCTGTATCCGTTATTGCTTAATATCGTTCCTTTTCACTTTTTAGGTCTCTTGAAGGCAATATGCTGGAATGGCACTTATTTGGATGAAAAGGCGCGAATATACGAAGAAAATGGCCAAAGTCAGAATCGAGACACTCAAAGCTGCTGAAAACATAAGGTGACGACGTCAGGTGTTAAATTGCGACGCCGTCGGAGGATGTTTGTGACGGGACAGAAGCCAAAACTCCTATTTTCAAGTGACGACGTCAAGTTATGAAAGAGTAGGCCGTCGCAACTCAGACGGCCTAGATGCAATCCAGACGGCGTCAGAAGCTGAAGAGGACGGCGTCACAAGCACAAGGTGACGCCGTCGCAAGTCTAACGTGGCCAAGATGAAACCCTAATGACGGCGACACGACGGCGTCACAAAACATAAGGTGACGCCGTCGCATATGTAATATTATATGTAGAATCTGAATTTTTCATTATTGGGTGTGTAGTCTTTTGGAGTAAAAACCTAAAACTGAACCAAGGATGTCTTGTACAATATTTTAGGGTTCCAAACCCTATCTTACACCAAGATAAGTGTTTTACTTCATTAATACAATTATGTCTTTGATTATTTGTGTGTATGCTTGCATGTTCTCCATGTCCGGCTAATTTACTTGTGTGTTTGCTTAGGGAATATGAAACTTAATTATTGAATATTGATCGGTTGTCTCTTATCTTAGTTGATTAATGATCTAGTAGTGCTTAGGTCAATCGTTGTGTACTTAATGCTTGATTAAATCTTTGTGAACCTTAGAATATGACCCCTTGAGTAGTTGTAAGCTAAACCATCCAAAGAGTGCCTTAGAGTAAGAGTTTATTATCCCTAGTGGGTTTTGTAGACGAGACCCTTTGGTAAGTTCAAAGAGTTAGGGAGAAACGCATACCCTACAACCTTAGACACACAACGCAACTAGGAATGAGGACGTGACAATTCAACCACCAATAGGAGATAATTAAGGAGTAGTAAAACCTAAGTAAACACATCTTTAAACTATCATACGAGCACACAATAATTAGACATAGACTACATACACCTTAGATTAGATAATTAGATAAGTAGAGTAATCGGTAGCAATACCAACCCCCCAAATTCAAACCCCGAGATTCGTACCTTTCCATTTCATAAAAATATAAAAATACAAAAACAATCTTCCTCAACCCCAACCTTAACGTAGTAACTTCTCACTAGCATTCCTATCCCCTAGAGAACGATATCAATACCCGTGGCTTACCCTAATACTACACTACAACGATTAGGTTCACTGCCTAGGGTGTTGAAAAACTTGCTCGACGAAAAAGAAGTTCCTTTGACCCCGAACGACGCGTGTAACGTTATCAAAAAGCTTCTAAGATGTTTGATGAGGGCTTTTTGTCTAGAGTTTATAATGGTTTGCCTAAGGATGACTTTATTGAAAAAGACCCTGCACCTAAAAAAGTAGATGATGAGGATAAGTTGGGTGATTAGTGGCCAATTCATGATCCTTGTGTCAAATGGAAGTTTATGAGGCCACAGTTAGGTGAAAGATATGAGAATCCTGACCAATTGAAAAGAGCATTGGCTTTTTATGCTTTGACCAATGGTTATAAGCTATACTATAAGGTAAACAACCCTAAGAGACTTTTAGCTAAATGTTCATGAGATAGCAAAGAAAAGAAATGCCCAGTTAGATTATG
The DNA here is from genome assembly GCA_019973895.1 of Chrysanthemum seticuspe. Taxonomy (NCBI): domain Eukaryota; kingdom Viridiplantae; phylum Streptophyta; class Magnoliopsida; order Asterales; family Asteraceae; genus Chrysanthemum; species Chrysanthemum seticuspe. The sequence continues at coordinate 313,506,659 of BPTQ01000004.1, read as the reverse complement.
GGCATCTTGGATGCAAGTTGGGAAACATGAATCATTTCAAATCAAAACCCTAGTTGATGAACATGTCTGTTTTAGGACATATGAGTATGATAGCTTAATAACAAGTAACTAGGTTGCTAGGAATTTTGCTAAAAAGATCATGGTCAATCCTACCATAACAGTTAGGGCTCTAATTGATTTAATATTAAAGAAATATAAGTATAAGGTAACTGTTAGTCAAGCTAGAAGGGGAAAGAGTAAGGCTTTGCAGCAATATGAAACATGTTTAGAGGATCACTATGGTATGCTATGGTCTTATGCTGCTGAGATCCTTAAATCTAATCTAGGATCAACTTGTAAGCTAGGTGTTGACTCAATGCCTGATGGAAAGAACTACTTTAGTAGCTTTTATGTATGCTTTAAAGCTTTGAGACAGGGATGGTTAGATGGATGTAGGAGGGTAATTGGTTTAGATGGTTGCTTTCTTATAACAATATGCAAGGGAGAACTGCTATCAGCTGTAGGTAGAGATGCCAATAACCAAATCTATCCTATTGCATGGGATGTGGTTAGTGTGGAGAACAAGAAGAATTGGAGTTGGTTCATGCAGTGTCTCAGTGAAGACTTAGGCATTACAGCTGGTGAAGGTCTTACCATCATCTCTGACCAGCATAAGGTATAATCCTTTTAATTTGACAAGGATTAAATAATTCTTGTATAACCAATCTGTTTCATAACCAATCTGTTTCATAACCAATCTGTTTACAGGGAATTGTGGAAGCTGCAAAGGATGTGATGCCTTTGGCTGAACACAGACAATGTGCCAGGCACATATACGCTAATTTCAGAAAGAAATTCACTGGAGTTCAGTTTAGGAATTTATTTTAGAAAGCAGCTAAGGCCACATATCCTGCAAAGTTTGAGCAAGTGATGAATGAAATCAAGCAAATCAGCAAAGAAGCACACACTCATCTAATGGATAGACATCCTCAAAGATGGAGTAGGGCATACTTCATAACAGATAGAGCATGTGATGCAGTTGAAAATGGGATAAGTGAGTGCTTCAACTCACTTATAGTTGAGGCTAGAAGAAAACCTATCATCAACATGTTGGAGGACATCAGACAAGGTCTTATGGAGAGAATGCAGAAGATGAGGGAAAAGTATGAGAAATGGGTAGATGTGATATGTCCTAACATTAGGAAGAAATTTGAAGTATTGAAGGATAAACACAGGTCTGTCTTTACTTTTATATGATTTAAATCACTTTTAACTCACTTTGAAAGACAAGTATTAATGCACACTTTTGATAATTGTAGGAACTGGAAGGTGATACCTGGTGGTGAGAGCAGGTTTGAAGTAAGGAATGGGTATGAGGGATTTACAGTTGATGAAAGACTTAGGACTTGTAGTTGTAGAGGGTGGCAGTTGACTGGTCTCCCATGTGAACATGGATTTGCAGCAATATATTTCCCAAATAGGGAACCAGATGAGTATGTTTCTGAGTGGTATAGTAAGTTCAGATTTGTGGCTGCTTATAATCAGTACATTGAAGGGATGAGGGGAATGGATCAATGGCCTTCCACTAGTTTTCAGAAGCCATTACCACCAATAAAAAGAGGGATGCCTGGTAGACCAGCACATAAAAGAAAAAGAGACGCCTCTGAAAATGATGGTAATAGGAGTAGGATAAGTAGAAAGGGACAGCTTAACTATTGTAGGATTTGTGGTAAGTCTGGACACAATCAAAGGTGTTGTCCAACTAAAGAAGAAGGGTCTAGTGGGTCTAAGAAGTATGCTAGTGGGTCTAAGAAGTCTGCAAGAGGTGGTAAGTCCACAACTGTTTCTACAAGGGAGGAGAGGTCTGAACAAGTTGAGATACCAATTGGTTGCTCTGCACCAGTTGAGTTATCTACACCTCCTCCTGGTTTTGAGATGTGTGCACCAGATAAGATTGCTACACCATCAGATGGAAGGAAAAGGGGCGGTGGTGTCAGGATGAGGGGTGGTGGTGTCAGGATGAGGGGTGGTGGTGTAAGTGGTAGTGTAAGTGGTAGTGGAAGTGGAAGTAGGAGACTTAGTACAATAAATGGGAAAATACTTAGGAGTAGAGGAAAAGGGGATGGATCAAAGGCTTGTATGTATCCTGGTGGTATTAAACCTATAGGATTTGGTGTTTCTTGGGATCCAGTTGATGGAGAGCCAATGTTAGGAGTAAGTATTGTTTCTGCACTCTTTTCTTTTTAGATGTTAGGTTTATTATGTTTAGGGTCTTAAGTTCATTAATGTAAGTTTTATTGCAGAATGCTATAGGGTTACCAAGACCAGCTTGGCCAATTGGAATAAAACTAGAGAATGTGAGGATCCATGCTGAAACAGAAGAACCTGTTGTGCTACAAGAGCCTATGTTGGAACCACTGGTTAGAAGAACTGCACAGTATGAACAAAGGATGGCTAAAAGGAGGAGTGGATCAGTGCAGAAGTCGGTACAGAAGTCACCAGTGCAGAAAAAACAAGTTCATAAAAAACCAATCCAGAAGTCACCAGTTCAGAAACAACCTGTGCAGAGAAAAAGGGAATTAGAAAGGATCAAGCAGCTGATATTCAATAGGCCACCATCTCCAGGACCAGGCTTGACTGAAGATGATGCCATCTCACTAGAATAGATGCTAGGTTTAACTAAAAATGGCTAGCCAATTGTTAGGCTATTTTGTATATTTGCCATTATAACTTGTTAACATTTAGTAGGATGGTATAACTTTAAGATGTAGTAGGATGGTTGAACTTTAACATTTGCAGTATGCCCCTATTTTGTATATCTGCCATTGACATGTTGTATAACAAACTGACATGGTAATTGGGGTATGACTTAATGAATGATATTAGGCTCTTTTGTATATAAGCTTTGTTACATCTTCTACCCTACTTACCTTTTATGATTTGTTACTTACGTTATATACACAACCATTAAAACAGACACAACCATTTGTTACTTCCACATTTGTTACATCTTTTGGTACCATTCTAAATAGACAACCATTAAAACATACAAAATTCATTACATTACAACATAGATATTACATTATATGGTACCATTCATATCATTTCATTAGCTGGTACCATTCATTACATCCCATTGTTACTAGTCTTACTAACATACATCTCCAAAAGACAACTTAACCTACACCCATTGTAAATAGTCTAAACAAACCTAATAAGAAAGAACCCAACAATTAAAACAATCAACACTCTATTGTAGAAGGAAGTTCGAGAGTTTTGATTGTTCAATTGAACAATGTGATCTTGTGCATTCACCAAATTGACATGGAGCTCATACATCCTTGCTTGATACCAACGATTTGGTAATGCCACATCCACCCATCTAAAATAATTACAATTTCTTGTGGGATCCATGAAATTTGGGCAACCAAGAAATCTTCTTCCCTGGTTAGTTTGTGTCCAAGAGGTACGGCATTTTTCAATTTCACCACAGCCACAAAGATTGGCCATTTTCGACTTGGAAGAAGATAAGTTTTGAGGTTTTGGATAAATGGGTTTGGGGAGGTGATTTTAGTGGGATTCCTAAGTGGACATGTTTATGTGGAAGAAGGTCTAGGTGGAATATCTACGTGGCAGAGGTGGTAAGACCACAACCGGTTACCAATCCTTCAAGTGACTAGGGTGGCACTTATAAAAAGGTTTAGTAACATATATGAAAAACCCGTGAAATCTAGTGACCTAGATGACAGAATACAAACATTAGTGACTTAGGACAATTTTTTTAAAAAGTTTAGTAACTTTTTTGTATATTAACCCTTATATGTAATTGTACATAAAAACTAGCAAAGTCAAAAAGTCAACAATGGGTGCTTTTTGGACCTTAGGGGGCCGGCAACTTCAAAGGGGAGGAGGAAATGGGCTTTGTTAACTTGTTGCCTAAGTTTAGAGTGTTTAAGATGCCCTAATCCTAACACTATAAATACAAGGCATTAGGTTCTCATTACAATCATCCCATTCTCTCTTGTTCCCTCTTTGGCTGAATTCTAAGAACCCCAAGTAAGAGTTTTTCGTTTGGTCTTAAGAGCAAAACAAGAACTCGGGTTTTGGTTTGCGTATCGTTTACGTATTAGCATTCGGGTAGTATTGGTTAACGTGTAGTGTGGATACATGTATAGGTAATCTACTTTGATTACTTGGTTGGGTTTCGTGAACACACATACGTGTTCATTAGCTTCGTTGTTTGTTTGCTTATTTGCTAAAAGGTACGCGTTTTTTTGTTTATTATTTTTCTTAATTAAATGCATCATACGTGATATTTTGCGCTGCGTTTTCCCGTGATTTATAATATGTTATATAGGTTATTAGATAAAAAAATCCCAACAAGTTCGACTCATCATAGAATGAACCATATCCAACAATATCCGGTTTCTCCTTTCGAATAAGATGATTGTCAAACTCCTGACTCAGTTACTTCCCACCCTGTCATATCAGAGCGCTTTAATCGTCTTTCCCTTTTGATTCTATAGTTCGTTTGAAAAGTCCTTGAATCTTTCGAAACTTTCAGACTTACGTCTCAGCAGTTAAACGTATCCATACCTACTGTAATCATCATTAAATATAAGGACAATTACATACATGATACACCCGCATTAAAACTTCACTAATTACATATTTTTCCACCCAAAATTTTAAAATAACAAATATACCAAATCATTTCACTTTAATTATCATATTTACCTATTCTATTTATTTAGTATAAACTTTTATGAACTCTGACCATTCTACCCTTTTCTTATCGGTCTCTAATTAGGTTTCGGTTAACAAATACACCAGTTTATGCAAAAAAAGATTGCCCTAGAAACATATATACACATAAAACAAAACAAAATAACAAAATTATACATTGTGTTTGCTATAAGTTGAGTAAAATGCGTGGCCATCATTTACAATCACACATCATCTTCAAAGGTTATAATCAACGCGATATAGATATTTTTTATGGTAACCGTTTCACATTAAGTTCATGAACAATGACAATTTCTTTTTCACTTTTATGCATTTTTATTTTAACTAGGGAAGTCTCATGCCACTTTTAAAATAGATTGATAAGTTAACTAGTACAATTGCTTTGCACGTCTCTAGGGAAAATAAATAAGGAAAACTGAATCTTAAAGGTTTGCACTCACTAATCCAATTATCATACCAGAAGGATGTATTATTTCTACTATTAACTTTTAGTGGATGGTATTTTGGAGCCTATATGGGCATGGCGGTGACAACCCAGTGGTAGATATGAGGGAGAGGTTCTTTACTTACAAGCCTTCTAAATGGTCTCATTTTAGATCCCTCACATGATGACATATCACATATGGGTTTGGTCCTTGGGAAACCTCAAGTGAAGTCAGTAAAATCTCTATCACATGCTATCCAAAATAAATTTCTTGCTTATGATCATTTTAGTGATGTGGACACGTTGTTTCCTTGGAACTCATGGGTCTCTCGTAAAGTTAATATATGTGCTTGGCGGGTTTTCTTAAATCGTCTCCCCACTCGAGCTAATCTTGCGCAGTTGCGCATCGAGGTATTCATGTTCAAAATCCTTGCTGTGTTTTTTGTGAAGAACACATGAAAGCTACAAACCATTGCTTTTTCTCATGGATTGTTTGGCTGAAGATTTGGAGTTGGTGGAAGCCTCCAGGTTATTTCAATCCGTGTCTGTATGTTATTTGAAAGGAATTCTTGGTTTTTCTAAAGTTAAGAGGGTGTCTAAAATTTTCCATGCGGTTTGTATGACTGTCATTTGGCACGTTTGGGCATGGAGAAATAAAGACATTCATGCGTCATCTATTAAAGAGGCAACTTTAGCTTGTCTTGAAGACATTTTCTCAGTTGTCTAAAGGTTCTCTCTCTTATGGATAATCATGCTCCCTTTAGTTCTCGCTCATGGAATTTGTGGATTTATCAGCCGAATGTTTTAGGTCTTTCTTAGTTTTGGTTTTTTTTTGTTGGACTGTCTTTGTATATATCTTTTTGGGCTCGTCCTTTGCTCTTTGGTGCTCGTTAGTTCTTTTGCTCGTTTATGATCTCTTAGGAGGCTAGTGTCTATTTAATAAGAAGATGCTTAACTAAAATATAAAAAGGGAATAATAATAGTAAAAGGACTATTTTACCCTCATGTGTAACGCACATGGGTAGTTTTACCGTTAAAAATTAATATCCGTAAGAGAAATGGACTAGGAGTGTTAAGGGTTTTTAAGTTAAGGAATATACGCATAAGAAAAGTTATAGGTTTATATGTGCAAGTCAACGCAAACAACAAGGACGATCCGTGTAATTTACTCATGATGTTATTTTACAATTTACATTGTGTGAAAAGAAAACTATATACTTCAGGTCATGTGGTATACTCCCGAATTAAAATGTTTGGAAATTTGGAATGATGCTCTAAATAAAACGTAGCCATGCAGGATTAACAATATACCTCGTTTAGCAATAGCATGCGTATGTGGATACTGGATAATGAAAGGTTATGTCCATATAAACATGTTTTTTTTTTGTTAAAAGGTCAAAGACCCGGTAAATATATTACTCCAAAAAACGTTAAGTACAAAGGATATGGGTGAATCCCATATCTCAGCCGTTACATAGGCGGAAAATCTTACATAACAAAATATTTTCTATTATCTAAACAAGAAAATAAGTCACTACTCAAAAGATAGCAGTAAACTCCTATGAAAACAAAAACCCGACAAACATGTTTTATTAGGCGTTTCTGTTTCGAAATGATGTGGCGGTTTCAAGGCTTCTAACTCGACGTATTTATATATTGAGGTTAAAAATATGATCTAAGGAAAATGTAGGAATCAATGGTAAAGAAAATAAAATGAGTGAAGATATTTTAGTAAAAAAGTTGATTACTACTTTACTAGGGAATAACACAGTCACATAGATACATGAAATATAAGAGTTTTATAACTTGAAAAAGAGACATCAAACAAATATAAACGATAGTACTTACATGCACGTCCTACAATTGATTCTATATCATATTAAAACCATGTAAAACATCTTCTACCGAGCTGTATTGAACGTAAAATGAGATAGCGGTTTGGTAAATTTATTCCAACCAAAAATGAGTTTTTTATTTTTTCAACTCCTAGATATCAAATACTACACTATTAAACAATTTAACATTAAATAAGAGTTTGCAATATCGAAAACCGGTCTGATCTGAAAATTGAAAAGCTTGAAAAGCTTATTATTGATGGGAAAGCCATTCTTGTGGATGATAACGGTAAACCTATTCCGGTTGCTGATGGTAAAAGGAAAGGCAATCATTTCTCTAAGGTGGGTGAAATGGTTGATTCAGATAGTGATGATGAGGTGTTTGAGCCAAATGATCCTATGGACAGTTACTTTTCATCAGCAGGAGGACAATTACTTCTCCGTTCTACCAATGTTTTCTGCACGCAACTTTTCCATATGCTCTTGAATGAAAGGAGCAACACATGTCATATGTTCAAGGACTACAAAATGTGCAATCTCGAAAAGCTTTTGATCCGGGCTAGACCGTTTCGATCCAACTGTACCGACCCCATGAAGTCTACCCACATGACGACTTTGAGGAACGCCATTACCTTTGACACCTTCTAAATAGTTTGTATAAAAGTCGATGACCTCCTCGGAAGCATATCCTTCAACAATACTACCTTCGGGTCGAGACCGGTTCCTTACATACCCCTTCACGACGCCTATATATCTCTAAAAAAGGTACATGTAACGTAAAAAAAGGGGACCACAAGCCTTAATTTCACTGACAATATGAGATACGAGGTGAACCATGACATCGAAAAAGGACGGCGGGAAGTACATCTCTAATTGACATAAAGTAATGATAATATCTCTTTGCCATGAATCCAAAATTTCGGGGTCGATCACTTTCGAGTGAATCATGTTAAAAAACAAACAAAGTTTCGTGATTGTATGTCGGACATGCTTTGGTAACAAACCACGAATTGCGATGGGAATCATATGTGCCATTAAAACATGACAACCATGCGACTTCATTCCTTGCAGCTTACATTCTTTCACGGATACAAAGCTCCTAATGTTCGCTGAATAGCTAGATGGAACCTTAATATCATGTAAGCATTTACAAAATTAGGTTTTTTCTGCTTTCAACATGGTATAACATGCTGGTGGCAGGTAGGTGCTTTTTTTGTCATTCTCAACAGGGGCGAGCTCTAACTGGATTCCCCATGAGACCATATCTTTTCGAGCATTAATACCATCTTTAGTTTTCCCAGGAATATTCAACAATAACCCCATCAAGCTGTCACATACGTTCTTTTCAATGTGCATAACATTGATACAATGTCGTACTTCCAAATCCTTCCAATATTCTAACTCCCAAAAAATTGACTTTTTTTTCCACGTGCCTTGTTCAATTTTAATTCCTTTTCCTTTTCCGAACACAGTGTTAAGATTAGAAACTCGAGAAAGTGCAGTATCTCCACTAAATCGTGTCCCGACTCGTCCATACTCCGTACTTCCGTCAAACTCCGAACTCATATGACGATATGGGTGATTAGTTGGAAGCGATCTTCGATGGCCCATGAACACGGTTTTTTTGCAATTTTCTAACCACCTTGAAGATGTCTCATCTTCACAAACCGGGCATGCTTGTTTACCCTTCGTGCTGTATCCTGATAAATTTCTGTATGCTGGAAAATCATTTATGGTGCAAAAAATCATGGCTTGCAACCTAAATTTCTCTTTCTTATACGCATCATACATTTCTTCACCCGGTTTCCATAATTTTTTCATATCGTCAATCAGAGGAGACAAATACACGTCAATGTCATTATCAGGTTGCTTTGGACCGGATATTAATAATGACATCAAAATGTATTTACGTTTGATGCACAACCACGGTGGAAGATTGTACATACATAAAAGAACCGGCCAGGTACTATAACGACTACTCATGTTTCCGAATGGGTTGATTCCGTCCGAACTTAGCCCAAATCGAATATTTCTAATCTCTTTACTGAATTCTGGAAACTTGTTATTAATTTTTTTCCATTGAGGGGAGTCCGCTACATGCCTTAATTTCCCGTCGTCATTACGCTGATCGAAATGCCAACGCAACAATTTGGCCTCTTTTTTGTTTTCAAATAACCGTTTAAGTCTCGGTATAATCGGAAAATACCACAATAGCTTAGCCGGAGGTCCATTTTTTGTCACATCATCATCAATTTCATCCGGTTCTTTTTTATACCTTGATGTTTGGTAAGTAACACATGCATGCAAGTTTTCATACTTATCACCCCTATACAACATACAATCATTCGGACATGCGTGTATTCTTTCAATTTCTAGTCCCATTGGACACATTAAATTTTTAGCTTGGTATGTAGAAATGGGTAATGTTAGAACAAATAAGCCGTAAAAACGTTTATTTATATTTTACGATCTTCTAAAGTTTTGTCGATAACAAAAGTAAGATCATTTTAACGAAACAAATAAAGTACGTAAATAGTTTGAGTTAATAGTTTTCTAACACACTTACGTTTTCACATAAAACACTAAAACAAGCTTAAGTAATTTTATGATTTAGATATATATGTACAACAACTAATGTTTACAGATTGGGTTAGCACATACTTAAACTAAGTATACTAAAATGGGTAAAAACATGTATATACTAAAATGGGTAAAAACTAGCAAATGGTATTGACCCATAACCCATGGTTTTATATATACCACTTGACCATACTCATTGTATTTAGAAAGAAAACCATGAATCAACCCATAACCCATGACCCATGACCCATAACCAAAAATACCCATGGGCAAAGAGGAGCGTTCCACGGATCCCTGGCTTTGTGCTAGCCGGATCCCAAGTGGAAGGGATCCGTGGGATCCGGGGAACAGTAGAGAATTTTCTCTATAAATAGAGAGCCATTTCTTCCTTTCTATTCATCACTTTACACACATACTTTCCCTAAGTATTCTAACCCTCTAACCTCAAATCCAAGTGATCTATATAGTTTGTCTTTTGTTTTTGTGTGATCTTCTTGGTTCCTCTTAAAGGAAAGATCACCACTTCTTGAAGACGTGCAAGCTCAAGTCCATGAGTTGCCATGCTTTGTCATCATCAAGACAACGAAGGTTCTCTTGTTGATAGATCTACCTTTCTCCATAGATGTTGGGTTGAAGGCATTAGTGAAGAATGCCGAAAGTGTCAAGATGAAAGCATTAGTGAAAGGTGCTCATCATCCGTGTAAAAGCATTAGTGAAGAATGCTAAAGGTGTCAAGACGAAGGCATTAGTGAAGGGTGCCAAGCGTTGTGTCAAAGGCATTAGTGAAGGATGCCGATGAATCAAATCAAGTAGCATTTGGGAAGAATGCTTAGGTCGTATAATCGATGAGGTGCATCGTTGTACATATAAGTATTTGTTTATTTACAAGGATGGTGATATCCTTGATGGTGTTGTAACAAGGAGTAGATCTCCTTGATAATAGGTATTGTGTCGTGAAGGGTAGTAGCTCCTCCATAGTAATGGAACTAGGTGGTTAGCCTAGTACCTAATAAAGGGTAGGCGACGTTGTGATAGGATTAGTTCTCCTAAGGTGTGAAAGAACTCGGTGGTTAGCCTAGCACCGTATAAAGGGTAGGCGACGTTGTGTTAGGTGTGGTTCGCCTTGGTGTGAAAGAACTGGGTATTTAGCTTTGTACCGGAAAAAGGTTAAGCGACGTTGTGAAGGCTTCTCCTCCATAAGGAGTTGGTGTAATGCTTACGAACTCTCGAGTAGGTGACTCGGGGAGTGGAGTAGGGCAAGGAAGGTGTCCTTGTAGCCGAACCACTATAAATAACTTGTGTCGTGGTGATATGCTTCTTACTCTTTATCTTTCATTACACGTTTATATATCTATCTATCAACGTCCGACATAAACAACCAAATAGATTGACATAAGTCGATCTAGATATTTAAAAGGAAGTTTTAAATTGGTAAAACTATTCAACCCCCCATTCTAGTTTTCCACAATTGGCATCAGAGCTTCGTTACCAAGTTTCTTAGAGTATGTTATACTTTAAACACTTGATACGATCCATGTATGTTTGAAAACTACAAAGAAGGATTACTTTTGTCATATCTTAAAAACCATTATATTGTTTATTGTTGGACAATGATAGAATGCTCTAACATTTTTTTTTCTTAAGCATTATCCATACTTGGAATTGGAGTTACCAAGAAGAGCATAAAGAATTTATCTAAATATTTCTTTTTGCAAAAAGAATGTTTAGTATTCTTACAACATAAATCTGGAGATTCCAAAAAGATCATGAAGAATTTTTTTTTGGTATTATGCCAAACCAAGAAGCATAGAGGTATGTTTTACTTTTCATTAGATAGGTTAAATGAGGTCAATTTATTTTTCATAAGTTCTCTTTGTTTATTAATCACTTACATCATTAGAAGTCTCTTTCGTCACTTCTCCGTCTTTTTCATCATCGGGAATGGTATTCCTTTTGATTCGTCAAACTAACGCCGTCATCACATATGAACCCTCGATATGTGATTCATCAAAAGCCGTCATCCAAAAACAATTTTCATCTAATACCTCCGAACTATCTTTTTAGCAAACTAATTTATAAGCCTACTACAAAAATAATGCCAAACAACTCCTTTTCTGTCCACAGTAGCCGGATCCATCTAGTTGTACTAGCCGGATCCCAAACATAAAGGATCCGGGGGAACCGTGGAACAGAAATCAGCTATACGCTTTCAAAAATTTACCACTGATTATTTTTCCCTCTATTCACACAACACAAAAACGACCAAGCTACATAATTCATCCTCATTGGCTTCTATACTTTCAAGTATTCCCTCCTAGAACACCATTGTAAGTAATTACATTAACTTGTTCTAACTTTCATCATCCATATCCTAAGGTTTATGGTTTCTTAATATCTAATCAATTAACTCAATTAGGGTTTTTCAAATTAATCATGAAAAGGGGGATTTTAACAAAATCATTTTGTGTTCACAACATTGTTAATACAAATCAAAACCATAAACCCATTCCATTTTTTTTTTTTTTTTTTTTTTTTTTTTTTTTTTAATTGAAAATTTGTATTTTTAGGAACAACCATGCCCAAAGCCACTCAACAAGATCATCATGACACCGTCCATTACCTTACTCACTATTATCGTAAAAAGGGATTGACCAAAACCGACCGTAAAATATTCAAAAGCCTTGTAAAACGACTTATCCACGAAGGTCGTGTAGTCAAGGAATGTTTCTTTGAAGATACCGACATTCGTCAAGTTTTCTCGACGAGCAACTTTGATTGTCTCCTTGACATAGATGAGCAAATTTGTCCGGTCTTCATTTTTGAATTTTACAAAAGCTTTAGGATCATTAGAAACACCGACAATAGCATCTCAATCGCCTTCATCATCAACAAACAAAACTTTATTTTTCCCCTCAACACCTTTGCTCAAATTCTTCGCATTCCTTGTGAAGGAATTTGTATGTACTCTCAAGATTGGGAAATTAAAGCTCAAAATCTTGCACTTGATCCTAAGCCTCTCTATAACACTCCTCTCGACGATCCCGAAACCATTAGAGATACTATCTTCAAAGTTAGGGCCGACCAATCTCGTTACGACCGTAACAAAAAGCTTATTCACCGTAATCCCTTTCAAATGGAACTTTTCGAAATACATCCCATGTTTAGAAAATGGGAATAAATCCTTAGGAAAAATGTCATTAGCCTAGTTGGAAACAAAGATCATCCAAACGCATGTCTTGTGCAAATGATCTATTGTCTTACCCACCAAAGGCCATTTAATCTTGCCTATTACATGGTAAGGAGAATGGCTGGGGTATTCAAAGCTTCCAACATGGTACTTCCATATGGTATGCTCCTAACATGACTTTGTAAGTATGTTGGTACACTGCAACCATCTCCTATTAACGATGATCATTACCTCTCCGATCAGGTCATGGTACCTCTTACCAAACAACGCTCTAAACGGTTCATGGTTAATGGAGAGAAACCTGAAGCTCTCTCGGACTCCTCGGTCGGAGAAGAAGAAGATGAAGATGATGAAGACATCGACCCCGTAGCCAACATCAAATTGGAAATCCTTGAATACCACAAACAACTTCCAACCATTCCAAACGAGACCGCGGAATTTAAGCAATTGAGGGGCATGATTCAAAACCTCGCTTACAACCTCACTAAGCCGTCAAAAAGGAAAAGAAAGGATTGACGAAAGAGACAATATGATTGTGCTTATTTTCGTTTATGTTTGGATAATTACGTGTTAGTTCTTTTGGTTTATGGAAATTTGGATATTGTTACTTTATCATACTTTTATAGGTGGTGTTTTGTGATAACATGCTTGTTCCTATTGCTTTACTTATAGATTTATTAGTATGCAAAATCTGCACATCATTCCTGTGTAGATTCTGATCTGCAGATGCCGGATCCCAAGGATTAGCCTAGCCGGATCCCTTTCTTGAGGGAACCGTGGGATCCGTGACATCAGATCAATAATTCAGCATTTCTTGCATCAAGATAACTTCCTAGATAACATCTCATTAGTTAAGTATATGTTTTTAGAAACCAACTAGAACCATTTCAAAGATGAGAAAGGCTTAGACTCACTAAAGGCTTATTTAAAATCTTAATCAAAATGCCTCTTGATTTATCAACACATCAAACCTCACCATATTTCCGCTTCAACTACCCACAAACTATTTCTCATCTCTCAAAACACTTAAAGAGGACAAATTAAACATTTTTAGGAAATTGCTTCTAGTCCTTTCTATCTCAAAGTAAGATAAAGATTAGTTCTTCAATTCTTGTGATTTTTAAGAATTTTTCCTAATATCGCCTCAAGCTTAAATCTGATCACTAGGATCATTTATTATGACTTGACACCTATATAACTCTTAGTGTTATCCTTGGACATCCATTGGTAGTCATCTTGTCCCATCCTCCTTCCATAAGAAGCAATCATTTGCTATAACACTTATTACCTTTGATCATTCAAGTACCCTTTCATCTTAAACACTTAGGAGAACTAAAACATTCAAAATGAGATAGGCTTTAGCTCCTAGAAATCTCATTTCAAACCTGTCATAACTGCTGAGAGCCGGATCCCTAGGATTAGCCTAGCCGGATCCCTTCAAGGAGGGAACCGTGGGATCCGGGTGACAGTTTATGTCAAACATTGCTAAAACAATCATTTCAACTCATCTTCTTAACTCAAACACTCCATCTCATCTTAAATGAGTTCCTAGATCAGTGAAACTCTGAATCTCAATCTTGTGCATGTTAATCATCACATTTCCAAAAACATTAGTGGATTAAGTCTTAAATGCATCTGCAAAGTTCTTCCCTTTATAACCCATATTGCTAAGAACACTTTAGTTATCAAACGCAAACATAATTATCAGCAATTGCAATCAACTTCCTTAGTCATCTCATCATGAGAAAAGCTCATAGTGCTTACTCATCCACTCAAAAACCACCAAAAAACTTGCTAGAATCATACACGAAGTTTCCTCAACCGAATCATCTCCGGTTAAATCCACCAATGCTAGGATTTCCCCTACACCAAGGAAACCAATCAAACCAATCCCCAAGAAGTGTGTTCCCACTAAGATTTCATCACCAAATTCTACTATACCAAACATACCCTCCACAACTCAACCAACATCATTAGTGCCTAGAGCCACCTCGCAATCATCTCCACACTCTCACAATGTAGAAGATTTACCCTCTTGGCCATCTCATCTTTCACCATTACCAACTAATTAACTTGAAAAGATTGAGCAACAAAATCAAAGTGTTGAATCAACACTTGCTCCAAAAGCAAACTCTATCATTCCTCCCAATAGTCCATTTTGGATTATAAGAAGACATCAAAGGCAACCACCCGACCAAATGGAAGTTGATGCTTCTTTATCTCTAACCTCAAACATTGTAGAGCCACCACTTAATGAGCCTCCACCAAATCCTCCTTCATTTGATGATCCTCAACCCACTTCACTTGAACTTTCACTTCAAGAAACTCAAAACCATGACAAGGATTGCTATCATTGTAAACATGTTGAAAGGTTGATACATGAACTACGTGAAAAGCAACGTTTCATGTTTTATCACCTTCTCGAACGTTTCGAAGAGGTTAAAAAGCCTAAACTACAATGAGCATCATAGTCAAAAGCTCAAACTTAGAACGTTTAGGAAACCTTTCTCATCCTTGATCATCATTTAGTTTTAGTTGAACCTTGAACTTGGGTAAATCATTAGCATTAGTAGTACTTGTATGGCTAGTTCATTCTCTTAGTTTTTAGAGATTTGGTTGTGTATCTCTTGTTTTATTGAATGAATACTCATATGCTATGATTATTTTGTGTGTTGTGCTTGTTATATTGTACATATATCTCATCTCCTCAAACAACATTGCTTGACATTTCTTCACTGCTGAAAAAACTGTCATCAGATAGTCGGATCCCTCCCAGATACCCAGACGGATCCCTCCAAGAAGGGAACCGTGGGATCCGTGGATCAGAAACATAAATTTCTACTAACTTGAGTTTTACTTGCAGGAAATTATGCATTATACTCTTGTTTTCTAATATTTGTTTTGTAGCTATTCAAAATACACATGAAGATATTGACACCATAAAGCTAGGGGGAGCTTTGTGTCAAACAACATTGCAAAATCATTTGCAACTTAATCCAATTTTGGATTATACTTCATGACACCCCATTGCAACATTGCAATATTCAAGGGGGAGCACGCTTTCGTCACTTAGACGAACCATTTGCAAACTTAATTGCAAACACAATTAGTTTATTTTATGTTATGTCCTTGACGCCCTTTTCAAAGGGATGGACTCGTCAAGGGGGAGTTAAGACGAGTACCATTCCCGTCACTTATTCTCTTTACATTTTTACATAACTTTCTTGTAAAAATTGTGTTAGTTTCTTTTAGCTCTTTTTGTTTCGACAAAAAGGGGGAGAAGAAAGTAAAAACTACAAATTCAAACTCTTACGAATTTTAGCTTTTCCTTAAAATAATCTTATGTTTTGTCATCAATAAAAAGGGGGAGATTGTTAATAAAAATAAGCCGTAAAAACGTTTATTTATATTTTACGATCTTCTAAAGTTTTATCGATAACAAAAGTAAGATCATTTTAACGAAACAAATAAAGTACGTAAATAGTTTGAGTTAATAGTTTTCTAACACACTTACGTTTTCACATAAAACACTAAAACAAGCTTAAGTGATTTTATGATTTAGATATATATGTACAACAACTAATGTTTACATATTTAGTTAGCACATACTTAAACTAAGTATACTAAAATGGGTAAAAACATGTATATACTAAAATGGGTAAAAACTAGCAAATGGTATTGACCCATAACCCATGGTTTTATATATACCACTTGACCATGTTCATTGTATCCAGAAAGAAAACCATGGATCAACCCATAACCCATAACCAAAAATACCCATGGGCAAAGAGGAGCGTTCCACGGATCCCTGGCTTTGTGCTAGCCGGATCCCAAGTGGAAGGGATCTGTGGGATCCGGGGAACAGTAGAGAATTTTCTCTATAAATAGAGAGCCATTTCTTCCTTTCATTTCATCCCTTTACACACATACTTTCCCCAAGTATTCTAACCCTCTAACCTCAAATCCAAGTGATCTATGTGGTTTGTCTTTTGTTTTTGTGTGATCTTCTAGGTTCCTCTTAAAGGAAAGATCACCACTTCTTGAAGACGTGCAAGCTCAAGTCCATGAGTTGCCATGCTTCGTCATCATCAAGACAACGAAGGTTCTCTTGTTGATAGATCTACCTTTCTCCATAGATGTTGGGTTGAAGGCATTAGTGAAGAATGCCGAAAGTGTTAAGATGAAAGCATTAGTGAAAGGTGCTCATCATCCGTGTAAAAGCATTAGTGAAGAATGCTAAAGGTGTCAAGACGAAGGCATTAGTGAAGGGTGCCAAGCGTTGTGTCAAAGGCATTAGTGAAGGATGTCGATCAATCAATCCATGAGCTTTGTGTCAAAGGCATCAAGTAGCATTTGGGAAGAATGCTTAGGTCGTATAATCGATGAGGTGCATCGTTGTACATATAAGTATTTGTTTATTTACAAGGATGGTGATATCCTTGATGGTGTTGTAACAAGGAGTAGATCTCCTTGATAATAGGTGTTGTGTCGTGAAGGGTAGTAGTTCCTCCATAGTAATGGAACTAGGTGCTTAGCCTAGTACCTAATAAAGGGTAGGCGACGTTGTGATATGATTAGTTCTCCTAAGGTGTGAAAGAACTCGGTGGTTAGCCTAGCACCGTATAAAGGGTAGGCGACGTTGTGTTAGGTGTGGTTCGCCTTGGTGTGAAACAACTCGGTATTTAGCTTTGTACCGGAAAAAGGTTAAGCGACGTTGTGAAGGCTTCTCCGTCATAAGGAGTTGGTGTAGTGCTTACGAACTCTCGAGTAGGTGACTCGGGGAGTGGAGTAAGGCAAGGAAGGTGTCCTTGTAGCCGAACCACTATAAATAACTTGTGTCGTGGTGATGTGCTTCTTACTCTTTATCTTTCATTACACGTTTATATATCTATCTATCAACGTCCGACATAAACAACCAAATAGATTGACATAAGTCGATCTAAATATTTAAAAGGAAGTTTTAAATTGGTAAAACTATTCAACCACCCCTTCTAGTTTTGCACAGGTAACTCATTATTCTCGGGAAGTAGTCTATGTATAAAGTCTAATAGCTTCGTGAAGCTACTATCACTCTAACTACTACTTGCTTTTAATTTTAACAACTCCAAAATAGCTGAAAGTATGGTAAAATTCTTACAACCATCATACACTGGTTTCTTTGCGTCATCAAACAATTGTTGTAAATCTTCTTGATCAATATCGCCATTAGCCTCTAAATCATGCAACATCTCATTTAAATTTTCATGTTTGTCATTAATGTAAGAATCATTCTTCTCATTAGCATTTGATACATGACTCGATGTGCTATTATCAACCAGTGATTCTCCATGTTCTGACCAACAAGTATATTTACGGATAAAACCATATTTGAGCAAATGGTATTCAATCGTTTTGATATCATTATATGGTACAAAATTTTTACATTGCGAACACGGATAAAAAATCTCAATATCTCCCTTAGCCACTCGGTTAGACTCAGCAACGATAAGAAAACTTTGCATTCCTTTCACAAATTCTGGGTCATTAACATTCTTGCCGTACAACCATTTTCGTTCCATCTGAAAATTTAAAACAACATAATAAATCGTATGCATGTAGGAATGAAACATATGTGGTAACATGTGGCACATCCTAACCCACCTTTTGAATATTTTATCTCATATGCGTATACGTTCTAGTGGGTTGACTATTTAGAAAAAAAACGGCAGCATTTCCCCTCAACTCCCCAAGTATGCGTATAAAACGCAAACTCGAAGGAGTAAAGAGAAATGTATACCCATTTTTTCCTTGAATAGTCAACACACTATAACGTATACGCATCCTAAATGAGACAAAATATTCAAAAGGCAGTCCCAAACGGGGACTGCCCGAAATTAATCTCTATTAGATTAGTTTCGGACGGGTATCAACTAATTTCATATATGGATCTACTTATAACTTCTAGATGCACATGTTATATATACACAAATAAACATATTAACTACATACATATATAAGTTTAGAACTAACAACATAAAGATAAATATTGTTACAAATAACAAAAAAAGTTTATAAACTCACCTTATGATGCGAACTTTTCTAAAATGAGGTGAAAGCTCTAATTTGGATACATGATGAAGAAGTTTGTACCTATACAAATATCAAAATATATTAGTTAAGCATAAAAAAAATTATAATGAGTAAAAGGAAATAAAAATATAACTATTACCTTTTTTGTAGTTTTGTGAGTTTTAAGTTAAATTTAATGTGGTTGTTGATGGAGTGTTTAATTTTTGAAATATTTGATTTGAGGGGGAGGATGAGTATGAGTAAATGTGGTGTATTGAATGAGAGTGTGTGGGTGTTGGAAGATAAGGCAGCAGGTTTCCGTTGGGGAGACAATTATTTTGAATTTGTTTTTTGGTGCGGTTTCTAAAAAAACCGTATCAAAAAAAATTTATTTGGTGCGGTTTCTAAAAAACCATACAAAAAAACATTATTTGGTGCGGTTTTAAAAATAACCGTACCAAATAACAAAGAAAACTTAAAACCAGCACCAAATGCTTTTTCTTAGTACGGTTTTTCTAAAAACCGCACCAAATGGTTTTTTTGTACGGTTTTCATATAACCATACCTAAGGAGCGTACCAAAAAATACTTTGTGTAGTAGTGACTGCAAAGCTGTTAACATGAGCTACAAGTTGTATTTTTTTTTCTCAATAAATGTGTTTGGTAAATTAGCTGTTAACTGTAATTATAAGTTGTTAACAGTAATTATGTGTTTTAACAGCTCTGAAATTTTTAAAAACTTCATGAATCAGCTTTCTATTTTGGAACTACTTGTTTAAAATAAAAGCTTGAAGTTGATGTATTCAAACGAAGCTACTTGTTTTTTAAGAAATTATTTTTGTAAAAAAAAAGTTTACAGCTTCAAAAAAGCTCCAAATATTAGCCTAGTCATGTATTCGAATGGCACAAAACCAAATTGGTTGGTTAATGAATTAAGCTCATCAATATATAAAGTAATTTATCTTATGTAAACAACACTCAAAAGGAAGCTGTCACAGACAAAAAAACAAAATAAATAAAATATCGAGTGATATCTATTAACGTCAACAAATCGGTTTATACATTTTATTTTCAAATACTAGCACAAATGGTATTTCAAAACCAGTCGAATGCCAATAGTTTTTGTAACCTACTCTCTGCCAGTCGCATTTAAGTTAGTATAGTATTACTTTTTGTGTAACTATGGTGTCACCTTTTTACATACAGATGAAACTTTATACGTAAATGGGTACACATAGCATTTACACCTCCATTTAATTACATGCCAACCCCTTTTCACCAACTTTGTTATCACCATAAAACCACCACCAGCAACATTTTGTAACTCACAGCTCACAATAGTTCATATAGATATAGTCTTTCTAAGGTCTCTTCAAGTATATATAATCATGCATGCAGATATTCAGTATGTACTCTTTTGTATACAGATCTGTGTTCATTTTGCTTGCTTTAAATATGTTCTAATCATTATCATTTCATTTCTGTGTAGTTCTATGATGATCTTTGAAATGGATATAATCTCCTATATGTTCTTGAGTTTTAGAGGTGAATTGAACACAAGGTAACTTAGATCTTTAATTAAATTTTGAGTCTTACTTTAATGCTGGAATTTTTATTAATGTTTTTTTGTATCACTACAAGACTTAAAACATGACACTCTCCTTGATCTTTTATTTCCGTTTTCCATTTTATCATGATTTGTTTTTCTTTCACCTAAAGACCCATAGTGAAAAAATAATACTCCGTAGTTTAATAGTGTCACTAAGGGTCTTTCGAGTGCCTTATTTCTTGAGTTTCGTTCCAGTTTGAACGTCCGAATATCTCACGTTTCAACTACGGGGGAGTATTAGCCGAATAATATTAGCCCATGCATTGTTTATTATTTACCATCGGGCTTAGCCCATGTTAATTATCTTATTGTGCAAGTCATGTGATGTATATATATTTGATGATTAATAATAATTGATTATGGAGTTTTACTAAATCTAATAGTCTATTATTGTTTTCTTTATGTGTTGACAGTGCTTAGAATTTTTTTTACTCTGTTTTCAATTGTATGTTTTTTATACTACGCTCATCATGAACAAAGAAGATGTATCATGAAATATTATTAAATATTACTGGTTATTAAATACGTAGTTCATTCGGGCAAGACTTGCTTACAAAAGTTGTCACATAGGGTAGACTACGAATTTCTTTTATTTGTTCCTTCTTGCTTTAACTTATCTGCATTTTTTAAGAACTATAACTTAACTTTGCTGCTGACTTTCGATAGGTTTGTGACCTTAAATTTGTTCAACTGGTGGGAAGCCGGATGTGTAATAACAGTTAATGGGATCCCTGGAAGACAGCTACATATACGTACCAACCTCCCATTCTCGGCCCTGTTGGTTTCCAACCTCCCATTCCCGGCCCTATGTATCCTATTTTCTACCCCAATAATACCTTTGCCGGTTGTTATCGTCCCACCTTTCCCAACTTTACTTCGTGCTCGGGTTCTAGTTCTAACTATGCAATGCCGCCACCAGACCTTAGCAAATACAACTCACAAAACAATCCTCACTTGAGCCAAGTTGATAATATTGATAATAATGATTTGGATAATAATGATGATAATAATGAGGCGGGCGACAAGTCGAGCGAGGAGTACTATGAGGAGGAGTAGCGGGAAGTTTGTGACTTTTAGACATGTCAATTTTATGGAATAGTATTGAATTTATCGAATGGTATCGTGGATTTATGTTGACTTTATAACTTTATAACTTTAAGACATGTTAGCTTTATAAGTTTGTTACTTGTTAGTTTGAGACATGTTAATTAGTAAATTTGTGACTTGTTAGTTTAAGAGTAGCTTAATTTCTATCGTATTTGTCGAATGGTATCGTGGAATTGTGGAATGGTATTGGATCCGTTTAGTAATTTGGCATTGTATCATATTGTCGAATTGGTATTGTGGATTGTGATTGACTACAGGTTGTATTTGTTTTGGTAGATTTTTTCCCGAAAAAAATCCGGAAAAAATCTGGAAAATTGCAGGTTTCTGCTGCATTTTTTTTGCCTCCCAGAAATATTAGGGACGACATTGTCGTCCCTAAACTACAAAGAAAATGTCGTCCCATTTTTTAATCACAACCACGTGTATCGTCCCAAACCGCAACAAGGCTGACATGGAAAAACACTTTGGGACGATAATCTCGTCCCATAATAATTTTAACTGTCGTCCCAAAAAATTTTAAAATACAATTTGTTATTTATTTAAAAAAGAGTAAAGAAAGTAAAAAAAAATGTCTATGGACGATTGTCTCGTCCCTTTTTTTCAAAGGTTGTGTCGTCCCATTTTGTTTTTTCTCGTTGATTTTCTTGTAGGGCCCCACCTAACTGTCATCCCAAAGATACAAAGGGATGTCGTACCAATTTTTTTTGGGTCAATCAAAAAGGCACGGCCATTTTGGCACGAAATGTCGTGCCATATTCACTTTGGGTCGACATGATGTGTAATTTTGGGACGAGATTGTAGTCCCAAAGTGTAGATTTTTTTGTAGTGCGTGGATTTTGATGTTCCTGATGTTTTACCATGGACGACTGTGTTGGACATAATTGAAGTTCAAAACAATGCGATTGTGAGAGGAACTTATGACTTGTTCTATGATCATCATACTAAGGATCATCCTAATACCATCGTGCGAACCCATCACGATTGGTTCACAGCTTGTAATTATTTTAGTCGCTTGGAGCAGCCAACTGGTCTTAATGTAATGAACTTTAAAATGTCTTTGTTACCTGAGGCAGAGCATAGGGATATTCGTCCTTCGGAGCTGCTGAATATTGGTCATTAGATATTAACAACTAGACAAAACTTTTCTACTTTGATAGATCTCTAAAACTAATATTGGCTTTATGTTGACCGGCTTTATGTTGTATGAATGGTGCTTGTTTTGAATATTTGGTTAGTGGTAATTGTCTCTCATCATTACTACTTACTAATGCAAAAACCATGTAGATCAACCTTGTTAGTTATGTGCAAAGATTAAAAATTTTATGCCCAACCTTGTCTAAGTACGTGTTATATTCAAAACAATACTACGTAGCCATAAAGAAGGGCTGCCCGATTTGCATTTAAAAACTCTCATATGCAATGCGTCATTCACATCATTTACTTATAATCTATGTGGCCGAAAACGAAAACCACAAAAAAGAGTGGCCGTTTAACATCCTAAACCTACAACTTTCAATTTTTGAAGTTATGGTCTATAGAAGAAAACGCGAAATCCTGAGCAACGCACACCACCGTGCATGTTAACAGGTCTTGAATCTTCTGATTTCCAGGATCGATATGATCAAGAACATCATGCCAATATCATCATACAAAGAATCAAGAACAAGAAACAAAAGATGAGTTGAACCCTTTTATTAGAATCTGATATAAGAATACAGGAAGGGTTGTTTTTGTTTACAGAAGTCCTATTCTATATATAATGATGAAACGTTATGTATATGTCGTTTCATATAAAGTAAAGGTTGTAACCCTAGAATGTAAATAAGCGTTTATACCAGTTTTGTGTTTGGACCCAGTCCATATACAATTGTTTACAGGCTTTTAAAATACAAGAGAATGGGCATACTATTTTGGCGTAAAAGACATTACAGTCCAACAGTTCCCCCTTAATGTCTTGATGCCAAACTTCAATCTTCTTGTTCTTTGATGCTTTCTTCAATCTTTCATTTTTTCTTGATGTCTTCAAACATTTGGTGCGTCACTGGATCTTCATGATCTCCAAGGCAGGTCCTTTAGCCTCTTGAAACATGTCCTTCTGTTTCAACTTGTGACTTCAAGGCAAGTAAATTTCTTTGCCTTCTTCCTACACCGCCTCTGTGCTATAATAGCATTTGAATACATCTTCATGGCTTTTGTTGGTTAAAAGGGCAAAACCAAACAAGCCTTTTCTTTTCTCTTCAAATGGCATCCATTATTTCCATGGCTGCTTTTTCCTCTTGATAAAAAAATGCATCTTTGATCTAGAGTGATGATTATAAAAACATGATTTGTTGTTGCTTGATCCCTTCGGCTCTGATGCCAATGTTAACAGGTCTTGAATCTTCTGATTTCCAGGATCGATGTGATCAAGAACATCATGCCAATATCATCATACAAAGAATCAAGAACAAGAAACAAAAGATTGGTTGAACCCTTTTATTAGAATCTGATATAAGAATACAGAAAGGGTTGTTTTTGTTTACAGAAATCCTATTCTATATATACTGATGAAACGTTATGTATATGTCGTTTCATATAAAGTAAAGGTTGTAACCCTAGAATGTAAATAACCGTTTATACCGGTTATGTGTTTGGACCCAGCCCATATACAATTGTTTAAAGGCTTTTAAAATACAAGAGAATGGGCATACTGTTTTGGCGTAAAAGACATTACAGTCCAACAGTGCAAGTCACCATAACATCGTTGGTCTGGATTTAAGGTGCAAAACCTTAAGTTAAACCATGTCAACCGAACTATTCACCGCTGGTTGTGCAGGTTGGCCACCAGTAATAGCAGGATTAACAGCGGTTGAATATCAGGGTGTACAAGATACCCAGTCACTGGCTTATACGACTTGCATTTTCCCTCCCCTTGTGCTGAAGTTAACTTTTTGGGTCGAGGTTGACCCGCATCCAAAACAGCCTCGGGCTTCCTTTTTACCTTTTCTTCACCAAGGTTCGGAAACCGTTGAGTTATTCTGATTACTGGAATTTCCCTATCGTTTCTCTTGTTTTGGTCTGTATGCGGTAAGTGCCTTTACAGGAAGGCGTTGGATGCTGATCTCATGGGTGCACTCGAATCAGTGACTAGCTTATCGCGTTGGGCCAGACCCATAGAGCCAACATCGACAGTAACAGTCCTAGTTTAGGGGGCAAATACCTTTTTCTTCTTCAAGTTCTACCAGTCCTTTAACATCAAACTCAAAGTATTGAGAGATAAAACAAGAAAAGCAACTCCAATGGCTTATTTAAAAATTAACAAATTTTATAAAGGAATCTACAATTCCTCTATATATAAAGGACTACTACTATTTTTTCCTCTAAAACCACTTAATTAGTAAACCATTTGTTTGTGATAAACTAAGAGGTTATATCCTTCTCATTATATGCACTACTTAGTACATTTTACTGAATATATACAGTAACAAGCCATTTTATTGAAAAAGGGTAAAATAATCATGTGTTTACATAAATATAACAAGTAACTACAGTAATATTTAATGACTACTACAATTTACAAATATTATAAACTTGACGGCATATGATTTAGAGATACATATTTAATTTTAATTTGTGTGTGACTTGTTATTTTTTATTAATAATTGACAAGTATTGCATATAGTTGTCAAAACAAAAATAAAACGAATAACTAAATTAGTTTCAGGCAACCTTTTAAACATGTTGATTAAAAGAAACGTGTAACCCATAATCGCAAAAACGAGATGGCTCGTGATGCCACTGTTGAGATTTTAGAACTACGTTAACCAAATAACGCATACGAGTACGCAGCGGATATGGATCTAGTTTATGCAATTAGGTTAACCCGTAATAATAAACAGTATATAATAAAAGGGTAAATAGAAACCGAACCTTTCGTCGCAATTGAACGCAAGTGTAACGAACAAGAAAACCAATACGAAACCCAAGTATCTAAATTAGATACCTCTATGAGTAACACACACAAAACCGATAACGTATACGTTCGATATAGAAACTAGTTGAGAACATAATTTAACCAATCAACCTTTGACACCAACACTTGAATATATCACGAACTAGAAAACACCCAAGAACATGTCTCACTTTCTGTCCGAGAACCATAACGGCAAAAGAAGCTGTTTTATCACATTACCCGATATCGGACAATATGTGTCCGATATCCATCACCCTTTTCTGTCCGAGAACACTACAACATCGACCGGTTACCCCAGCGACATTTGGGGACTTTCCCAAGCGACATGTCGCTGGGGAAACCTTTCCCCAGCGACATGTCGCTGGGGAAACCTTTCCCCAGCGACATGTCGATGGGGAATCGTCGCTGGGGAAGTCTCGTAAGGGATTGTATCCCCAGCGACAATCCCCGGCGACGACGTGGGTCCCACTCAATTTTCAGTCAAAGAAGCAGTGCCACGGTGGCATATTATCCCCAGCTACATGCCGCTGGGGAATCATCGGATTAAGCTAAATGATTAACACGCCTAATTAACACTAACGATAATTTTTAAGTATCCCCAGCGACATGTCGCTGGGGATACTATGGTTATGTGTTGACAAGTCAATGAGTGAGCATACTATCCCCGGCGACATGTCGCTGGGGAAACTGTGTTTTCTCGTTGACTTGTCAACGTTTAGTGTGGGTTATCCCCGACGACGTGTCGCCGGGGAAAGGTCTGTATTTTTTTTTTAAATACAGCCTGCACTGCAGGCGATTTCCAGACTTTTTCCGGAATTTTTCCAGAAAAAATCTACCAAATAAAACCCGTACCAAAACCTGTATAGACTCATCACAACTTGTACCAAAACACAAATACAATATAACGGATCAACGCAATACAAATAGATCACAACTTTTACATAAACACGACTTAAAAGTCAATATGTGCATTGATAGATAGGGAAACAAGTGTTTAAATGTCGCCAAGATGAACCCAATAATATATAACACAACTACCTAAAGTACCAATGTAGCATACTAATAATATATAACACAACTACCTCTCGTCGTCGTTATCCTCATCACCGCCACTCTCCTCGTCATCACCACACCCGCCACTCCCGCTAGCACCACCCGACTCAAACTCCCTAAACATATCCGCGTATATGTCGTCGCTTCTGAAGAGACTCATCATAAAGTCTACCTTTCTGTTCATGCTCTTGAGCGACTTGTCGGGGACGGGCATACTTGGCCTGGATGTGGCCCGTGATGGCAATACCCGACCCACACCGGGAATATGCCCATGAAGCTTACCCCCTCTTGCCAACGCATTGATCTGATCCTCCGTGTACTGACCTGTAGCCTCAAGCCTTTTCATCTCGTCCTATGTAGTGACAAAAACACAAGATAGTAAATATATTAGTCGGGTTGCTACATTATTTCTCGATAATTCATTAAAGTGTGTTTTGAAAGAAAACTTACATATATCCGGCGGTCCTCATCGTTAGGGAATACCCCACCAACAGTATGTGTTCGCCAAAAAGTGTCGATGAGTGACGGGTACTCCTGAGTGTCTGAGGCCTGCCTCTGTACATACACACGCATATAAGATGAATAATTTTAAAAACGACAAATCACAACACACCAAAGCGTATAATCAGATATATATATGTATATATCCATGTAAAATAATTATAATGTTTACTACCATATCATCTCGAAGGCGAGCCAGCGACCGGGATCCCTTTCGAGATATGACCTTGCTCTTTTGCCGGTTTAGCCGATTTGTAGCGGCTCGAGCAAGGTTCTTGGGATCATTAGACGTTCAACGAATGAGTCGGTATGTTATGGTTACACATTAGACGTTCAACGGATGAGTCGGTATGTTATGGTTACACATTAGACGTTCAACGGATGAGTTGATATGTTATGGTTACACATTAGACGTTCAACGGATGAGTCGGTATGTTATGGTTACACATTAGACGTTCAACGAATGAGTCGTTATGTTATGGTTACACATTAGACGTTCAACGGATGAGTCGGTATGTTATGGTTACACATTAGACGTTCAACGGATGAGTCGGTATGTTATGGTTACACATTAGACGTTCAACGGAATGAGTCGGTATGTTATGGTTACACATTAGACGTTCAACGGATGAGTCGGCATGTTATGGTTACATATTAGACGTTCAACGGATGAGTCGGTATGTTATGGTTACACATTAGACGTTCAACGGATGAGTCGGTATGTTATGGTTACACATTAGACGTTCAACGGCTACTTTGGCGCCATGTTTTTGTTAAAGTCAACGAAGTCAAATAGAATCCTCGGCGACTTGTCGCTGGGGAAACTATTGTCCACGTCACGTTAAGATAGATTAACACTAATTACGAATTTTTAAATAAACAAATGAATCCCCGGCGACATGTCGCAGGGGAAAAGTAAGCGGGAAAAATTCCCGCCACGCTTTACCATGAAATATTCGGTCAAAATATAACCGTTGAATCCCCGGCGACATGTCGCCGGGGAAAAGTAAGCGATAATTTAGCTGACTTTTCTACGAGACTTCGTGCCACGTAGGATATATTTTTGTCGTTTAGTGAGGATTCCCCAGCGACAATTGTCGCCGGGAAAAACGACGATGGGGAAACTGGTAAATGTGGTAGTGAAATAATGATGGAAATTAACTTCTTGAACAAGTA
>BPTQ01000004.1:313322230-313478363 GCA_019973895.1 Chrysanthemum seticuspe | reverse complement strand
GAGTCGGTATGTTATGGTTACACATTAGACGTTCAACGGATGAGTCGGTATGTTATGGTTACACATTAGACGTTCAACGGATGAGTCGATATGTTATGGTTACACATTAGACGTTCAACGGATGAGTCGGTATGTTATGGTTACAACATCAACAACAACAACTACAAGAACAACTACTACTTTGATCAGCAACAACAAGAACAACAACAACAACAACAACAACTACTACTACTACTACTACTACTACTACTACATACGAAGATTTTCCATGTCACCTAACAGCTCACGAAGTAATGCATCCGACTGACATGTGTGGTCGTCAGGAATCGTTGCCATTTCAAGTTTGGCCTCCAACAACCTTACTCTTGTCTCTAGCACATGTTTTTGTGTTTCCAGCAACCTTATCCTAAGATCTTTTTCATGGCAGCTCGAGCACTCTGTTGGTGCAGAGATTGTTCTTAAGTACTCGTCAAATACATCCTTCCACATAAAATATCCGCATCCATTATCTTTTCTGGGCTGTTACATAATAAGAAAATTATAAGAGCTTACAACCCAATTATTTGTATATTTACATAAATAAGAAATGTATGATTGTTCACCTTTGACAGAGGACATGAATAATATTGTCGTCCAGATGAATATTCTCCATGTGATGTTCTTAATTTTATATTTTCTGCTCCACAAGAACACATAAAAGGATTAAATTGCTCCATCTCAGGTTTTGAAATTTGTGTGAAGATAAGAGGTTGTGAGGTTGAGTGGTTTTGAGGATAAGATCTCAAGGTTGAGTGGTTTTGAGGATAAGATCTGGTAGATTTTTGTGATATATAAAACAGATCTGTTAGCTTTTTGGTGGGAAGTTTTGGCGCCATGTTTTTGTTAAAGTCAACGAAGTCAAAGAGAATCCCCGGCGACATGTCGCTAGGGAATATGTCAAATAAAAACAGTTATCTCAAAACATAAGCCCAGTTGCATAACTTAAAGCCCAACAAGTTATCCCCGGCGACATGTCGCTGAGGAAACTCTTGTCCACGTCACGGTAAGAGACATTAACACTAATTACGAATTTTTAAATAAACAAGTGTATCCCCGGCGACATGTCGCTGGGGAAAAGTAAGCGGGAAAAATTCCCGCCACGTTTTACAAAGAAATATTCAGTCAAAATATAACCGCGGAATCCCCGGCGACATGTCGCCGGGGAAAACTTCTCAATAATTTAGCTAACTTTTCTACGAGAATTTGTGCCACGTAGGATATATTTTTGTTGTTTAGTGAGGATTCCCCAGCGACAGTTGTCGCCGGGGAAAACGCCAATGGGGAAACTGGTAAATGTGGTAGTGGGAAGCACCACGACCAGAAACAGAAACCAAACTAACTTGTTACTTCAGCAATTCAACAAGGAACTTGAACAAGCTTAGACCAAAGTAATTGAGCACTAAAATCACTTGGAATCAAATGAATGCAAGATTTTAGGTTTTAGCAAAAAAAACCCTAATCGTTTATATGAGGATCCGATTAGGTGTTTAAGAAGCTGGGAAACTTTCTGAATCGTTTTAGGGATAGATAGTATGTCTGATGCATATAATGGCAGAAGGGTGTGTTGGCTTTTATAGCAAAACCAAACCGACCTAGCTTGGGTCTTGGCTTGAACGACAAGCAACAAGCCCAAGCTACCCTTCCATATTTGCCCGATCAGTTACAGGAGACTAGGGCCCAAGGCATATCTCAATCGACCCAACTTAGAACTCTAACAAGCCCACGGGTCATCAAAACTAATCGGGTCATGCATATCGGGTAAACAATTCAAGTATCAAATACGTTCAACACGTATACTTGTGTTTATTGTGTGTGCCCCCATATGCTCACACACTCTTAGCCGTTTACGTGTGTTTACAACTCCCACAAACCAACAGTAAAGATGCTTACCTAGATTTATGCATGTTGGCTGTATGCGCATTAGCATTATGAAAAATGATTGGGATGACTAAAAACAATACTAACTTTATGACTAATTTGAGGTGTGATTAGCTGAGTATCTTGTTTGTTGGAGCACAAGGATTCACTTATATACAACTTTAGTATTAGGCATGTTTTGTGTCATGACAATCATTTCCCGAGCCTTAATAGTTAATAACATAGATTTATAACATCTTACCCCACGAATGAGAGATCTTTAAGGATAAAATGGCTCTGCGGGTACGCGTGATTCGCGTGAAGCAAATCCATCAAGTAATCCAAATCATCTGGTTCTTGTAGTTATCAACGTCTATCGAGTTAAGGGTAAAACTGTTAGAATAAATGATGGATTCAGGTTTTGCTTGAAGTCATCTACTGGAATATCAATGTTTGCATATGAAAAGGTCTTGCTTATGTCGATACTTGAGGTATTATTGTCATGCACGGCATTATCTACCTTCTTTCAATATATACGAACAACACTAGGTATAAGATGATGCGACATTCTAAATGCAACCGGGACTTGTGGATTCATTATTTAATCTCAACAATGTCAACCAAGAAAGCTTAAATCTGTAATCAACCATCATATAATTCGTAGATGTATATATTTTGAGGTGGAGCCAGAAAACAAACAAACAGTAAAAAATAAGAAAAAAACTATAAATTCATAACGTACTTTACAAAAAACCTCGTTATGCTTTATCTATTTCACTTATTGTCATAATACATAACCGTTTTCATTTTATTCGGTTATTTTCTGTCCGTTTTTATCCGTTTTCGTAAATCGTCCATTTTTATCCGTTTTCATTTTAATCTGTCCGGATAAAAACAGATAAAACCCGTTTTTATTATCCACGTCAAAACGGTTTTTATCTGTTTTTATTCGGACATATTAAAATGAAAACGGATAAAAATGGATGATTTACGAAAACGGATAAAAACGGATAAAACCGGACAGAAAATAACCGAATAAAATGAAAACGGTTATGTATTATGACAATAAGTGAAGTAGATAGAGCATAATGAGTTTTTTTGTAAAGTACGTTATGAATTTATAGCTTTTTTCCTAAAAAATTAGTATATAGTTTTATAAAAATGTTTTCAGTAAATTTTATTGCTATACAAGGCTTCATACATGCTTCTTATCTCAATGACACCTTATATTAGTAATGCATGGTTGAAGGGATGGATCACAAACTTAGAATCAAGGATTACTAGCCTAGTCCTTTCATCAAGACGTTTATACATTTTTCATTTGCATATGACAGTTAAAACCATTTCTTTTTGTACTCCCTTACCCGATGTTAAAACTAGGTTTTTTAGTTGACCTGACTGAGTCTTCGTTTGACTGGGTCAATGATTCAATCGCCGAGTTAAACCGGTTTTATATGAAAATATAATTTATAGTTATTAAGGTTACCAAATATCTATATCTATATCTATATCTATATCTATATAAAATGTAAGACCAAATACCAAACACATATAATACCAAACACGATATGACACAATTAAAACTTGAACTTTGAATATATAAAAAGATTTGTCTAACAAGTGCTCTCAAACATTGTTTTATCCCTTTAAACAAAGAAACTTGATGTTCACTAAATTAAAAATAACATTTAGTTAATTTAATTTTCAAGTTCAATTAATATGTAGTAAATACACTTTCGAATAAAAAAAAGTTTGTATTTTATTAATACATTTTAAACAGTGACTTGAGGACACTCGATAGACAAGCCATATATGGAACTAATAAGGACTGAAGCTGCAAATGTTTATAAGTAGAAGGGAGTCCTTTGTAAATATTTTATATTTTCAGTTTGTTAGTTGGTTAGCCTTGTGGCGCCAAGTTTACTTTCCTTTCCTGTATATATTTTCATCTTCCTCATTTGTATCATTGATTCACTTGGATAATAAGAAGATAATGTTTCATCTTCTTTAATTCTTCCGCGTTCATACCATATCTTATCTTAACTATATAAAATAGAAAAATGGTCAAAAGTGAAAGTGAAAATTGAAAATTGAAAGTCAAGGTTAAATGTTAAAATGAATTGTTTAATGTTTAATGTTTAAAAAAAGTCAAGCAATCAATGTGGAATATAGTAATTGTAAGTCAAGCTATGCAGAAATTAAAGAAACGTTGAAAAGTTATCTTTAGCAAGTTGATTAGTATAATTGGCAACACAACAAGACAACTTATGAGACTTACAATACACGCGGATGATTTTATATGTACTTTTTATAAGTTTAATGCAATCTTAATCTAATACAGTTTCTTATAAGCGGGTAAGTACATATTTTTCGTTAATCATAAAAAAATAATTAGCCGCGATAATTTTATTAAAAACTAGACACCGTTGCCGCTAGGTGCGAGTACTCGCCTAGTATAAAAAAGGTTTAGATTGTTACTTTGAAGAATGATTTCATATATTCGAATGGCACAAAACCAAATAGGTTGGTTAATGAATTAAGCTCATCAATATATAAAGTAATTTATCTTTTGTAAACCAACACTCAAAAGGAAACTATCACAGACAAAAAACGAAATAAATAAAATACTATTAACGTCAACAATTCGGTTTATACATTTTATTTTCAAATACTGTACAAATGGTATTTCAAAACCAGTCGAATGCCAATAGTTTTTGTAACCTACTCTCTGCCAGTCGCATTTAAGTTAGTATAGTATTACTTTTTGTGTAACTATGGTGTCACCTTTTTACATACAGATGAAACTTTATACGTAAATGGGTACACATAGCATTTACACCTCCATTTAATTACATGCCAACCCCATTTCACCAACTTCGTTATCGCCATAAAACCACCACCAGCAACATTTTATAACTCACATCTCAAAAGTCACAATAGTTCATATAGATATAATCTTTCGAATTAAGGTCTCTTCAAATATATATAATTATGCATGCAGATATTGAGTATGTACTAGTCTCTTTCGTATACAGATTTGTGCTCATTTTGCTTGCTTTAAATATGTTCTAATCATTATCATTTGATTTCTTTGTAGTTCTATGATGATCTTTGAAATGGATGTAATCTCCTATTTGTTCTTGAGTTTTAGAGGTGAATTGAACACAAGGTAACTTAGATCTTTAATTACATTTTGAGTCTTACTTTAATACTGGAATTTTTATTAATGTTTTTTTGTATCACTACAAGACTTAAACATGACACTCTCCTTGATCTTTTATTTACGTTTTCCATTTTATCATGATTTGTGTGTTGATTTGTTTTTCTTTCACCTAAAGACCCGTAGTGAAAAAATAATACTCCGTAGTTTAATAGTGTCACTAAGGGTCTTTCGAGTGCCATATTTCTTGAGTTTCGTTTCAGTTTGAACGTCCGAATATCTCACGTTTCAACTACGGTGGAGTATTAACCGAATAATATTAGCCCATGCATTGTTAATTATTTACTATTAGGCTTAACCCATGTTAACTATCTTATTGAGTTTTACTAAGTCTTGTAGTTTATTATTGTTTTCTTTATTTGTTGACAATGTTTAGAATTTTTTTTACTTCGTTTTCAATTGTATGTTTTTTTTATGCTACGCTCATCATGAACAAAGAAGATGTATCATGAAATATTATTTAATATAACTGGTTATTAAATAAGTAGTTCATTCGGGCAAGACTTGCATGCTTATAAAAGTTGTCACATAGGGTGCACTAGAAATTTTGTTCATTCTTGCTTTAACTTATCAGGCATATGTCTAGTGGAGATTGGCAGGCCTACCAGGGAGCATGGATGGGGCGCATGGATACATGGATGGCGCAACAGGACCAGAGGGCTAGCTGGGCCTACGACCATACTGTCAGACAGATGCATCATTTGTCCATGCGTGATCAGCTTGACCCACATCTCCAGATTGATCCTTTCCCAGGACGGGAGGAGGACTATCCACCCTATGGGTATTTGGGCCATCTTCCCCCTGGTTATGACTATCGTTATGGACCCCCTCCCCAGTGATTGATGTAGTAGTTTATGGATCAAGTGTGGTTGGTTATTGAAACAATTTTTATTTTGGCATGTAATAATCTTGGACATCTAAATTAGTAGTGACCTTTGAACTATGTAGTGTTTATTTACATGTGGTGTAATTTATCTTGCTTGCATGTTTTATCTTTGTTTGTGATTTATCATATATCTTTTATTAATTGTTTATCCTCATGTTTAAATTTGTAAAAATGCTTTATTTTGTTTTTAACCTCGTCTTAATTGCATATAAAGGTATTTTACATAAGGGATAAGTGTAGGGAGGATTACACACGTTTTCAAAAGAAACGTAAACATGAGAATAACAATTAACTAAAAGATATTTATGTTTGTTTGTTCGATTCAAATGCTTGTATCGAGTCATAATGGATGTTTTGCAGAAATTTTTCCAGATTCTAAAGATGTAAATTTCCCAGAATTTTTTCCAGAAAATCGCAGACCAGTTTTTGTCAGGATAACCTGACGGCGTCAGGATTGCAACCTGACGGCGTCAGGAAGGAGTAAAAACATCAGATTACTTTTTTCTCGTTTTCTGAGCTACTTATAAATTTTTGGAATTTTCCAGGTCTTAATTTTCTTAGAAATTCTGTAAACATCCATTCCACAAGCATTATATCCTAGTTTAAATCGAGTCTTATATATAATATTACCGCCGATTTTACGCGAAGGTTTCGTTTGTTTTCTTCAAGTGTGCAGGTTTATTTTGTCAAGAAGAAGTTACATAAGATTGGAAGGAGCTTTTCACGAAATAATTCTTCATGAAAAAGATTTAACCACCACTTTACACGGATCCTACCGAGCTAATCAGGGGAGTACTAGTTTCTTTCGTTTTTAATTACCTTCTTTTATCATAACTTTGATACTTTCGGGGAACATTGGGGACAATGTTCAGTTTAAGTGTAGGGAGGGAAAATAAAACGGGAACTTTGAAACTATGCTTATCCTTGACTATTTGCTTTGTCCAATTGTGATTGTGTAATAAACCATGAGAAAATGTCGGTTAGGGTAATTTTGGCACCAAATTTAAAATTTTTCATGACATATAAGAGTGGGCCATTAGTCTTAACAAAAGCGTCTCATTGATAGGAAGTTGCATGACTAGCACAAAAAACCCTTTACCACCCAAATTCCACCAAAATGTGAGGATCGCCCTTAGATTAGTAGGAATTAAAAGCATTCATCTTCAATGCTTAGAGTGTGAACCGGTAGTATATTAGATTCTAGAACTTGTTTTGTGATGCATTCCGAGATCGCAAGTGAGACTACACTTGTGTAGTTAGGAATAACTAAATGATAAGAGGCATTAGGATAACCCTTGTTTGATACCCGTAATATAATTACTTCTTCCATATCGGTTGAGTAATTCCCCCACACCCTTTGCGTTGTACTCATCTTTAGTACACGATACCCCTAGTTAACCCCTCAGAGTCTATCCTTTTCGCGGTTCTCGTGATGTTTCGGTTTTTCCGGAATATCAATGAAGAGCATTGTTTACACCCCACCCCTAAATATACACCCAAATCGCCTTAGCCTACCCCTTATGCACTCACTTTTAGTGCAAATGTTTGTTATCACCCTAAACCCTTAGTTCAATTATCTAGTTGCTTGCATAAGTTGCTAAGTCGAGTCATATCCTTTGTATACAGTTTTGGGACGATTGGGATTCATGGGAAAAGTTAAAGTTTATGAAATGACGGGAAGGGAACGTTAAATTCAAATTCCCTTTGTTTGCGTGATAATGTACCCCAAGTGTTTTGATCTTTTCAATTCGGGTCAAATTAGTGTTAGAATAATAAAAACTCAAGTGTATGGATATGCCTATAAATCCCTAGTATTTTGATGTTATCGTAGAGGATGGTTGTAAAAGTGTATGAAAAAAAAAAAAAAAAAAAAATAGAAAAAGAAAGAAAAAAAAAATATAGAGAGTAAAAAAAAAAAAAAAAAAAACATACGGGCTACCATCCTACATCTATCTTTTAAAGTTATGTTTGTTTATTTCCGTTATCTAGAGTTTAGAGTGTCGAGTCTTGGCTTAGCAACGCCATTCTTCATATGCATTTAACATAGAGATTTTTGACTTGCCACCACTAAATAGCCTATCCCACCAAACCCTTTGTTTCCCTACCGTAAGCCTAACATTACAACCCTTTAAAGACCTCTTTGATAGTCTTTCCTAGGTGCTTACGCCAAAGCGATGGAGGTTTGATCTATTCTCAAGCCTATGGTAATCTATGTACTAGGACCGGTTAATGAGTGTTTATCTTCCATTTCCTATTTGTTATATTTCATATATACACCCGAGAGAGATGTGAGTATCCAAACACCCCATGTGAGGTGCTAGTATGTAATTTCCGTGCTTGTTATGACTTTTGCGGGGCTTATATGTGTTGTGGACCGTTTTGAATTAATGCTTCATGACCCCTAACTTATAAATTAATTGGTTAAAAGCACATTTGCTTGAGGACAAGCAAATAACAAGTGTAGGGATTTTTGATAAGGTTTTAAAAGGTACCATTTTGAGGGGTCGTTTTAGTCCTTATTTGATCACTTTTGTATCCGTTATTGCTTAATATCGTTCCTTTTCACTTTTTAGGTCTCTTGAAGGCAAAATGCTGGAATGACACTTATTTGGACGAAAAGGCGCGAATATATGAAGAAAATGGCCAAAGTCAAAATCGAGACACTCACAGCTGCTGGAAATAGAAGGCGACGGCGTCAGGTGCTAATTGCGACGCCGTCCGAGGATTTTTGTGACGGTTCAGAACCCAAAACTCGTATTTTCAAGTGACGACGTCCAGTTGTAAAAGAGTAGGCCGTCGCTACTCAGACGGCCTAGATGCAATCCAGACGACGTCAGAAGCTGAAGAGGACGGCGTCACGGACATAAGGTGACGCCGTCGCAAGGTTAACGTGGCCAAGACGAAACCCTAATGACGGCGACACGACGGCGTCACGAAACATAAGGTGACGCCGTCGCATATGTAATGTTATATATAGAATCCGAATTTTTTCAGTTTTAGAGAGAGTCTTTTGGAGTGAAAACCTAAAACCGAACCTAAGGTGTCTTGTACAGTATTTTAGGGTTTTAAACCCTATCTTACATCAAGATAAGTATTTACTTCATTAATTCAATTATGTCTTTGATTATTTGTGTGTATGCTTGCATGTTCTCCATGTCCGGCTAATTTATTTGTGTGTTTGCTTAGGAAGTACGAAACTTAATTATTGAATATTGATTGGTTGTTTCTTATCTTAGTTGATCAATGATCTAGTAATGCGATAGGTCATTCGTTGTGTACTTAATGCTTGATTCATCTTTGTGAACCTTAGAATATGATTACCTGAGTAGTTGTAGGTTAAATTATCCAAAGAGTGCCTTAGAGTAAGAGTTTATCATCCCTAGTGGGTTTGTAGACGAGACCCTTTGGTAAGTTCAAAGAGTTAGGGAGAAACGCATACCCTACAACTTTAGACACACAACGCAACTAAGAATAAGGACGTGACAACTCAACCATCAATAGGAGATAATTAAGGAGTAGTACAACCTAAGTAAACACATCTTTAAACTATCATACGAGCACACATTAATTAGACATAGACTCCCACAACCTTAGTTTAGATAATTAGATAATAGTAGAGTAATCGGTAGAAATACCAACCCCCCCCCCCCCCCAATCTAATACCCGAGATTCGTACCTTTCCATTTCATAAAATATAAAAATACAAAAAATAATCTTCCTCAACCTTAACCTTAGCGTAGTAACTCCTTACTAGCATTCCTATTCCCCTAGAGAACGATATCAATACCCGTGGCTTACCCTAATTACTACACTACAACGATTAGGTTCACTGCCTAGGGTGTTATAAAACTTGCTCGAAGAAAAGGAAGTTTCCTTGACCCCGAACGACGCGTGTAGCGTTATCAAGTTTTTGGCGCCGCTGCCGGGGAATAGAATAGCTAGTTAGTAGTCCACCTCGTTTAGGTTCTTTGCTTGATTCCTATCAAGTAAATTTTTCTCATTTTTTAGCTTTCTCATAGTCTATCCCCCTTCTTCGTGACCTTTGTTCGTAACCCCATCACTTTTCATCATGGAGGATGATAACCAACCACCACTCGATAACCAACAACCAAACAACGCTTCACCACCAAACAAATACCCACTGCTTGACCCAGCCTCTGCTAACCAACTTCGAGCCCGTATCATGAGTGAGATTGGAGAGCTTAGGAAATTAAATATGATAATTGAGAATACACTCGAGGAAGCCCTTAAGGAATCTGATCAACCTCTAGATAGTGATTCGACTACAAGTGATTCGGATGATGATCTAGAAGAAGGAGATTATAAGATGTTAGAAATTATGGAGGGTAGTAAGGAGAAGGGAGAACTTAGGGAGTACTTTGATTCATACCCTAAAAGGAAAGAAACCGCTTATCACCATAATGTGGTTAATTTTCCAAGACCACCTTTCGAGCCTCGTATAAGGAGGGGAAACCCTAAAAACATCAAAATACCGTGTATGATTGGATACTTATACAGGGATCACACCTACATTGATTATAAGGCACCCCATGAATATAATGTCTAGGCTCTATTACAATTGGATCATGAGCAAAAAGCTAGAGCCTATGAGGGACCCCTTTCGCCCTAGGAAAGCAAGTAACTATATGGGGAGGGTTAAGGGATTGCACGTGTTCATAGGTAACTTCACATATAGGTGTGATTTCATGATTCTGGAAAATGTCAAAGGAATCATTGATGGGTTTTTAGGAGACGTGATACTTGGGAAACCATTTATAGAAGAGTCTAAGATGGGTTATGATAAAGAAGAAGGGATAATCGAGTTCTCAAATGAAGCCGAAAGTGTTAAATATATAATGCCCCGTAAAAATAAGAATTATAAGGGCATGGATGATTTAGATGTAGATAACATTCCGGCATTCGAAGTAGGTTGGAAAAACAAAGTCTACTAAACTGCTTGTCTTGAACTAGGGCCTGAATATATTCGTGATGAAAGAAGAGTTAAGGAGATCGAATGGGCCTCTAAGATTAAGGAAACATAGGAGTACGACTATGAGTCTAGCTACAAGACTCTTTAATAAAGAAAAGCGCTTCGTGGGAGGAAACCCATGCTTAATTGTTTGCTTGTTAGTGTCATATATCTTTTATTAATTGTTTATCCTCATGTTTAAATTTGTAAAAATGCTTTATTTTGTTTTTAACCTCGTCTTAATTGCATATAAAGGTATTTTACATAAGGGATAAGTGTAGGGAGGATTACACACGTTTTCAAAAGAAACGTAAACATGAGAATAACAATTAACTAAAAGATATTTATGTTTGTTTGTTCAAGTCAAATGCTTGTATCGAGTCATAATGGATGTTTTGCAGAATTTTTTCCAGATTCTAAAGATGTAAATTTTCCAAAATTTTTTCCAGAAAATCGCAGACCAGTTTTTGTCAGGATAACCTGACGGCGTCAGGATTGCAACCTAACGGCGTCAGGAAGGAGTAAAAACATCAGATTACTTTTTTCTCGTTTTTTGAGCTACTTATAAATTTTTGGAATTTTCCAGGTCTTAATTTTCTTAGAAATTCTGTAAACATCCATTCCACAAGCATTATATCCTAGTTTAAATCGAGTCTTATATATAATATTATCGCCGATTTTACGCGAAGGTTTCGTTTGTTTTCTTCAAGTGTGCAGGTTTATTTTGTCAAGAAGAAGTTACATAAGATTGGAAGGAGCTTTTCACGAAATAATTCTTCTTGAAAAAGATTTAACCACCACTTTACACGGATCCTACTGAGCTAATCAGGGGAGTACTAGTTTCTTTTGTTTTTAATTACCTTCTTTTATCATAACTTTGATACTTTCGGGGAACATTGGGGACAATGTTCAGTTTAAGTGTAGGGAGGGAAAATAAAACGGGAACTTTGAAACTATGCTTATCCTTGACTATTTGCTTTGTCCAATTGTGATTGTGTAATAAACCATGAGAAAATGTCGGTTAGGGTAATTTTGGCACCAAATTTAAAATTTTTCATGACATATAAGAGTGGGCCATTAGTCTTAACAAAAGCGTCTCATGGATAGGAAGTTGCATGACTAGCACAAAAAACCCTTTACCACCCAAATTCCACCAAAATGTGAGGATCGCCCTTAGATTAGTAGGAATTAAAAGCATTCATCTTCAATGCTTAGAGTGTGAACCGGTAGTATATTAGATTCTAGAACTTGTTTTGTGATGCATTCCGAGATCGCAAGTGAGACTACACTTGTGTAGTTAGGAATAACTAAATGATAAGAGGCATTAGGATAACCCTTGTTTGATACCCGTAATATAATTACTTCTTCCATATCGGTTGAGTAATTCCCCCACACCCTTTGCGTTGTACTCATCTTTAGTACACGATACCCCTAGTTAACCCCTCAGAGCCTATCCTTTTCGCGGTTCTCGTGATGTTTCGGTTTTTCCGGAATATCAATGAAGAGCATTGTTTACACCCCACCCCCAAATATACACCCAAATCGCCTTAGCCTACCCCTTATGCACTCACTTTTAGTGCAAATGTTTGTTATCACCCTAAACCCTTAGTTCAATTATCTAGTTGCTTGCATAAGTTGCTAAGTCGAGTCATATCCTTTGTATACAGTTTTGGGACGATTGGGATTCATGGGAAAAGTTAAAGTTTATGAAATGACGGGAAGGGAACGTTAAATTCAAATTCCCTTTGTTTGCGTAATAATGTACCCCAAGTGTTTTGATCTTTTCAATTCGGGTCAAATTAGTGTTAGAATAATAAAAACTCAAGTGTATGGATATGCCTATAAATCCCTAGTATTTTGATGTTATCGTAGAGGATGGTTGTAAAAGTGTATGAAAAAAAAAAAAATAGAAAAAGAAAGAAAAAAAAAATATAGAGAGTAAAAAAAAAAAAAAAAAAAAAAAAAATACGGGCTACCATCCTACATCTATCTTTTAAAGTTATGTTTGTTTATTTCCGTTATCTAGAGTTTAGAGTGTCGAGTCTTGGCTTAACAACGCCATTCTTCATATGCATTTAACATAGAGATTTTTGACTTGCCACCACTAAATAGCCTATCCCACCAAACCCTTTGTTTCCCTACCGTAAGCCTAACATTACAACCCTTTAAAGACCTCTTTGATAGTCTTTCCTAGGTGCTTACGCCAAAGCGATGGAGGTTTGATCTATTCTCAAGCCTATGGTAATCTATGTACTAGGACCGGTTAATGAGTGTTTATCTTCCATTTCCTATTTGTTATATTTCATATATACACCCGAGAGAGATGTGAGTATCCAAACACCCCATGTGAGGTGCTAGTATGTAATTTCCGTGCTTGTTATGACTTTTGCGGGGCTTATATGTGTTGTGGACCGTTTTGAATTAATGCTTCATGACCCCTAACTTATAAATTAATTGGTTAAAAGCACATTTGCTTGAGGACAAGCAAATAACAAGTGTAGGGATATTTGATAAGGTTTTAAAAGGTACCATTTTGAGGGGTCGTTTTAGTCCTTATTTGATCACTTTTGTATCCGTTATTGCTTAATATCGTTCCTTTTCACTTTTTAGGTCTCTTGAAGGCAAAATGCTGGAATGGCACTTATTTGGACGAAAAGGCGCGAATATATGAAGAAAATGGCCAAAGTCAAAATCGAGACACTCACAGCTGCTGAAAATAGAAGGCGACGGTGTCAGGTGCTAATTGCGACGCCGTCCGAGGATTTTTGTTACGGTTCAGGACCCAAAACTCGTATTTTCAAGTGACGACGTCCAGTTGTAAAAGAGTAGGCCGTCGCTACGCAGACGGCCTAGATGCAATCCAGACGACGTCAGAAGCTGAAGAGGACGGCGTCACGGACATAAGGTGACGCCGTCGCAAGGTTAACGTGGCTAAGACGAAACCCTAATGACGGCGACACGACGGCGTCACGAAACATAAGGTGACGCCGTCGCAAGGTTAACGGTATATGAAGAAAAGGAAGTTTACATACTAGCACCTCAAAATGGTACCTTTTAAAACCTTATCAAAATGGTAATATTTTCCCGAGGAACGGCTAATGGCGATTAAAGAAATTGAGCCATGGTATGCGGATTATGCTAACTACCTGTCCAGTAGGGTTTTGCCAAATTACATGACCAAACAAGATAAAAAGAAGTTCTTCACTACGCTAAAACATTACTTCTGGGATGAACCCTTCCTTTTCCGTATATGTCCCGATCAAATCATTCGACGTTGCGTGGCCGGTAGAGAGATTGATCGTGTTCTGAAAGAATGTCATGCGGGACCATCTGGAGGACATCACGGTGTGAATATCACGGCACGAAAGGTTTTCGACGCCGGATTCTATTGGCCTACTGTTTTTCGAGACGTTAAGAGATTAGTTCAAATGTGTGATGCATGTCAACGATCAGGAAATATTTCACGACGGGATGAGTCACCTCAGAACTATATTCAAGTCTGCGAAATATTTGACGTTTGGGGAATAGACTTCATGGGACCCTTTCCATCTTCCGGAGGAAATGAATACATTCTCGTAGCTATCGACTATGTATCCAAATGGGTAGAGGTTCAAGCCCTTAGAACTAATGATGCAAGGGTAGTTATTCACTTTCTTAAAAAGCTCTTCGCACGATTTGGGATTCCCAAAGCATTAATCAGTGATAGAGGGACTCACTTTTGCAATGCTCAAATGGAAAAAGTGATGAAGAAGTATGGCGTCCCACATAGATTTTCTACTGCATATCATCCTCAGACAAATGGACAAGTAGAAAACACAAACATGGCATTAAAGCGGATACTTGAAAAAACGGTCCACCAAAATAGGAAAG
This sequence comes from Chrysanthemum seticuspe, assembly GCA_019973895.1. NCBI lineage: Eukaryota > Viridiplantae > Streptophyta > Magnoliopsida > Asterales > Asteraceae > Chrysanthemum > Chrysanthemum seticuspe. The sequence continues at coordinate 313,463,522 of BPTQ01000004.1, read as the reverse complement.
ATTGGGCATTCAAACTGGATGAGGCACTCTGGGCATTTAGAACTGCTTACAAAACACCTATCGGGACAACCCCTTTTCGCCTGGTATACGGAAAGGCTTGCCACCTCCCTATCAAACTTGAGCAGAAAGCATATTGGGCCCTTAAGGCCTATAATATGGATTATTCTGAAGCAGGGTCAAATCGGTTCTTACAACTTCAAGAATTGGATGAACTGAGGCTGGAAGCATACAAATCATCAATCACTTACAAAGAAAGGGCAAAAAGATGGCATGATCAACGAATAAAGAATCCTAAAGAGTTTTTGGAAGGGGATAAGGTGCTCTTGTATAATTCAAGACTAAGATTATTCCCAGGAAAACTCAAATCCAGGTCGTATGGACCTTTTTCAGTAAAAAAACAGATGATCAATGGGGCGGTGGTGCTACTAGACCATGATGGAAGAGAATTCACCGTTAATGGGAAACGGGTGAAGCATTATCAATTGGATAATATTGAAATGGTGAACGATGAGGATATTGTTTTAGAAGAAGAGGGAGGTGGTGAGGAAACGTAGAAGCACGACTATGAGTCTAGCTACAAGACTCTTAAATAAAGAAAAGCGCTTCGTGGGAGGCAACCCATGCTTAATTGTTTGCTTGTTAGTGTCATATATCTTTTATTAATTGTTTATCCTCATGTTTAAATTTGTAAAAATGCTTTATTTTGTTTTTAACCTCGTCTTAATTGCATATAAAGGTATTTTACATAAGGGATAAGTGTAGGGAGGATTACACACGTTTTCAAAAGAAACGTAAACATGAGAATAACAATTAACTAAACGATATTTATGTTTGTTTGTTCGAGTCAAATGCTTGTATCGAGTCATAATGGATGTTTTGCAGAAATTTTTCCAGATTCTAAAGATGTAAATTTTCCAGAATTTTTTCCAGAAAATCGCAGACCAGTTTTTGTCAGGATAACCTGACGGCGTCAGGATTGCAACCTGACGACGTCAGGAAGGAGTAAAAACATCAGATTACTTTTTTCTCGTTTTCTGAGCTACTTATAAATTTTTGGAATTTTCCAGGTCTTAATTTTCTTAGAAATTCTGTAAACATCCATTCCACAAGCATTATATCCTAGTTTAAATCGAGTCTTATATATATTATTACCGCCGATTTTACGCGAAGGTTTCGTTTGTTTTCTTTAAGTGTGCAGGTTTAGTTTGTCAAGAAGAAGTTACATAAGATTGGAAGGAGCTTTTCACGAAATAATTCATCTTGAAAAGGATTTAACCACCACTTTACACAGATCCTACCGAGCTAATCAGGGGAGTACTAGTTTCTTTTGTTTTTAATTACCTTCTTTTATCATAACTTTGATACTTTCGGGGAACATTGGGGATTTTTGACTTGCCACCATCCTACATACGGGCTACCATCCTACATCTATCTTTTAAAGTTATGTTTGTTTATTTCAGTTATCTAGAGTTTAGAGTGTCGAGTCTTGGCTTAGCAACGCCATTCTTCATATGCATTTAACATAGAGATTTTTGACTTGCCACCACTAAATAGCCTATCCCACCAAACCCTTTGTTTCCCTACCGTAAGCCTAACATTACAACCCTTTAAAGACCTCTTTGATAGTCTTTCCTAGGTGCTTACGCCAAAGCGATGGAGGTTTGATCTATTCTCAAGCCTATGGTAATCTATGTACTAGGACCGGTTAATGAGTGTTTATCTTCCATTTCCTATTTGTTATATTTCATATATACACCCGAGAGAGATGTGAGTATCCAAACACCCCATGTGAGGTGCTAGTATGTAATTTCCGTGCTTGTTATGACTTTTGCGGGGCTTATATGTGTTGTGGACCGTTTTGAATTAATGCTTCATGACCCCTAACTTATAAATTAATTGGTTAAAAGCACATTTGCTTGAGGACAAGCAAATAACAAGTGTAGGGATATTTGATAAGGTTTTAAAAGGTACCATTTTGAGGGGTCGTTTTAGTCCTTATTTGATCACTTTTGTATCCGTTATTGCTTAATATCGTTCATTTTCACTTTTTAGGTCTCTTGAAGGCAAAATGCTGGAATGGCACTTATTTGGACGAAAAGGCGCGAATATATGAAGAAAATGGCCAAAGTCAAAATCGAGACACTCACAGCTGCTGAAAATAGAAGGCGACGGCGTCAGGTGCTAATTGCGACGCCGTCCGAGGATTTTTGTTACGGTTCAGGACCCAAAACTCGTATTTTCAAGTGACGACGTCCAGTTGTAAAAGAGTAGGCCGTCGCTACGCAGACGGCCTAGATGCAATCCAGATGACGTCAGAAGCTGAAGAGGACGGCGTCACGGACATAAGGTGACGCCGTCGCAAGGTTAACGTGGCCAAGACGAAACCCTAATGACGGCGACACGACGGCGTCACGAAACATAAGGTGACGCCGTCGCATATGTAATCTTATATATAGAATCCGAATTTTTCAGTTTTAGAGAGAGTCTTTTGGAGTGAAAACCTAAAACCGAACCTAAGGTGTCTTGTACAGTATTTTAGGGTTTTAAACCCTATCTTACATCAAGATAAGTATTTACTTCATTAATTCAATTATGTCTTTGATTATTTGTGTGTATGCTTGCATGTTCTCCATGTCCGGCTAATTTATTTGTGTGTTTGCTTAGGAAGTATGAAACTTAATTATTGAATATTGATTGGTTGTTTCTTATCTTAGTTGATCAATGATCTAGTAATGCGATAGGTCATTCGTTGTGTACTTAATGCTTGATTCATCTTTGTGAACCTTAGAATATGATTACCTGAGTAGTTGTAGGCTAAATTATCCAAAGAGTGCCTTAGAGTAAGAGTTTATCATCCCTAGTGGGTTTGTAGACGAGACCCTTTGGTAAGTTCAAAGAGTTAGGGAGAAACGCATACCCTACAACTTTAGACACACAACGCAACTAAGAATAAGGACGTGACAACTCAACCATCAATAGGAGATAATTAAGGAGTAGTACAACCTAAGTAAACACATCTTTAAACTATCATACGAGCACACATTAATTAGACATAGACTCCCACAACCTTAGTTTAGATAATTAGATAATAGTAGAGTAATCGGTAGAAATACCAACCCCCCCAATCCAATACCCGAGATTCGTACCTTTCCATTTCATAAAATATAAAAATACAAAAAATAATCTTCCTCAACCTTAACCTTAGCGTAGTAACTCCTTACTAGCATTCCTATTCCCCTAGAGAACGATATCAATACCCGTGGCTTACCCTAATTACTACACTACAACGATTAGGTTCACTGCCTAGGGTGTTATAAAACTTGCTCGAAGAAAAGGAAGTTTCCTTGACCCCGAACGACGCGTGTAGCGTTATCAAGTTTTTGGCGCCGCTGCCGGGGAATAGAATAGCTAGTTAGTAGTCCACCTCGTTTAGGTTCTTTGCTTGATTCCTATCAAGTAAATTTTTCTCATTTTTAGCTTTCTCATGGTCTATCCCCCTTCTTCGTGACCTTTTATTCGTAACACCCATCACTTTTCATCATGGAAGGTGATAACCAACCACCACTCATCAACCCACCACCAAATGACCCGGCAAGAGCCTGAACTCTTGGTGAATACTCGAGACCAAGCCACCTAGGCTATAGGAACACCATTGAGCTTCCCGACCAAGCCTAAACTACGGCCCTGCGATCCGACACCATCCGGTTGGTGCAAAACGGATGTGCATTCCATGGACTTCGTTCCGAAGATCCAAATCAGCATCTGAGGGATTTCCTCAAAATTTTCGATTCCATCGACCTTGATGCTACTACTCGGGAGACCACGCGCCTGCGTCTCTTCCAATTCTCTCTACGGGACCAAGCTAGTAATTGGCTTGAGCGACTTCCCGCCGGCTCCATCTCAAGTTGGGATGATCTTACCTCTCGCTTCCTTGCTCAATTTTTCCCACCGGGGAGAACCACTAAGCTTAGGAATGACATCTTGATGTTCCAACAACGTCAAGGTGAATCTCTCTACGAAGCATGGACTCGATTCAAGGACTTACTTCATAAAGTCCCATCATCACGGCATTGATCTTTGGCTCCAAGTCCAAATCTTTTATGATCATGTCAACTTCCCCACTAAGCGATCCATTGACCAAGCGGCCGGTGGAAAACTTAGTGATCTCACCGCGGAAGAATCATGGGGTATAATAGAGGACCTCGCCCTCTATGACAACGAAAGTTGGGATGACCCCCGTGAGCTGCCCAAAACCGTTAAGGCAATCTCCTTGCCTCCTCCCGACCGTAGGATGATCGAACTTGAGGATCAAGTTAGATTCCTCATGAGTTCCTACAAAAATCCTAAGTCCTCACGACAAGTGAATCAAATCACTCTACCTTGTGAGTTATGCAGTGGCCCCCATGACACTCGTGATTGCACAAGGCTCCCCGAACAAGCTTTTGCGGATTACGCCTCCATACGTACCGACGGAGCGGGAGAGAAGTGGTACACTTTCAAACCCGAACAAAACAACTTAGGAAACTCATACAACCCCTCATGGAGAAATCACCCTAACCTTAAGTGGAACCAAAACTCAAGCACACCCCAAAGCTCATCTAGTTCGCCTACTAGGTTCAATTCTTTTAATACCAGGAACCCCACTCATCTTGAGGCAATTGCATCTAGATTTTTTTCATCCCAAGAAACTCGATTGAATAAGCTTGAAGCCGATTTTAAGCAAAAACAAGGCGAGATGACAACCAAGCTTGATGCCCTCTTAAAAGCCTTTAATGAGCGGGAAGTTTGAGCACTCCCAAGTGATACCATAAAGAACCCAAAAGTGAATTCGATTGCATCGACTTCATGTTCTAGTTCACCATGGGAGAGTGCACATCCATGTCCCTCCCACCCGACGGTTCACTCGGTAAAGCTATCAAAAAGGGTTCCAAGCCATCCAAGAGGTACCAAGGCCCGGCACCTTTGGTAGAGCCTACTCTTGAGAAACCCGTCAGCCAAGAATCCAAACCTAGTTTAGAGGAGGAGTACAAGGAACTCCATCAAGAAAAACCGATTCTTGAAGTCTTAGCTCATGCACCTTATTATAATGCTTTAAAAGAAAAATATGAGTTAGAACTTAGGCTTGGAAAACATGGGTCCGCCTTTGTGCGAAACAACTTACCTAAGAAGCTAGACGATCCCGGGCTATTCAATCTTCCGTGTAGACTTGGAACTTCCAAACCACTCGATGCTCTAGCCGATTTAGGATCATGCATCAATCTTGTTCCGTTGTCCCTCCATAGAAGCCTTAATTTAAGTAAAATTGAACCAACGGAAACCATCTTAGGTCTAGCAGACGGTAGTGTAGCACGTCCGGTAGGAATAATAAAGGACATGGTAGTACACGTAGGAGAGTTGACTCTTTTGGCCGACTTTCATGTGCTAGACATGAATAAGGACCCGACATGCCCATTACTAGTTGGAAGAGGATTTTTAGCTACCGCTAGTGCCATCATTGATTGTAAGATGTCCAAAATAGTGGTAGGGGAGGGGAGTGCTAGATCCGTTTACGATGTTAAAAAGCATACATACTACAAGGATGAGGAAATCCCACAAGAGATTAGGTTGGATAGAGAGCCTTCTAGATATGGACCTTGGATTGATAAGAACATCATAGGCCCCCAAAGACCTTTTTACCTAGATAAAACCTTCGCTAGTAAAGCAACTTTCCAAGAGAAGGAAATGGCTAGGGACATGGAAGTGAACCCGTTCGAGGACGCCTTAGTATTTAGGAAGATGACCGAGTTCCTAGGAAGCTTGCCCGTTAACCTTGTCATGAATAAGTGGAAAGTTGAGAAATCTGAACACAAGTGGGATTGGGATAGACCGCCTAGTGATGGTAATGGAGAGTGGCACATTAGGATACAAATCTATGATCCCGATGGTGAGAAGTTTGAAAAGACATATTTAACCGAACGTACTACTAGGAACTTGAATGATAAGTTTGATCCTTACGACATTGTTGAGGATAGACTTACGTATATCGGTACGTAGGAGCACGATTATGAGTCTAGCTACAAGACTCTTTAAATAAAGAAAAGCGCTTCGTTGGAGGCAACCCATGCTTAATTGTTTGCTTGTTAGTGTCATATATCTTTTATTAATTATTTATCCTCATGTTTAAATTTGTAAAAATGCTTTATTTTGTTTTTAACCTCGTCTTAATTGCATATAAAGGTATTTTACATAAGGGATAAGTGTAGGGAGGATTACACACGTTTTCAAAAGAAACGTAAACATGAGAATCACAATTAACTAAAAGATATTTATGTTTGTTTGTTCGAGTCAAATGCTTGTATCGAGTCATAATGGATGTTTTGCAGAAATTTTTCCAGATTCTAAAGATGTAAATTTTCCAGAATTTTTTCCAGAAAATCGCAGACCAGTTTTTGTCAGGATAACCTGACGGCGTCAGGATTGCAACCTGACGGCGTCAGGAAGGAGTAAAAACATCAGATTACTTTTTTCTCGTTTTCTGAGCTACTTATAAATTTTTGGAATTTTCCAGGTCTTAATTTTCTTAGAAATTCTGTAAACATCCATTCCACAAGCATTATATCCTAGTTTAAATCGAGTCTTATATATAATATTACCGCCAATTTTACACGAAGGTTTCGTTTGTTTTCTTCAAGTGTGCAGGTTTAGTTTGTCAAGAAGAAGTTACATAAGATTGGAAGGAGCTTTTCACGAAATAATTCTTCTTGAAAAGGATTTAACCACCACTTTACACGGATCCTACCGAGCTAATCAGGGGAGTACTAGTTTCTTTCGTTTTTAATTACCTTCTTTTATCATAACTTTGATACTTTCGGGGAACATTGGGGACAATGTTCAGTTTAAGTGTAGGGAGGGAAAATAAAACGGGAACTTTGAAACTATGCTTATCCTTGACTATTTGCTTTGTCCAATTGTGATTGTGTAATAAACCATGAGAAAATGTCGGTTAGGGTAATTTTAGCACCAAATTTAAAATTTTTTAGGACATATAGGAATGGGCCATTAGTCTTAACAAAAGCGTCTCATGGATAGGAAGTTGCATAACTAGCACAAAAAACCCTTTACCACCCAAATTCCACCAAAATGTGAGGATCGCCCTTAGATTAGTAGGAATTAAAAGCATTCATCTTCAATGCTTAGAGTGTGAACCGGTAGTATATTAGATTCTAGAACTTGTTTTGTGATGGATTCCGAGATCGCAAGTGAGACTACACTTGTGTAGTTAGGAATAACTAAATGATAAGAGGCATTAGGATAACCCTTGTTTGATACCCGTAATATAATTACTTCTTCCATATCGGTTGAGTAATTCCCCCACACCCTTTGCGTTGTACTCATCTTTAGTACACGATACCCCTAGTTAACCCCTCAGAGCCTATCCTTTTCGCGGTTCTCGTGATGTTTCGGTTTTTCCGGAATATCAATGAAGAGCATTGTTTACACCCCACCCCCAAATATACACCCAAATCGCCTTAGCCTACCCCTTATGCACTCACTTTTAGTGCAAATGTTTGTTATCACCCTAAACCCTTAGTTCAATTATCTAGTTGCTTGCATAAGTTGCTAAGTCGAGTCATATCATTTGTATACAGTTTTGGGACGATTGGGATTCATGGGAAAAGTTAAAGTTTATGAAATGACAGGAAGGGAACGTTAAATTCAAATTCCCTTTGTTTGCATAATAATGTACCCCAAGTGTTTTGATCTTTTCAATTCGGGTCAAATTAGTGTTAGAATAATAAAAACTCAAGTGTAGGGATATGCCTATAAATCCCTAGTATTTTGATGTTATCGTAGAGGATGGTAGAGTAAAAGTGTATGAAAAAAAATAGAAAAAGAAAAAAAAAATATATATATAAAGTGTAAAAAAAAAAAAAAAAAAAAAAAAAAAAAAAAAAAAAAACATACGGGTTACCATCCTACATCTATCTTTTAAAGTTATGTTTGTTTATTTCCGTTACCTAGAGTTTTAGAGTGTCGAGTCCTGGCTTAGCAACGCCATTCTTTATATGCATTTAACATAGAGATTTTTGACTTGCCACCACTAAATAGCCTATCCCACCAAACCCTTGTTTCCCTACCGTAAGCCTAACATTACAACCCTTTAAAAGACCTCTTTGATAGTCTTTCCTAGGTGCTTACGCCAAAGCGATGGAGGTTTGATCTATTCTCAAGCCTATGGTAATCTATGTACTAGGACCGGTTAATGAGTGTTTATCTTCCATTTCCTATTTGTTATATTTCATATATACACCCGAGAGAGATGTGAGTATCCAAACACCCCATGTGAGGTGCTAGTATGTAATTTCCGTGCTTGTTATGACTTTTGCGGGGCTTATATGTGTTGTGGACCGTTTTGAATTAAGGTTTTAAAAGGTACCAATTTGAGGGGTCGTTTTAGTCCTTATTTGATCACTTTTGTATCCGTTATTGCTTAATATCGTTCATTTTCACTTTTTAGGTCTCTTGAAGGCAAAATGCTGGAATGGCACTTATTTGGACGAAAAGGCGCGAATATATGAAGAAAATGGCCAAAGTCAAAATCGAGACACTCACAGCTGCTGAAAATAGAAGGCGACGGCGTCAGGTACGCCGTCCGAGGATTTTTGTGACGGTTCAGAACCCAAAACTCGTATTTTCAAGTGACGACGTCCAGTTGTAAAAGTGTAGGCCGTCGCTACTCAGACGGCCTAGATGCAATCCAGACGACGTCAGAAGCTGAAGAGGACGGCGTCACGGACATAAGGTGACGCCGTCGCAAGGTTAACGTGGCCAAGACGAAACCCTAATGACGGCGACACGACGGCGTCACGAAACATAAGGTGACGCCGTCGCATATGTAATCTTATATATAGAATCCGAATTTTTCAGTTTTAGAGAGAGTCTTTTGGAGTGAAAACCTAAAACCGAACCTAAGGTGTCTTGTACAGTATTTTAGGGTTTTAAACCCTATCTTACATCAAGATAAGTATTTACTTCATTAATTCAATTATGTCTTTGATTATTTGTGTGTATGCTTGCATGTTCTCCATGTCCGGCTAATTTATTTGTGTGTTTGCTTAGGAAGTATGAAACTTAATTATTGAATATTGATTGGTTGTTTCTTATCTTAGTTGATCAATGATCTAGTAATGCGATAGGTCATTCGTTGTGTACTTAATGCTTGATTCATCTTTGTGAACCTTAGAATATGATTACCTGAGTAGTTCTAGGCTAAATTATCCAAAGAGTGCCTTAGAGTAATTATCATCCCTAGTGGGTTTGTAGACGAGACCATTTGGTAAGTTCAAAGAGTTAGGGAGAAACGCATACCCTACAACTTTAGACACACAACGCAACTAAGAATAAGGACGTGACAACTCAACCATCAATAGGAGAAAATTAAGGAGTAGTACAACCTAAGTAAACACATCTTTAAACTATCATACGAGCACACATTAATTAGACATAGACTCCCACAACCTTAGTTTAGATAATTAGATAATAGTAGAGTAATCGGTAGAAATACCAACCCCCCCCCCCCCAATCCAATACCCGAGATTCGTACCTTTCCATTTCATAAAATATAAAAATAAAAAAATGTAATCTTCCTCAACCTTAACCTTAGCGTAGTAACTCCTTACTAGCATTCCTATTCCCCTAGAGAACGATATCAATACCCGTGGCTTACCCTAATTACTACACTACAACGATTAGGTTCACTGCCTAGGGTGTTATAAAACTTGCTCGAAGAAAAGGAAGTTTCCTTGACCCCGAACGACGCGTGTAGCCTAGGAGTACGACTATGAGTCTAGCTACAAGACTCTTTAATAAAGAAAAGCGCTTCGTGGGAGGCAACCCATGCTTAATTGTTTGCTTGTTAGTGTCATATATCTTTTATTAATTGTTTATCCTCATGTTTAAATTTGTAAAAATGCTTTATTTTGTTTTTAACCTCGTCTTAATTGCATATAAAGGTATTTTACATAAGGGATAAGTGTAGGGAGGATTACACACGTTTTCAAAAGAAACGTAAACATGAGAATAACAATTAACTAAAAGATATTTATGTTTGTTTGTTCAAGTCAAATGCTTGTATCGAGTCATAATGGATGTTTTGCAGAAATTTTTCCAGATTCTAAAGATGTAAATTTTCCTTTTTCCAGAAAATCGCAGACCAGTTTTTGTCAGGATAACCTGACGGCGTCAGGAAGGAGTAAAAACATCAGATTACTTTTTTCTCGTTTTCTGAGCTACTTATAAATTTTTGGAATTTTCCAGGTCTTAATTTTCTTAGAAATTCTGTAAACATCCATTCCACAAGCATTATATCCTAGTTTAAATCGAGTCTTATATATATTATTACCGCCGATTTTACGCGAAGGTTTCGTTTGTTTTCTTTAAGTGTGCAGGTTTAGTTTGTCAAGAAGAAGTTACATAAGATTGGAAGGAGCTTTTCACGAAATAATTCTTCTTGAAAAAGATTTAACCACCACTTTACACGGATCCTACCGAGCTAATCAGGAGAGTACTAGTTTCTTTCGTTTTTAATTACCTTCTTTTATCATAACTTTGATACTTTCGGGGAACATTGGGGACAATGTTCAGTTTAAGTGTAGGGAGGGGGAAAATAAAACGGGAACTTTGAAACTATGCTTATCCTTGACTATTTGCTTTGTCCAATTGTGATTGTGTAATAAACCATGAGAAAATATCGGTTAGGGTAATTTTGGCACCAAATTTAAAATTTTTCATGACATATAAGAGTGGGCCATTAGTCTTAACAAAAATGTCTCATGGATAGGAAGTTGCATGACTAGCACAAAAAACCCTTTACCACCCAAATTCCACCAAAATGTGAGGATCGCCCTTAGATTAGTAGGAATTAAAAGCATTCATCTTCAATGCTTAGAGTGTGAACCGGTAGTATATTAGATTCTAGAACTTGTTTTGTGATGCATTCCGAGATCGCAAGTGAGACTACACTTGTGTAGTTAGGAATAACTAAATGATAAGAGGCATTAGGATAACCCTTGTTTGATACCCGTAATATAATTACTTCTTCCATATCGGTTGAGTAATTCCCCCACACCCTTTGCGTTGTACTCATCTTTAGTACACGATACCCCTAGTTAACCCCTCAGAGCCTATCCTTTTCGCGGTTCTCGTGATGTTTCGGTTTTTCCGGAATATCAATGAAGAGCATTGTTTACACCCCACCCCCAAATATACACCCAAATCGCCTTAGCCTACCCCTTATGCACTCACTTTTAGTGCAAATGTTTGTTATCACCCTAAACCCTTAGTTCAATTATCTAGTTGCTTGCATAAGTTGCTAAGTCGAGTCATATCCTTTGTATACAGTTTTGGGACGATTGGGATTCATGGGAAAAGTTAAAGTTTATAAAATGACGGGAAGGGAACGTTAAATTCAAATTCCCTTTGTTTGCATAATAATGTACCCCTTGTGTTTTGATCTTTTCAATTCGGGTCAAATTAGTGTTAGAATAATAAAAACTCAAGTGTAGGGATATGCTTATAAATCCCTAGTATTTTGATGTTATCGTAGAGGATGGTAGAGTAAAAGTGTATGAAAAAAAAAATCGAAAAAAAATAGAAAAAAAATAAAATATAGAGTGTAAAAAAAAAAAAAAAAAAAAAAAAAAAAAAAAAAAAAAAAAAAAAAAAACGGGCTACCATCCTACATCTATCTTTGAATTTATGTTTGGTTATTTCAGTTATCTAGAGTTTAGAGTGTCGAGTGTTGGCTTAGCAACGCCATTCTTCATATGCATTTAACATAGAGATTTTTGACTTGCCACCACTAAATAGCCTATCCCACCAAACCCTTGTTTCCCTACCGTAAGCCTAACATTACAACCCTTTAAAAGACCTCTTTGATAGTCTTTCCTAGGTGCTTACGCCAAAGCGATGGAGGTTTGATCTATTCTCAAGCCTATGGTAATCTATGTACTAGGACCGGTTAATGAGTGTTTATCTTCCATTTCCTATTTGTTATATTTCATATATACACCCGAGAGAGATGTGAGTATCCAAACACCCCATGTGAGGTGCTAGTATGTAATTTCCGTGCTTGTTATGACTTTTGTGGGGCTTATATGTGTTGTGGACCGTTTTGAATTAATGCTTCATGACCCCTAACTTATAAATTAATTGGTTAAAAGCACATTTGCTTGAGGACAAGCAAATAACAAGTGTAGGGATATTTGATAAGGTTTTAAAAGGTACCATTTTGAGGGGTCGTTTTAGTCCTTATTTGATCACTTTTGTATCCGTTATTGCTTAATATCGTTCATTTTCACTTTTTAGGTCTCTTGAAGGCAAAATGCTGGAATGGCACTTATTTGGACGAAAAGGCGCGAATATATGAAGAAAATGGCCAAAGTCAAAATCGAGACACTCACAGCTGCTGAAAATAGAAGGCGACGGCGTCAGGTGCTAATTGCGACGCCGTCCGAGGATTTTTGTTACGGTTCAGGACCCAAAACTCGTATTTTCAAGTGACGACGTCCAGTTGTAAAAGAGTAGGCCGTCGCTACGCAGACGGCCTAGATGCAATCCAGACGACGTCAGAAGCTGAAGAGGACGGCGTCACGGACATAAGGTGACGCCGTCGCAAGGTTAACGTGGCCAAGACGAAACCCTAATGACGGCGACACGACGGCGTCACGAAACATAAGGTGACGCCGTCGCATATGTAATCTTATATATAGAATCCGAATTTTTCAGTTTTAGAGAGAGTCTTTTGGAGTGAAAACCTAAAACCGAACCTAAGGTGTCTTGTACAGTATTTTAGGGTTTTAAACCCTATCTTACATCAAGATAAGTATTTACTTCATTAATTCAATTATGTCTTTGATTATTTGTGTGTATGCTTGCATGTTCTCCATGTCCGGCTAATTTATTTGTGTGTTTGCTTAGGAAGTATGAAACTTAATTATTGAATATTGATTGGTTGTTTCTTATCTTAGTTGATCAATGATCTAGTAATGCGATAGGTCATTCGTTGTGTACTTAATGCTTGATTCATCTTTGTGAACCTTAGAATATGATTACCTGAGTAGTTGTAGGCTAAATTATCCAAAGAGTGCCTTAGAGTAAGAGTTTATCATCCCTAGTGGGTTTGTAGACGAGACCCTTTGGTAAGTTCAAAGAGTTAGGGAGAAACGCATACCCTACAACTTTAGACACACAACGCAACTAAGAATAAGGACGTGACAACTCAACCATCAATAGGAGATAATTAAGGAGTAGTACAACCTAAGTAAACACATCTTTAAACTATCATACGAGCACACATTAATTAGACATAGACTTCCACAACCTTAGTTTAGATAATTAGATAATAGTAGAGTAATCGGTAGAAATACCAACCCCCCCCCCCAATCCAATACCCGAGATTTGTACCTTTCCATTTCATAAAATACAAAAATACAAAAAATAATCTTCCTCAACCTTAACCTTAGCGTAGTAACTCCTTACTAGCATTCCTATTCCCCTAGAGAACGAAATCAATACCCGTGGCTTACCCTAATTACTACACTACAACGATTAGGTTCACTGCCTAGGGTGTTATAAAACTTGCTCGAAGAAAAGGAAGTTTCCTTGACCCCGAATGACGCGTGTAGCGTTATCATATAACTTAACTTGATGTTGACTTTGATAGGTATATGACCTTATATATGTTTAACTATTGGGACCCGGATCATTTGTCAGATTACATGGAATTTCTGGCATTTGTACATACGTACCAAAATTCAAGGCAATGATTCTGTGGATTTTGATGTTCCTGATATTGCACTATGGGCGACTGTGTTGGACATAATTGAAGCTCAAAACAATGCGATTGTAAGAGGAACTTATGACTTGTTCTATGACTATCATACTAAGGATCATCCTAATTAATACCATCGTGCGAACCCATCACGATCGGTTCACAACTTGTAATTATTTGAGTCGTTTGGAGCAACCAATTGGTCTTAATGTAATGACTTTTAAAATTTCTTTGTTACCTAAGGCGGAGCATAGGGATATTCGCCCTTTTGAAGATGCTGAATACTGGTCATTATAGATTAACAACTAGACAAAACTTTTGTATTTTGGTAGATCTCTAAAACTAATATCAGCTTTATGTTGATTGGCTTTATGTTGTATGAATGGTGCTTGTTTTTAATATTTGGTTAGTGGTAATTGTCTCTCAACATTACTACTTACTATTGCAAAAACCATGTAGATCAACCTTGTTAGTTATGTGCAAAGATTAAAAAGTTTATGCCCAACCTTGTCTAAGTACGTGTTATATTCAAAACAATACTACGTAGCCATAAAGAAGGGCTGCCCGATTCGCATTTAAAAACTCTCATATGCAATGCGTCATTCACATCATTTACTTACAATCTATGTGGCCGAAAACGAAAACCACAATAAAGGGTGGCCGTTTAACATCCTAAACCTACAACTTTCAATTTTTTAAGTTAGGGTCTATAGAAGAAAACGCGAAATCCAGAGCAACGCACACTGCCTGAGGTGCAAGTCACCATAACATCGGTGGTCTGGATTTTGGTTCAAAACTTCAAGTTAAACCATGTCAACCAACTACAGGAGTAACAGGCGGTTGAATATCAGGATGTACAAGATATCCAGTCATTGGCTTATACGACTTGCATTTTCCATCCCCTTGTGCTGAAGTTAACTTTTTGGGTCGAGGTTGACCCGCATCCAAAACAGCCTCGAGCTTCCTTTTTACTTTTTTCTTCACCAAGGTTTGGAAACCGTTGAGTTATTCTGATTACTGGAATTTCACTTTCGTTTCTCTTGTTTTGGCCTGTCTGCGGTAAGTGCCTTTACAGGAACACGTTAGATGATGATCTCATGGGTGCACTTGAATCAGTGACTAGCTTATCAGGAACGCGTTGGGCTAGACCCACAGAGCCAACATCGACAGTAACAGTCCTAATTTTGAGGGCATATACCTTTTTCTTCTTCAAGTTCACCCGGTCCTTTAATATCAAACTCAAAGTATGAGAGGGATATTAAGTTTTGGATCGATCGATAGATGGGTGGGTAAGGTGAGGTTATGTAATAGATTCCTAAGACTCTATCATCTAGATAGGCGGAATGAGGGTAAGGTGGCGGAAAAGGTTCAATGGGTGGACAATGGTGTCGGGAATGGGAAGGGTTTAGATGCCTTATGTTAAAATTAACCCGATATCCCCTTTAGTATTTCTTTGTTTTGTGTCTTATGTTTCAGGTTGTATGAAGCCCATGTTGTTCTCAGCCCAAGCCTTTCTTAGCCCATATCTCTCAAGCCCAGCCTTGCTTTGTGACCGTTGGATGTTCTGATATAAAAGTCTCTCTTCTCTCATCTGCTAGGGTTGGAAGAGTATTTTGGTCTTGAAGCCGCTATAAAAAATCTCTCTCTCATATTGTACTGATCTTGAGTCTTTGTCTCAAGATCACATCTATCCTTTATTGTTATTGTTTATCTTGTAAAACTATTATCAAAGTAGATAATAGGATCATACCAGTGTAGCTGTGGTGATCTTTTGTGATTGAAAGCTTCCGCTGTTGAACTTGAGGTTGTTTGATTTATATAAAGAGCTTTGGTTTCTGCTTATCATGTTTTTCTACATGGTATCAGAGCCAGGTTGGTTTTAAAAGAAAAAAGGGGTTCTATATTTCTGGGGATCTTAGATCTGGTTGTTTGTGGCTTGGCGGTTCTGTTGCCTCCTAGACTAAGTGAATCTAGGAGAAACAGTTCGATTGTGCTGCGGAGATAGCGCTGTAACACCTCTTGTCTCTCTCATTTTATTTATGCCTTTTTTAATTTTCTGTTTAGAATGCTGGAGGATAGGTTGAGGGACATTTGAGTAGTTGTGATTGGTTGTTGGAGTCTTATTGTTGTTTGTGGAGGTATAAGGTGTTGGTCCTTTTATTTATCTCTGTGTTTGATTGTTTGTTTGGCTGTTTTTAATTTTTGGTATTATGTCTGAACATGGTAATTCTGACGATGAGGGTGTCAGTGATCCTGTCACTCTTATTGGTAAACTTGATGTTAATAATCCTCTTCATTTGCATCCTAATGACTCTGCTGTGCTTACTGTTATTTCTGTCAAACTTAGAGGGACTGAAAATTATCAAATTTGGGCTAATGCTATGCTTCTTGCCCTAGAGGGTAAGAATAAAATTGGTTTTATTGATGGATCTTGTAAAAGGTCCATTACTGATGAGGTTCTAGCTAAGCAATGGGATAGAGTTAATGCTGTTGTTTTAGGATGGATTTTGAATTCTATCTCTGAGGAGTTATTCCTTGGCCAAATTTTCTCAAAAAAAACTAAACATGTTTGGAATGAGTTAAAGGAAACATATCATAAAGTTGATGGTTCTGTTATATTCAACCTACATCATAAAATCAGTTCTTTGAAACAAAATGGGTCTAATCTGTCTGACTATTATCATAAGTTGAATGCCTTGTGGAAACAATATGATGCCATGGTTGAGTTGCCTAATTGTGTGTGCACTACTTCTGATGAGTTTAAAAAGCATAATCAACTGCTGAAACTTATGCAATTTTTGATGGGTCTTGATGAGTCTTACATGAGTATTAGAAGTTCTATTCTATCTAGAGAGACTTTACCTGATGTTAAAGGGGCTTATGCAATTATCTCTAGTGAGGAATCTCACAGAGTGGCATCTGGAACCAATTCTGGTACATCTCAAAGGGCTCAGACCTCTGCCTTCTTGGCTAGTGGTCCTGCTAGAAACAATTTTCAAAAAAATCAGAACTCTTATACTAATGTTAGATGATCTGTGCTAAACCGTCAAGCTATCTCACACAAGCTAGCCACTTGTGAATGGCTAACCGTAAGAAACTTAAAACAGTTAAAACACAAATGCAATGAAGATCTGGGAATATAATGAATTCCCGGGTCGTTAAGTCCCACGGAGACTAAATGGTGTGTAAACACTTGATCAGATGATAGAATGATCACTAAGGATAGTGATCAGTAAAGATTTGGATTGGAAATTACACTACTGATTGATTGGAATGGAATTGGATACAGAATTGGAAAGCACAACAATCAGATAAAAGAAACGTAAATACGTACGTTTAAAAACTACGTAAACGTACCAAATAAAAAGTGAATTCTAAAAAGACCTAAAAATATGAAAATGACATTTTTGGAATCCTAAAAATAAAAGAAAATTATTAGAAAAATAAAATTAATTTTACAACTATTTATTTAATTATTATTAATTAAAAACTATTTCTAACTATTTATTAATAACCTAAAATAGAAGAAAATATGAAATAAGGCTAGAAAATAAAATTATGATTGAGAAAAATCTAAAATATTATAAAACTTATTTTAAAACTAAAAATATATTTATTACACTTTTTATGTATATATTATTAATTAAAAACTAATTTAAACTAATTAAAATTAAGAAAAATAACAAATGAGCAGTAAAAATTATGAGACTTTACAGGAAAATCTAAAATGTTATTCTAAGCCTGGGAAAAATATAAAAAGTTAGATAAGCCTACTAATAAGCTGAATTGGGCAAATAAGCAGTTTGAATAAGCTAATAAATAAGCTATAAGCTATCCAAAATCTACCATAAGCTACTACAGCCTAAATCTAACCTAAAATGAGCTAATGCAACTGATTAGAACCTAAAAAGTACAAGCTACAGAAAAAAAGCTTGAGACCAGTTTTCAAGTCTCAACACGCCAAACGGCCCTAACTAGCTATTTTTATTTTTGGTTTTTCTTGAATTTTCTTTTACAAAACTATTTTACTACTGAAAATAAGCAACTTTTGTGAAGACACATTTTGTGGAACTCAAAGATAAGCTTGTTGTGAGCTTATTTGCTTAACAGACCTTAAAATGGGTCAAAATGAGCTATTAAGCTTGCATAAGCTAATAAAAAGCTACCACTACTGAACCAAAGGTTGAATAAGCTATAAATCAGTTATGGGGACTTAGAATAAGCAACAACAACAAGAAAAACACACTGAATAAGCAGAAATAAGGAATAAGCAAAAAGGAAGGTTTTGTGAAAAAGGGCTTAAAAGAAGCTAGCAAATAAGCAGTTTATAAGCTAATTAAAAGTAAACTAATATTTTTCTAATTAATTTGAGCAGCTGAACTTTAATATCCCAAAAGCACAAGTCTTCAATCCTAATATTAAGTCCTACATGAAATTCGCAAGTTTATTCAAAAATGGGTTTCTTATGAAATTTTGACTTTCAGCAGTATAGGATTTTTGACCCAAAACCTGTTAAAACTCAACGAAACAGCACCAACTTTCGAACATGCACTTTAATCACTATATAGGACCTAAAATTACCAGAAATAAGGACTAAATAAGCTCAAGCTTGTGAGAAGCTTATATGAGCAGTCCACTTTCTAAAATTGCACTAAACAACTAAAATCATCAAAACGACTCAAAACAGCTTAAAAGCTTCGCTAACAACTGAAACATACTTAATTAATCATGATCAAACTTGAAGAAAGTGCAAATGAACAGTGACAAGCTAGTTTGACCCGTTTAACTATTACAACCAAACAGTCCTTATAAAGGGCTGTTATGAGATTTTCAAAGGCAACAGCCAATTATAACTGCGATTCTTGCTTATTACTGATTCACTAACTTATTTTAACTGTAATAAGCAACTTTCAAAATGTAAATAAGCACGAAATTAAGCTAAACTAGATATGGCTAATATGGACTGTTTTTAACTTTTAAAAGTGAAAATGAGATTTATGCTAACACTAACTATGAAACTGACTGAAATTAACTCAAATAACATAAATAAGTTCTGAAAACACCAAGAAGCACATAAATAAGCAGTTGTATAGAAACTTGGAAAATTAAATAAAACTTGGAATTTGGCTTACTACTGAAAGGGTTTATGGAACAAAGAAACAAGGACCAGAACTAAACTTGGATTGTCACTAACCAAGCTTAAATACCACTCCAGCTTAATCACCCCAGCTTATCAACCTCCACAGCTTATTTTGACCACAGAGTTGACTTTTGTTGACTTTTCTTCAAAATGAAATTAGAACCTCAGGAACCTCTTAATACTTCTTTAATTACTTTAATAAGCTTATAAAAGCTTATTTAAACACTTAATACAGATTATAACATCAAAACCAATGCAAAGCATATTTGGCGGGAAAAACAGTTTTAACTAGAAACATGGAATTAATCTAATTGAATACTTGAATTACATTGCAAAATACTCATACAACTTAAAATTAACTAAACCCAGAAGAAAAATTACAAGAACTTATCTAGTCGACATTAATTAAAAAACTACACTACTCTACATTCTACTCTAAAAATCTAACACTTGCTTCTGCTTGTTGTAGAGATCTTTATAGTCAAAATATCTTCCCTCAGGACATCTGATAAATCCCAGCTCTTGAAATGTCTTCAATTAATCCCATACGTCCATTTGTAAATTTTGGCACCAAAAGTCTCTTAGCAGGTTTCAATCAATTAAAGCTTTTGGGTGTTAGTGGAGGTGGAGGGGGACAAGGTAAGGTGAGGGTGAGGTGAGACAAGTGAAAGGGTGGAAAAGGAGAAGGTGTGTTTGACTAACTGTTTGACCAGATATTATTAAGGGGTAGATTGGCTGCTGAAAGGTTTCTGCTGAAGGGTTGGGTTGCCGAATGGTTTCTGCTGAAAGGTTGTAAAATGGGTTTAAGTTTTATAACATTGGATCCGGTTTAGTGTGTAAGACCCAAGGACCATTTATGCAATATTGGAAACTTGAGGGACTGGTTTTGATACTGTTCCAAACTTATTGTACAAGGATCATCCTTGCCAAATTGATAAACCAAAGGACCAATGTTGTAATTTTCACTTTAAAATGACCCAGGGACCGACTTTGACAATTTTTGGATTTTGAGGGGTAAAAGTTGCCATTTGTAGAAAACTTTCATCCAGGGACTATTTTGAACATGTTTGATTATCCAAGGACTAAAGTTGACTTTTCTTTCATTTTAAACCTTCAGGGACTAGTTTTGCCAATTTGTGAAACTTCAGGGACTGAAAATGACAATTATGTGAACTTTGCTTGTTTTTCACCTGTTTTCAATCATTTTGTACCTGATTCATATAAAACACATTTTCATGATATTTGTAACATTTATATAGTCATTTGTGTGCTTTTGATCCTTTTTGTGGGTTTAAACAAAGTAAAATATATGTGTTTTTAGACACATATCAAATCCCCCACACTAAACTATTGCTAGTCCCTAGCAATCTTTTATGAAAAATTAATGGATTTCATCTCTTTACCAAAAGCCATTACTTCTGGAGTAGCCAATTGTCTCAGTTCAAGTAAGAACCTTGGTACAATGATAACCAAATGATTTTAAGCAAATCACCAGCTGTAAACGGTTTTGATTTGTCTTTACCAGAAGCCGTTTGCTTCTGGACTAGCCAACTCTTAGATAAATTATCATTATTATCTTTGGTGAGCTGATTACCAATTATGGCTTTTCCACTGCCTTTACCACAAGCCATAAACTTGCGGGCTAGCCAACTCTTCACTTTTTAGGATATGGTGAGTTGAATACCATACAATTTTGGGCAAATTGCAAGCCGTAAACGGATTTGAGAAATCTTTACCAAGAGCCGTTTGCTCCTGGATTAGCCAATCCTTATGTGGGTTAGACATGGTGGACTGATTACCATTTGCTGAGTAAGTGAAAAACACTTACTCAAAAAAAAAATTTTGGCCAAAAATGGGGGAATTGGGTGGTAATACATATGATAAAATTCGTGAGAATTCCCCCCCACACTTAGAAATGAATATTGCCCTCAATATTCAAAGTACCGGCGGTTATGCCGAAACAAAGAACGTAAAAGGGAAATACTACGGCCATTATTTAGAAAGATTTTTTTTTTTTTTTTTTTTTTTTTATGATTATTATTATTATTTTTTTATTTTTTTTAGCGGGAGGCAACTCCCCCACACTAGGGTGGTAGAACAGAGAAAGAAGACAGAAATATGGGTGAAAACCCATATGGTGTGTGCTAATGTTTTTGATTACCGAGTCATTAGCTTGACTCGACCCCGAATTCATTTGTTCATGGGGAAGTAAGTGGAAGAGACAATCTCCATCGGACTTTCATTCAATGATGTTTGTATAAATATTGAAGTACGTGAAAGTTCCACACCGACGAGATATACAGAGAAAGACCCGGCTCACAAATGATAAATGAAAATGCCGGGGTCAAAGATAGTATCTTCACTCCCGAAGGAATTAAGACATGGAGAAGTCACACCGTATGTGACGAAAGGAAGAAAGGTTCGGATGATGTACGTTTCAAGCTCAAACATCTCATTAAAATTTTCATCCATGTGCATTTTTGTTCCAACGAGTATCTCTGGATTAAAATTTTTGTCTTCGCCAGAGGGCTCAACGGGATACTCGAAAGACATCTCATCAGTGAGGATAGAATCGTCATCACATGATGGAAGAGATAAGTTAGAATACAGAGGTGGGACAAGTGGTGTGCTCTGAGAGCTAGAAATTTCCACCACTTCCGTGATGGTCTCTGTATCGGCCTCAGACATTTCATCGAAAAGAGGATTTACTTTCCCAAAAGTGTAGTCATTATTAAATTCAAAAAGAGGATTTGAGAAAATCCCGGAAGTAACCTCAGAAATGTCAAGAGAATCACAAAAAGGCAAATCACAATCACTATCGGATATATCCTCAGACTCACTTGGGATTGGGACGAAGTTCTCAACATTAGACGATTCCGTTTCCGGAATAGTGCTGAGATGCTTATCCCCCATGGTGAGAGAGTCTTTGGAAGCAATAATAGGTAAGATAGGTGTGATAGCAATAGACTGAGGGAGTTGAGAAATAAAATCGTTCAATTGAATAGCACTCTCCTCGTCGTCCTCATAATATTCCCTCATTTGAATAGTATCCTCATCATCATCGTCATCATATCGGATTCTTATATTCATCTGCTGAAGCTTACATACCATTCTTTTCATTTGTAGTTTCTTTCGAATGCGTATTTCTTCAGAACTTTGTGGAAGATTACACTCCTCGTAATCATTGAAATGCTGTGAAGGCTCGGAAGTCTGATTACTAGGATTAGCCGTTCGTTCCTCAGCTAGTATCTCTCCAATAGTTTTATCATGAGGATATTGATGAATGATGGAATACTGTGGGGGTTGGAAATTGTCAAAACCGGGAGAATTGGAATTGTGAAAATTTTGATTCATCGGTTGACATTCAAAAATCGCATGAGGACCCCCGCAATTCTCACAACAGAGATAATTGGGAAAATAATTTTCACCAAAGTTCTGATTGTAACATGGTTCTGGCTCATAGACAAGCGGGACCCGTGGTGGACAATCAAAACCGTAATGAGAATCATTCCCACAAAACTCGCATGAGTATGATTCGTATTGGGGCTGTGGAGGTAGGTAGGAAAAATCGGGTGTTTCATTATTTGAAATGGGATCGGGATTACCGACAAACTTGTCTCCGAAACTCACATTGGTACATCGCCGACAATTTCCACCGTTAAATGGACCTCCACACCAGGAACATGTCGAAAACCATGACATAAAGAATTAAACGGATAAGAGGGATAAGAGATGAAGAATTAAACGGTTATAGAGGATAAGGAATGGAGAATTAAACAGATTAGAGGATAAAGAAATGGAGAATTAAACAGATTGGAGGATAAAGGATGGATATTTTTGGATTTTCCGATAACTTTACAAAAAACTTTTTACAAAAGATGGTATATGTGCAAGAATGGATCTGAAAAAGGTTTAGAACACGCTAAAGCCTCCCCGGCAGCGGCGCCAAAATTTTGATCTTTGTCAAACCGTCAAGTCTAACAGACTTAAAACAGCTTAAGAGCTTCGCTAACAACTGAAACATACTTAATTAATCATGATCAAACTTGAAGAAAGTGCAAATGAACAGTGACAAGCTAGTTTGACCCGTTTAACTATTACAACCAAACAGTCCTTATAAAGGGCTGTTATGAGATTTTCAAAGGCAACAGCCAATTATAACTGCGATTCTTGCTTATTACTGATTCACTAACTTATTTTAACTGTAATAAGCAACTTTCAAAATGTAAATAAGCACGAAATTAAGCTAAACTAGATATGGCTAATATGGACTGTTTTTAACTTTTAAAAGTGAAAATGAGATTTATGCTAACACTAACTATCAAACTGACTGAAATTAACTCAAATAACATAAATAAGTTCTGAAAACACCAAGAAGCACATAAATAAGCAGTTGTATAGAAACTTGGAAAATTAAATAAAACTTGGAATTTGGCTTACTACTGAAAGGGTTTATGGAACAAAGAAACAAGGACCAGAACTAAACTTGGATTGTCACTAACCAAGCTTAAATACCACTCCAGCTTAATCACCCCAGCTTATCAACCTCCACAGCTTATTTTGACCACAGAGTTGACTTTTGTTGACTTTTCTTCAAAATGAAATTAGAACCTCAGGAACCTCTTAATACTTCTTTAATTACTTTAATAAGATTATAAAAGCTTATTTAAACACTTAATACAGATTATAACATCAAAACCAATGCAAAGCATATTTGGCGGGAAAAACAGTTTTAACTAGAAACATGGAATTAATCTAATTGAATACTTGAATTACATTGCAAAATACTCATACAACTTAAAATTAACTAAACCCAGAAGAAAAATTACAAGAACTTATCTAGTCGACATTAATTAAAAAACTACACTACTCTACATTCTACTCTAAAAATCTAACACTTGCTTCTGCTTGTTGTAGAGATCTTTATAGTCAAAATATCTTCCCTCAGGACATCTGATAAATCCCAGCTCTTGAAATGTCTTCAATTAATCCCATACGTCCATTTGTAAATTTTGGCACCAAAAGTCTCTTAGCAGATTTCAATCAATTAAAGCTTTTGGGTGTTAGTGGAGGTGGAGGGGGACAAGGTAAGGTGAGGGTGAGGTGAGACAAGTGGAAGGGTGGAAAAGGAGAAGGTGTGTTTGACTAACTGTTTGACCAGATATTATTAAGGGGTAGATTGGCTGCTGAAAGGTTTCTGCTGAAGGGTTGGGTTGCCGAATGGTTTCTGCTGAAAGGTTGTAAAATGGGTTTAAGTTTTATAACATTGGATCCGGTTTAGTGTGTAAGACCCAAGGACCATTTATGCAATATTGGAAACTTGAGGGACTGGTTTTGATACTGTTCCAAACTTATTGTACAAGGATCATCCTTGCCAAATTGATAAACCAAAGGACCAATGTTGTAATTTTCACTTTAAAATGACCCAGGGACCGACTTTGACAATTTTTGGATTTTGAGGGGTAAAAGTTGCCATTTGTAGAAAACTTTCATCCAGGGACTATTTTGAACATGTTTGATTATCCAAGGACTAAAGTTGACTTTTCTTTCATTTTAAACCTTCAGGGACTAGTTTTGCCTATTTGTGAAACTTCAGGGACTGAAAATGACAATTATGTGAACTTTGCTTGTTTTTCACCTGTTTTCAATCATTTTGTACCTGATTCATATAAAACACATTTTCATGATATTTGTAACATTTATATAGTCATTTGTGTGCTTTTGATCCTTTTTGTGGGTTTAAACAAAGTAAAATATATGTGTTTTTAGACACATATCATTAGACATAACTCTACTGCTTTCAGACCTAATCCTAACACTGGGTTCAAACCTGGTGGGAATAATGTGACAAGACCTAATATGAATGTTAACTCTGAAGTTGTGTGTGAGCATTGTGGTTATACTGGTCATACTATAGACAGATGCTTTAAAATCATTGGTATCCTGCTAATATTGGAAAAAAGAAAGGGGGACAAGGTGGGAAGAGTAAAAATGTTGCATACAACTCTGTTGGGTCCTCAGGGTCTGATAGTCCCTCTGGATCCTCAGGGTTCACTGATGAGCAACTTTCCACTTTGGTCTCCCTCATTAAGGAAACAAAAATGTCTGAGAAAAATGTCCAAGCCAACATGGCAGGTACTTACTTTAATTCTAGCAAACTGTTCCGTGACAATTTTGATAAAATTTTTTGTTCTAGTTCTAGTTCTATGACAAAAATGAAATATGTTGGAAAAGTTGTGGACTCTGGTGCTAATCAGCACATGACCAATAGTGAGAAAGAGTTAGAAAATGTTTATGATATATCTCATCTTAATATCAAAGTGTCTCACCCAAATGGCACTAGTGCCATCATCTCTAAAATTGGAAACCTTAGACTTGGAAATGGTCTTGTCTTGTTTGATGTGTTGGTCATTCCTGATTATTGTGTGACCTTGATTTCTGTTCATAAACTTGCTAAAGATAATAAGATCTTAGTTGTGTTTGATGAAAGTAAATGTTTCTTTGTGAATCAGGATTTGAATCTGAAAAACATCCTGGGGATTGGTAAACAATGTGGTGGTTTATACTATTTAGATACTGAAGGTACTAAATGTGATAACATTAATATTGAGTATAAGTGCTTTTTGTCTCTCTATGATTGGCACTGTAGACTTGGCCACCCTGGTGACCCTGCCCTTGATGTTCTAAAAAATTATTTGAAAATTGGAAAAAATGATAAATATGAGGTTTGTGAAATCTGTCAAAGAGCTAAACAGACTAGAGAACCCTTCTCTCTAAGTGATCATAAATCTAAAATGCTTGGTGATATTGTTCATCTTGATCTGTGGGGCCCATATAAGGTGGTCAGTCACTCTGGGCATAGATATTTTCTTACCATAGTTGATGATTATACTAGAGCTGTGTGGGTGTATCTTATTAAATCCAAGGATGAAGTTTTTGAGTCTATTAAAATCTTTTACAATTTGATTAAAAATCAATTCAGAAAAACTGTTAAAGTGTTTAGAAGTGACAATGGAACTGAATTTCAAAATCAAATCTTTAACAAGTTCTGTGATAACATGGGGATCATTCATCAAACTTCTGTTCCTTACACCCCACAGCAAAATGGGGTGGTTGAAAGGAAACATAGACATCTCTTGAATGTGGCCAGATGTCTTATGTTTCAGGGGGGAATACCCTTAAGATTCTGGAATGAATGTGTGCTAACTACTACTTATCTTATTAACAAATTGCCATCTTCTGTGCTAAATGGAAAATCTCCTTACCATATGATTTATAATTGCCCTCCTAATCTCTCTCTTATCAGAATGTTTAGTTGTCTTGGTTTTGCTACTATTCTTAATAGTCATGATAAGCTCACCAGCAGATCTGAAAAATGTGTTATGATGGGTTATTCTAGTTCTCAAAAGGGATACAGGCTATATAGTCTTGATAGATGTCAATTTTTTGTGTCTAGAGATGTTAAATTCTTTGAGTCCATATTTCCTTTTAAGGAATCTGTGTCAAATGGTATTAAGAACAAGCATATTGAAACTGATGTCTTTCATGAAAATAACTTGTTGAATTTTTTTGATCTAAATAACCCTGAGTTTCCTAATGATGATGAGAGAGATATTTCTAGACATAATAGTGACCATGAGTCACTGAGTGGAGGTAGCCCCTCTGCAACTCTTGGCGACAATGTGCAAACTGATGATTCCCCATCTGGATCATCTAGTGATAACATTGATGCCAGATTGCATGATGTTGTGGCAGCCACACTTGATGAAAACCATACTTCTGAAGGAAATTTTGATCCCAACATAAATACTCAGGGTACCCAAACCTTAAGAAGATCTTCTAGAACTTCTGTTTTTCCAAAAAACTATAATGACTTTGTTGTTAAAACCAATGTGAAATATGGGATTGAAAAATATGTTGGGTATTCTAACTTGAATGGTGAAAACTTGTGTTTTGTCACTCAATTGAATAAGAACTGTGAACCCAAGTCCTTCTTTGAAGCATCTCAAAACCCCTTATGGGTTGATGCTATGAACTTAGAAATTGCTGCCTTACTTGAAAATGATACTTGGGATGTTGTTGAACTTCCCATAGGCAGAACAGCCTTGAACTCCAAATGGCTGTGGAAACTTAAATATAAAGCCAATGGTGAAATTGAGAGGTACAAGGCTAGACTTGTTGCCATGGGTTGTGCTCAAAGGGAAGGGGTAGATTATGAGGAAACCTTCTCTCCTGTTGTTAAAATGGTCACTGTGAGATGTGTGCTTAATATTGATGTTGTGAATTCCTGGCCCATCTTTCAACTATATGTTAATAATGCCTTTTTATATGGTGAGCTTGATGAATCTGTTTACATGAGACCTCCTCAAGGGTTCTATGTCAGTGATAAGAATCTTGTTTGCAAACTTAAAAAATCTATCTATGGTTTTAAGCAGGCCCCTAGACAATGGAATGCTAAGCTCACCTCTGTGCTCAGTGAAAATGGATTTAGTCAAAGTAAATCAGATTACTCGTTGTTTACTAAATCTAATAATGGTGTCTTTCTTGCTCTCCTTGTTTATGTTGATGATATAATTGTGACTGGAAATGATCTTGGTGAAATTGAGAAGTTTAAAATGTTTTTGAAAAGTAAATTCAAGATAAAGGATTTGGGTAAGCTTAAATACTTCCTTGGTATAGAAGTTGTTGATTCTGATAATGGAATCTGTCTGAATCAGAGGAAATATGTGCTTGATTTGCTATCTGAATATGGTATGCTTGCCTGCAAACCTTCCAAGACTCCCTTGATGTCTAAATTGTCTATATCTAACATTCCCACTGATACTGATCCTGCTCTTGTGAACATTGTTGATTATCAAAAGCTTATGGGTAAGCTTATATATTTGACCAATATCAGACCTGATATATCCTATGCTGTGCATTGTCTTAGTCAATTCATGCATTCTCCTTTAACATCTCACCTCAAAACTGCTTTTAAAATTCTGAGATACCTTAAAGGATCTCCTGGTCTTGGGATTCATATTGTTAAGAATACTGGTGTGTCCCTTAAAGGATACTCAAATGCTGACTGGGCCAAATGCATTGTGACTAGGAAATCTGTTACTGGGTATTGTGTGTTTATGAATGATAATCTCATCTCTTGGAAAAGCAAGAAACAAAATACTCTCTCCAGATCCTCTGCTGAGGCTGAGTATAGAGCCCTTACATCTTTAACCAGTGAGATCATCTGGATTTTGAAAATCATTCAGGATTTGCAATGTATAAATCTGCTGCCAGTTGATCTGCACTGTGACAGTAACTCAGCCATCAAAATAGCTGCTAACCCTGTGTTTCATGAAAGGACTAAACACCTTGAGATAGATCTCCACTTTGTGAGAGAAAAAATCTTAAGTGGTGTTGTTAAAACTGTCAAGGTAGATTCAGCAAAGCAAATTGCTGATATCTTTACCAAAGGGTTGGGCATTTCTCAGCATCAGTGTCTTGTTAAAGATCTTGGAATGATTGACCTCTTTGGAATATCAGATTAAGGGGGGATGTTAAAATTAACCCGATATCCCCTTTAGTATTTCTTTGTTTTGTGTCTTATGTTTCAGGTTGTATGAAGCCCATGTTGTTCTCAGCCCAAGCCTTTCTCAGCCCATATCTCTCAAGCCCAGCCTTGCTTTGTGACCGTTGGATGTTCTGATATAAAAGTCTCTCTTCTCTCATCTGCTAGGGTTGGAAGAATATTTTGGTCTTGAAGCCGCTATAAAAAATCTCTCTCTCATATTGTACTGATCTTGAGTCTTTGTCTCAAGATCACATCTATCCTTTATTGTTATTGTTTATCTTGTAAAACTATTATCAAAGTAGATAATAGGATCATACCAGTGTAGCTGTGGTGATCTTTTGTGATTGAAAGCTTCCGCTGTTGAACTTGAGGTTGTTTGATTTATATAAAGAGCTTTGGTTTCTGCTTATCATGTTTTTCTACACCTTATACGGAGGGTATATAAGGAATTTGAAGAGAATGGCGATTTCACGGATCGAGAACTAACTTCTTTGGTGGAAGAAAAGATCCTAAACGTGGATAGTGTGGGCGAGGTGATGTTATGGAACAATTGGGTGCCAAAGAAAATCAATATATTTGTTGGAGGGCTTTAAAAGGTAGGCTTCCGGTTCTTGAAGAGTTAGACAAGAGGGGCATTGATTTGGACTCTTTATTATGTCCTTCCTGTGGTGATATAGTGGAGTCGTATTCTCATTGTTACATCATGTGTAACTTTGCTATGAGCGTGTGGAAAAAAATATGTGGTTGCTGAAAGATTGCAAGTGTCAATTCTTTTTTCACTGTGAGTTTTTTCCCCTCTAATGGAAACACTAACATTCCTAGTCATTCATTTATAATGTGGCAAGTGGTGATTTGGACATCCGAATACTTCATTTGGAAACAAAGAAATTCGCTGATGTTTAAAAGTAAAGTTTCAAGTCTAACTAAAATAGTTCAAGACATTCAATTTAAACGTTTTAAGTGGATTGTGAGAAGGTCCGAAAAAAAGTGAATTAAGTTGGCAACATTAGCTTTTTGATCCGGTTAAATGTCGAATCCGTTAAGGAATGCAGTCAAGTTATTATGTGATATCCTATTTGTATGGACCGGCATACTGTTATGCAGTGTTATGGGTGTTTTGGCACAGTGGGTCAATACTCAGCACTATATGCAGTTGAGTGGGTGTTTGGCATAGTGGATAAGCACTCTATCTGCAAATTATGCTGGTGAGTTTTTTGTTAATGGGTTGTTTTGACCTTTTATGCTCGTGGGTCCTGTTTGCTTTGAGATAATGGGGCTGCCGAAGATTTACATAAGGTGGTTCCGTGTGCTTTGAGATAGTGGGGCTGCCAAAGATTTACAACTTAGCAAAACACTCTTCTATAGTTCTATATAAAGCATGTGTTATTTACATTCTAATCACTAAATCGTATTTCTTCTTTTCATTTGAAGAGAAATGGCAATTAAGTCACTTGCTCTAGTACAATAATTTTCATCTTCGTTTTCATTATCGTTCTATCACATCCTATGCACCCACAGTCCGAGGCAGCTCCCTTAAGTTCTCGCCGTATGTAGCTCTCTCTATTTTCTTTTATAGCGTATCGAGTCGCGTTATGAACTTCTATAGTTATTTTGTACATGTATATGATGATAGTAAAAAAAACATTTTGTAAATTGCAGATATATAGAGAGGTTGGTTGTTATTTGCTTAGTGAACGATTTATATCCTTTGAATTCTATTGTTTTATTCATAAATTTCGTACCAATGGATATTATTATCAATAGTTTACGTAATAGTAACCTGAAATTTTTTCTTACATTTTGTCTATCAGAGCTTCATTTACCGGGATATCCGCCATGTCTTTGTTGTCAGACGAATGCACCACCACCACCCCATTGCAATTGTGCGTGTGCTCACTCGGAAAATAATTCGCCTTGATCATGAAGAAAACTGATACATCACAAGAAAGAAATCCAAAATACCTATTCTCCCATAATATTATAATTTGCAACCCAAGTACCCAACTGTCTTGACTCTTGATATTCAGATGCATCACCTTTGATGTTTCTGAACGTAATTATAAATATTACTATTAACTAATGTGTTCTTATAATATAGAAGAATATATACATTGATATTCGGAAGCTATTTTAGTTTACATATATATGGAATAGCGCGAGACATTTCTAGGTACAAAGACCTAAAATTAAACAAACAACAAACCATCATATCCCAAGTATATATTAATATAACAAAGGGGTGTTCACAAATAGGGTAATGTCCACATAAATCGAAACTGAATCGAATCGAATAAAATTAAACCAAATTTTTCGAAAACGAGCTATTAACTACTGTGCTGAAAACCAAATCGAACCGAATAGAATATTACTATTAACTAATGTGTGTTTCAAAGTAATTCTCATATCTAATAATCAATCAAATACTATAAATGCTAGGGTGTCTATTCATTTATGATTAATTAAATTTGGTTTGTGGTCCGGATGAACAAATTAAACCACGTACTCCAAATTGGAGGATCGACTCGTGAAGGTGAGGGAGCCATATGGCTGAATGACGCGGTGAAGGAGTGTACAACGCATGAAGGCATGGAGGCAAATCTCCATTACGGGTAGTCTTATGATATATAATCGCAACTATAACGATTTGAAACCGGGAATGAGTTACAGAAGTTGAATCTGAATACCCCTGTATCAAAGCATTAGGCTGGACACAGTCGTGACTCGAGTCATCATTTGCCACATCAACTTTCTCTCTCCGATGACCAGACACGACCAAGTTGTCACAGTTGGTGACCAAGTTCTTTAAAAAAAAAAAAATGTGTGTGTAATAATCTGTCGAAAATTCGACCGATTGTTATTTTTTTTGTACCACGACCGATGTTCGACCCTAGAGCCACAATGGTGTTGACCGATTTAAAAGTCGGTCGAATGTGATGGATGACCGAGTTTTCTCGTCCCACTATGTCTAGCCTTATAATGCGGTCGAGTAGTCCATCGATCCCACTTGTAGCTTGAAACAAAATATAGTCAACCCTTAGCATAACTCTTCAAGGTTTTGATCCACGTGGCTACTATACTGTACAATACGTTACCCTGTATCGTATTGCATTTATGCAAGTTAAGAAGTAAGAACGAGATGATTACCACATGAATAAGTTATATAGACAAAACACGTCTCTTTATTCAAATTGAAAATAATATTTACGTTATTTGTATTTATTGCAACTTGGCATGTATCTATTACAATTTGCAAGTTAAGACCGATTCTTCTTTGTCGTAGTTTTGCATGTGCTAGTTCATATCAAGTTCACGAATATGATCCAGCTTACTATATATTACTAATGGGTTGTTTACTAAATTAAATAGTATAAAGATATATTATTATATTAGCCACTTAATTGAGAGAGTGATTTTTATATGAACATCACCGTTAAAATGAAACAATGGTTTATACTCACTTATTAAATAAAAAAAAAAAAACACCCCTTATAAAATAAGCGCGTGATGGCCTAGATGGAGGCGGTGCAATATGATCCACCTTACTACATATGACTAATACATCCTTCACCACAAGGAGCGTGGTGACTTAGATGGAGGTGGTGCACCATTAGGTATTAAAAAACCCGAACCGACTCATACCTGAATCCGACTAAACTTATTCGGGTTGGGTTACTCGAGTTAAAAAATTATTCGGGTTTTTAGTGTCAACTCGAGTAACCCGAGTATTAAATAAGGTAGGTTATCAGGTTGAAAATGTTTGCCTAACTCTGGTTCAAGTCGACCCGTTTGATCTAAAGTATTTTTTTTTTTTTTTTTAGTTTATCTATCCAAATTAGTAGAAATTAGACGAATACTAACGCAAAACAATGGTGTACAATGGCAAATAATTATATTTTCAAACTTGAGGTTTTGGTGTGACCCTTCCGGAGTTTATAGTTATTGCGAGAAATAAAGTTTACG
Source organism: Chrysanthemum seticuspe (assembly GCA_019973895.1). Lineage (NCBI taxonomy): Eukaryota > Viridiplantae > Streptophyta > Magnoliopsida > Asterales > Asteraceae > Chrysanthemum > Chrysanthemum seticuspe. The sequence goes on along the minus strand of BPTQ01000004.1, from coordinate 313,431,062 downwards.
GGTTAAAAAAGAAAAATATAAGAGTTTGAGGATTAAACAATATTTAAACTATTAATTAGTCGTAGTTGTTGTTACCAATTTTAATTAATAATATGTAAAAAGGATTTTGAAACTTAAAATGATAATTTGGCTATAACACATTACTCATTTTTAAGTTTTTAAATTTTATGAAAAAGTTATCATGCTTTATATTTAGTATAGATAGGCAATTTATAACCATTTTTCTCATAATCGTCTTAACCCGAACCCGAATGAACCCGACCCAAGTGGCCATGACCCAAATTGATATAAACCCGACTAATCCGAGCTCAAAGAGGTTGGGTATGTTTTTTTGCCCTCAACCTGACTTTGATCCGACCCGAATTGACCCGAACCTGACAATTGACCAACCCAGCCTCATTAACACCCCAAGTGGTGCACCACCTCGATCTAAACCACCAGGCGATGTCCCCCATAGTGACCACCCACCATCACGCGCGGTGGTTGGATTTTTGCACTTCTTTGGTAGTCTACTCAACCTAACGCAAATCAAGAAAAATGAGAGTTTTATTATTATTATTATTATTATTATTATTATTATTATTATTATTATTATTATTATTATTATTATTATTATTATTATTATTATTATTATTATTATTATTATTATTATTATTATTATTTATTTATTTTTATAAAACATCACTTTATTAGAAAATCATAGGAGATTACAAGAAATTAGTGGGGAGCCGAGAAACTAACTGGGCCCCCACTCCTCTAGCAATAGCAAAACAAACCCTACTAAAAATATAGTTAGCACCACGCGCACCAATTTCTTGAGTGACCGAGAACTTTCGGATTCGCTTCAGCAAGGCCACCGCCTCCTTCTCAAGTTCACCAAAAGAAGAGAAAGAGAAGGGGATAAACCCATATCCAATATCAGCACATTTGGTTTCGTACTTGACACGTTTGCGCTGTGCAGCTTCAATCACAGCACGCCTGCCACAAAGTCATCCATACCAGTTTGCGTCAAGGGCGATGACCCAGTAAGATCAACACACACATCAAGGCCTCTCTCCCACGAGTAAAGTGACAAGTCAGCTGGGCGTAGATGTTTGTCCCTCTCTCCACAGAGCCCGATATCAACTTCTTTACGAGCCGAAACTCCTACCCGGGAGCAGATGTCAGCGAGAGTATCACGCACCACATTATGTCGATGTTTAATGCCAACAATACCTGCGCATGATACAACATGATCCCCATAGATATAACTCGTAAAAACCTTGGAACAAGCAGAGCACGACATCTGAGTGGAGAAAAGGGGGACACCTAGACGATAGCATAAAACACACCGGTAGGTTTTAGCATTCATGGTCTGCCCCAGCCCAACTATCGGGACTACTCTGAGCCAGTCTGAAGTATGGTCTTCCATTTGCGATCTCCATAGGGCCATCTGTCTAGCAGATACGCAGAAGGTGGATTCAGCCTCTTTGGTGACACGTGTGAAATATAAATCTGCTAATTTCTTCATGAGTTTGGGGGCAACAATCTCACAAGAGCTACCCAAAAGGTCGGTCTCCATTTTCTCGTTAAAAACATGCAGGGCATCATCAAAGGAAGATCCAGAAGCAACAACACCAGACTGCCGGAGAAGTTCAGTCTGTAGGCTGGCAGATTGGAGTCTAGAAGCAAGGAAGGCATAATTCAAGACATCACCAGCAGCATATACACCAAGCCCTCCAAATTCAAAAGGAAGAGTGGCCAGTCTCCATTGCCAATTTCCAAACCCGGGCCCAGATGCAGTGACAATACGCTCCAAGGAGGAGCGAAGTCCTTCATCGAATGAAATCTGAGCACGTTCAAATACACGGGGGGAATGATAAGGTTTTAAAAGGTACCTTTTTGAGGGGTCATTTAAGCCCTTATTCGATCACTTTTGTATCCGTTATTGCTTAATATCGTTCCTTTTCACTTTTTAGGTCTCTTGAAGGCAAAATGCTGGAATGATGCTTATTTGGACGAAAAGGCGCGAATATACGAAGAAAATGGCCAAAGTCAGAATCGAGACACTCAAAGCTGCTGAAACATAAGGCGACGGCGTCACTGCATATCTGCGACGCCGTCGGGAAGGAATTTTGCGACGGGTCAGAGGCGAAATTGCATGTTTTCAAGGGACGACGTCAGGTTCTAAAGGAGTAGGCCGTCGCTACTCAGACGGCCTAGATGCAGCCAAGACGGCGTCAGAGCTGAAGGGGACGGCGTCACAGTCATAAGGTGACGCCGTCGAAAGGTTTACGTGGCCAAGACGAAACCCTAATGATGGCGACACGACGGCGTCACGAAACATAAGGTGACGCCGTCGCAGATGTAATCTTATATATAGAATCCGAATTTTTCAGTTTTTGGTGTGTAGTCTTTTGGAGTAAAAACCTAAAACCGAACCAAGGCTTTCTTGTGCAGTATTTTAGGGTTCTAAACCCTATTATAAATCAAGATAAGTATTTACTTCATTAATTTAATTATGTCTTTGATTATTTGTGTGTATGCTTGCGTGTTCTCCATGTCCGGCTAATTTATTTGTGTGTTTGCTTAGGGAATATGAAACTTAATTATTGAATATTGATTGGTTGATACTTATCTTAGTTGACTAATGATCTAGAGTGCGCTAGATTATTCGTTGTGTACTTAATGCTTGACATTTCTTTGTGAACTTTAGAATATAATTATCTAGGTAATTGTAGGATAAAGTATTCAAGGACAACCGTAGAGTAGGCGTCTATAAATCACTAGAGGATTTGTAAACAAGACCCTTTGGTAATTTCAAATAGTTAGGGAAATAAGCACGCCCTATAGCCTTAGAATCACAACGCAACTAGGAATAAGGACGTGACAAATCAACCATCAATAGGAGATAATTAAGGAGTAGTAAAACCTAAGTAAACACATCTTTAAACTATCATACGAGTACACATAAATTAGACATAGACTATCACAACCTTAGCTTAGATAATTAGATAATAGTAGAGTAATCGGTAGCGATACCAACCCCCCAAATCCAATACCCGAGATTCGTACCTTTTCATTTTCTAAAAAACATAAAAAGATAAAAAATAATCTTCCTCAACCTCAACCTTAGCGTAGTAACTTCTCACTAGCATTCCTATTCCCCTAGAGAACGATATCAATACCCGTGGCTTACCCTAATTACTACACTACAACGATTAGGTTCACTGCCTAGGGTGTTATAAAACTTGCTCGAAGAAAAGGAAGTTTCCTTGACCCCGAACGACGCGTGTAGCGTTATCAAGTTTTTGGCGCCGCTGCCGGGGAATAGAATAGCTAGTTAGTAGTCCACCTCGTTTAGGTTTCTTTGCTTGATTCATATCAAGTAAACTTTTTTCTCATTTTTTAGCTTTCTCTTAGTCTATCCCCCTTCTTCGTGACCTTTGTTCGTAACACCCATCACTTTTCACCATGGAAGGTGACAACCAACCACCACTCATCAACCCACCACCAAACGACCCGCCAAGAGCCCGTACTCTTGGTGAGTACTCGAGACCAAACCACCTAGGTTATAGGAACACCATTGAGCTTCCCGACCAAGCCCAAACTACGGCCCTGCGATCCGACACCATCCGGTTGGTGCAAAACGGATGTGCATTCCATGGACTTCGTTCCGAAGATCCAAATCAGCATCTGAGGGATTTCCTCAAAATTGTCGATTCCATCGACCTTGATGCTACTACTCGGGAGACCACGCGCTTGCGTCTCTTCCAATTCTCTCTACGGGACCAAGCTAGTAATTGGCTTGAGCGACTTCCCGCCGGCTCCATCTCAAGTTGGGATGATCTTACTTCTCGCTTCCTTGCTCAATTTTTCCCACCGGGGAGAACCACTAAGCTTAGGAATGACATCTTGATGTTCCAACAACGTCAAGGTGAATCTCTCTACGAAGCATGGACCCGATTCAAGGACTTACTTCATAAAGTCCCTCATCATGGCATTGATCTTTGGCTCCAAGTCCAAATCTTTTATGATCATGTCAACTTTCCCACTAAGCGATCCATTGACCAAGCGGCCGGTGGAAAACTTAGTGATTTCACCGCGGAAGAATCATGGGAAATAATAGAGGACCTTGCCCTCTATGACAACGAAAGTTGGGATGACCCCTGTGAACTTCCCAAAACCGTCAAGGCAATCTCCTTGCCTCCTCCCGACCGTAGGATGATTGAACTTGAAGATCAAGTCAAATTCCTCATGAGTTCCTACGAGAATCCTAAGTCCTCGCGCCATATAAACAAAGTTTCCTCTTCGTGCGAGCCGTTTTGTGATCCTCATAACACGCGCACTAGCACCCTATCCCCCGAACATGCTTCCGTTGAATACGCATCCTCGCGCAATAATGGAACGGGAGGAAGATTCCCTACAACACCCGGACCTAGGAATTTCAATGAAACCCGGGAGGCATGGAAAAACAAGCCCGACTTTTACTGGGGACAAACCAAAGAATTCACCTCCAATGATTTCTCGTGGCCCCCACCTAACGGTCCTAACCAACAGAGTATCGAAGGGATGTTGCAAAACATAGTTGCGTCCCAAGAAACCCAAATGGCTAAGCTCTCGGACCGCTTTAACCATCAACAAGCCGAGATGGATAGGAAGATAGACAACCTGTTGAAAGCCATAAATAGTGATAAGAAGGTTAGTGCTATCTCGACTCCCGAGCCTCCAGGTGTAGACATTAAGGATCCAAGCAAGCTTATTAAGCACGTCCAATTCGTCAATGCCATCGCCTTAGTGGAACCGGATGAAACCGATGACGAAGAAGACCAAACATTTGTTGATGATGAAACACCCGAGGAAGAAGATGAAGTAGACAATGACTATTTCAACAAATTTCCTACGGAAGAAGAATTATCCCGCCACCCTCACTTAGTGCGTGACCTCCGTCACATGTATGTTAGGAAAAGCCCTAGAATCAAGTTTGGGAACCCTTGGAATCTTAACATACCATGTTGCATAGGACACCTTTTTGTGGCAAAGGCTTACATTGATCGTAAATCCCCAATTAACATAATGACTAGCACCTATTACAATTGGATAATGAAGAAGCCTATCCCAACTAGGCAAGACCTCGATAATCTTAGTGATAAGTGTAATTTTCTTGGTAGAGTTAAGGGATTGCCCGTCTATGTAGGTAGTTTCACATTCCCTACGGACTTCATAATTGTGGAAGATATTAGCACGGCCATAGACCCTAGCTTGTCCCACGTTATTCTAGGAAAACCTTTCGTAGAAAGCACCGGGATGACCTATGACCCATCGTTAGGAGTAGTGCGATTCAAGGATGAGACTGACGACGTAGCCTACCAAATGCCGTTTAAGATTGAGAAGTTTTCATCACTCTCCAATGATGAAAAGGAACTTAAACTGTCGGTCTATTACAGGAATGATGAGGATAGGGAAAAGGGAGTAGATTATGTTATGGCTAAGCTTTTCGGGTTCTATAAAGATTGTTTGAATTTAGGACCGAAATATAGGACCGAGTGGGGAGAGGGTGAACTCTTAGAAAGAAGTATCATGGGACACTTCTACAACATGGAACCCCCCGATAGAGACCGTCAAGAGGGCGGTGATGCAAAAACGTAGGGGTAGGACTTCGAGTCTAGCTACAAGACTCTTAAATAAAGAAAAGCGCTTCGTGGGAGGCAACCCATGCTTAATTGTTTGCTTGTTAGTGTCATATATATTTTATTAATTGTTTGTCCTCATGTTTGAATTTGTAAAAATGCTTTATTTTGTTTTTAACCTCGTCTTAATTACATATAAAGGTATTTTACATAAAGGATAAGTGTAGGGAGGATTACACACGCTTTCATAAGAAACGTGAACATGAGAATAACAATTAACTAAAAGATATATATGTTTGTTTGTTCGAGTCAAATGCTTGTATCGAGTCATAATGGATGTTTTTGCAGAAGTTTTTCCAGATTCTAAAGATGCAAATTTTCCAGAATTTTTTCCAGAAAATCGCAGACCAGTTTTTGTCAGGATAACCTGACGGCGTCAGGATTGCAACCTGACGACGTCAGGAAGGAATAAAAACTTCAGCTTATTTTTTTTTCTCGTTTTCTGAGCTACTTGTAAAATTTTGGAATTTTCCAGATCTTAACTTTCAAAACAAATTCTGTAAACATCCATTCCACAAGCATTATATCCTAGTTTAAATCGAGTCTTATGTATATTATTACCGCCGATTTTACGCGAAGGTCTCGTTTGTTTTCTTCTAGTGTGCAGGTTTAGTTTGTCAAGAAGAAGTTACACAAGTTAAGAAGGAGCCTTTCACGCAAAAACTCTTCTTGGAAAAGATTTAACCACCACTTTTTACGGATCCTACCGAGCTAATCAGGGGAGTATTAGTTTCTTTCGTTTTTAATTACCTTCTATTATCATAACTTTGATACTTTCGGGGAACATTGGGGACAATGTTCAGTTTAAGTGTAGGGAGGTAAAATAAACGGGAACTTTGAAACTATGCTTATCCTTGACTATTTGCTTTGTCCAAGTGTATTTGTGTAATAAACCATGAGAAAATGTAGGTTAGGGTAATTTTAGCCAAATTTAAAATTTTTTTATGACGTATAGGAGTGGGCCATTAGTCTTAACAAAAGCGTCTCATGGATAGGAAGTTGCATGACTAGCACAAAAACCCTTACCACCTAAATTCCACCCAAAATGTGAGGATCGCCCTTAGATTAGTAGGAATTAAAGCATTCATCTTTAATGCTTAGAGTGTGAACCGGTAGTATATTAGATTCTAGAACTTGTTTTGTGATGCATTCCGAGATCGCAAGTGAGGCTACACTTGTGTAGTTAGGAATAACTAAATGATAAGAGGCATTAGGATAACCCTTGTTTAATACCTGTAATATAATTACTTCTTCCATATCGGTTGAGTAATTCCCCCACACCCTTTGCGTTGTACTCATCTTTAGTACACGATACCCCTAGTTAACCCCTCAGAGCCTATCCTTTTCGCGGTTCTCGTGATGTTTCGGTTTTTCCGGAATATCAATGAAGAGCATTGTTTACACCCCACCCCCAAATATACACCCAAATCGCCTTAGCCTACCTTTATTGCACTCACTTTTAGTGCAAATTTATGTTATCACCCAAAACCCTTAGTTCAATTATCTGGTTGCTTGCATGAGTTGCTAAGTCGAGTCATATCCTTTGTATACAGTTTTGGGATGATTGGGATTCATGGGAAAAGTTAAAGTTTATGAAACATAGGAAAGAGAACGTTAAACTCAAATTCCCTTTGTTTGCATAATAATGTACTCCAAGTGTTTTGATCTTTTCAATTCGGGTCAAATTAGTGTTAGAGTAATAAAAACTCAAGTGTAGGGATGTGTCTATAAATCCCTATCATTTTGATGTACCGTAGAGGATGGTAGAGTAAAAGTGTATGCAAAAAAAAAAAAAAAAAAAAAAAAAAAAAAAAAAAAAATACGGGCTACCATCCTACATCTATCTTTTAAATTATGTTTGTTTATTTTCGTTGCCTAGAGTTTTAGAGTGTCGAGTCTTGGCTTAGCAACGCCATTCTTCGTATACTTGCAACATAGAGATTTTTGACTATCCACCACTATATAGCCTATCCCACCAAACCCTTATTTCCCTACCGTAAGCCTAACATTACAACCCTTTAAAAGACCTCTTTGATAGTCTTTCCTAGGTGCTTACGCCAAAGCGACGGAGGTTTGATCTATTCTCAAGCCTATGGTAATCTATGTACTAGGACCGGTTAATGAGTGTTTATCTTCCATTTCCGATTTGTTATATTTCATATATACACCCGAGAGAGATGTGAGTATCCAAACACCCCATGTGAGGTGCTAGTATGTAATTTCCGTGCTTGTTATGACTTTTGCGGGGCTTATATGTGTTGTGGACCGTTTTGAATGGATGCTTCATGACCCCTAACTTATAAATTAATTGGCTAAAAGCACATTTGCTTGAGGACAAGCAAATACCAAGTGTAGGGATATTTGATAAGGTTTTAAAAGGTACCTTTTTGAGGGGTCATTTAAGCCCTTATTCGATCACTTTTGTATCCGTTATTGCTTAATATCGTTCCTTTTCACTTTTTAGGTCTCTTGAAGGCAAAATGCTGGAATGATGCTTATTTGGACGAAAAGGCGCGAATATACGAAGAAAATTGCCAAAGTCAGAATCGAGACACTCAAAGCTACTGAAACATAAGGCGACGGCGTCACTGCATATCTGCGACGCCGTCGGGAAGGAATTTTGCGACGGGTCAGAGGCGAAATTGCATGTTTTCAAGGGACGACGTCAGGTTCTAAAGGAGTAGGCCGTCGCTACTCAGATGGCCTAGATGCAGCCAAGACGGCGTCAGAGCTGAAGGGGATGGCGTCACAGTCATAAGGTGACGCCGTCGAAAGGTTTACGTGGCCAAGACGAAACCCTAATGACGGCGACACGACGGCGTCACGAAACATAAGGTGACGCCGTCGCAGATGTAATCTTATATATAGAATCCGAATTTTTCAGTTTTTGGTGTGTAGTCTTTTGGAGTAAAAACCTAAAACCGAACCAAGGCTTTCTTGTGCAGTATTTTAGGGTTCTAAACCCTATTATACATCAAGATAAGTATTTACTTCATTAATTTAATTATGTCTTTGATTATTTGTGTGTATGCTTGCGTGTTCTCCATGTCCGGCTAATTTATTTGTGTGTTTGCTTAGGGAATATGAAACTTAATTATTGAATATTGATTGGTTGATACTTATCTTAGTTGACTAATGATCTAGAGTGCGCTAGATTATTCGTTGTGTACTTAATGCTTGACATTTCTTTGTGAACTTTAGAATATAATTATCTAGGTAATTGTAGGATAAAGTATTCAAGGACAACCGTAGAGTAGGCGTCTATAAATCACTAGAGGATTTGTAAACAAGACCCTTTGGTAATTTCAAAGAGTTAGGGAAATAAGCACGCCCTATAGCCTTAGAATCACAACGCAACTAGGAATAAGGACGTGACAAATCAACCATCAATAGGAGATAATTAAGGAGTAGTAAAACCTAAGTAAACACATCTTTAAACTATCATACGAGTACACATAAATTAGACATAGACTATCACAACCTTAGCTTAGATAATTAGATAATAGTAGAGTAATCGGTAGCGATACCAACCCCCCAAATCCAATACCCGAGATTCGTACCTTTTCATTTTCTAAAAAACATAAAAAGATAAAAAATAATCTTCCTCAACCTCAACCTTAGCGTAGTAACTTCTCACTAGCATTCCTATTCCCCTAGAGAACGATATCAATACCCGTGGCTTACCCTAATTACTACACTACAATGATTAGGTTCACTGCCTTGGGTGTTATAAAACTTGCTCGAAGAAAAGGAAGTTTCCTTGACCCCGAACGACGCGTGTAGCGTTATCAGGGAACATGTGCGCATAGAGAAATATAACTTGGAAATGCCGGCACAAGCACGGAGAAGCAGCAACTCACATTGGGGATCATTAAGCTTAGCAACAGCGTCCATAAGTTCAATGGTTTTAGAAACCCGTTTCAAAACGAGCTTACTGCTAAACTCAAGGTCTACACCGACAGGCCCACCCAACAATTTAACACCGTGCAGGGGCCGGGCAATATTAGGAGGGAAAACACCTGCAAGTCTGCTTCTAGGATCTTCCATTGGCCAAAAAACCTCAGTTTTATCGACGTTGAGGTGCAAACCATAGCGAGGTCCATCCATCATAATGAGCTCCAGGGCCTTCCCAACAACCCGAGTATCTCCAATGATCGTACCATCATCTAGGTACCAAGCTTGAAAAGGGAGAGAAAAGGAGTCTTTGATCTTGCGAGCCAAGGGATGTAGCACTAACGCAAAAAGGAGAGGTCCAAGAGGGTCCCCTTGCTGCACACCTTGGTGTGACCATAAAGTGTGTTCCCCATAATATAATCTGGCTGGGCGGGAGTAGCAAAATTCAACCCAACGTGATATGGCATGACAATGAAGGCGAACCTCTTGTAACATAACCTCACGGTCCACCAAATTGAAGGCGTTTTTGAAATCCACCAATAACATTGAAAGACCCACATCATCTCCTCGGTCTTCAACAAACCGATTCACGGCATGAAGAATGGCCTCCCCTCCTCCAGAAACCCCAACTCCGAACTGTAGGTCATTCAAGTAACCATCTTAAGAGTGGCCAATCATAGAAGCTCCCACCTTGGAGACTAAACCCCTCCAGACAGTCCACACTGCAATAGGACGGATACCACCACCTGGTTTGATCAGCGGTGTGAGAGGAGCACTGGCAATATACTCGCCCAAAGCCTTAGGACACTTACCACCAAGAAAAAGATTTACCACCTGGGTGATGGAGTTGATTAACTCATCAAATATAGCCACAGCAGCACCACTAAAATAATCCATCTCGCCCACAAGATGTGCCACGGGGGAAACTCTTAATCATGTCAAGAACCACAGCAGGAGATGCAGTGAGGTTATGATGATTGATAGGTACATCAGGCAGTGAAGGAGCAGACTTGAAGGGATGCTTAGCCTTTAGGTCCTCAAGGGTAGTATCATTGTAAGGAGCAACACCTGAAGAAGAAAGAACTCTGACAGCAGCAGTATAATGACCATCACAAATCTTCCTCCTACATTGCTTGACATTACGCTCACCCAACTCCAGGTTTTCCTCATCAATATTAGACCAAGCAGGGGAGGGTTCAGCTAAAACCTCTCTAACAAGCTGCAAACTACCACCATACGTGCCCCAAGACCGAATGGCATTAGCGATATATTCTTCTTGACGTTGGCGCTTAGTAGCAGACCTACACTCCATGTTACTCCTCGGGTAAAAGGTTTTAAGGAGACAAAGAGGCAAGGCTAACAGGCTAACCCAACAAGAAATGTCTTCAGGTGTGCAGATCACCTTATCAAGAGCTCCTTTCAAAACACGAGAGAATCCCAAACGGCACTTTGGAGGGATGGATTTGACAGTGTGCAACCCTTTAGCGAGCAAAGTGTCAAGTAAGTGCAAATCAAAACCAGAGTGCTCTTCCAAAACCAAATCTTCACCACAAGCGAGCTGAACAGAAGAGGGAACTTGGGGCTTAGCGAGATCAAATAGCACAAATCTAACAACACCATCACCGCAATCGGGGGGTGGCACAAAATCAGATCCATGCCGACATTTAGAGCGAATAGTATGCGTCTTAAAACAAACCCCACATAACCAAAGACCCATACGTTTCAACGTAACCTCAGCAGCCTAAAAAACAACCAGATTAGTGGCCAAAGAAAGTTTGGTGGTGGCTAGTGCATCTTCATGGAAATGACGATCACGAAGATGAGAAATCAACGAGGTTTTGGTAAGCCCATTACCACTACCGTCTTGACAACCATTCAAGCCCGCAAAGGGACAGTGAAACCGAATAATAGCCATAGATTTTTATTTATTTTTTTATTTTTTATTTTTTGGCGCGCAAACCGTATGCAAACAAATTTAAACTAAAATAAAGCAAAAGCTAAAACTTTTATTAAAAACTTTTATTTTTATTATTATTATTATTATTATTATTATTATTATTATTATTATTATTATTTTTATATATATATATATATATATATATATATATATATATATATATATTTTATTTTTTATTTTTTCATAATAATAAAACTTTTATTAAAAACTCATAGGATTTACAAAAAATTAGTGGGAAGCCGAGAAACCAACTGGGCCCCCACACCTCTAGCAATAGCAAAACCAATCTTATTAAAAATATGAACCGCAACACGCGCTCCAATGTCTTGAGTCATAGAGAATCTTCGAATGCGCTTTAGCAAGGTTACTGCATCCTTCTCTAGTTCGCCAAAAGAAGAAAAAGAAAATGTGAGAAACCCATATCCAATATCCACACATTTAGCATCGTATTTGACTCGTTTACGTCGTGCAGCGTCAATGATCGCACGCCCTGGCATAAAATCAGTCATCCCAGATTGCGTCAAGGGCGACGATCCCGTAAGATCAACGCACACATCACGCCCACTATCCCAAGAGTAAAGCAATATATCAGCCGGTCGCAAGGATCTGTCCCCATCTCCATAAAGCCCAATATCCACCTCCTTACGAGCAGAAATTCCGGACCGAGAGCATATATCAACAAGAACATCACGCACAAGGTTATTATTATTATTATTATTATTATTATTATTATTATTATTATTATTATTATTATTATTATTATTATTATCATCATCATCACTTTATTAAAAACTCATAGGATTTACAAGAAATTAGTGGGGAGCCGAGAAACCAACTGGGCCCCCACACCTCTAGGTATAGCAAAACCAATCCTATTAAAAATATGAACTGCAGCACGTGCCCCAATGTCTTGAGTTATAGAAAATCGTCGAATACGCTTTATTATTATTATTTTGTTTTGTGAATTGTGAGTGTGTGTAGTATATTGTGGAGTATGTTTGTATGAAGTAAGGTATTTTTATATTATTGGTTTTGTGATAAGTTTGGCGGTGACTATAACTTAGGCCTAAACTTATACCTAAAATCAAGTGTCATCATTTTGATGGCTGCAGACAATGACTCACTTATTTTACAACTCATTTAGATCATGCCAAATAGTTTTAGGTTTAAGTTTAGGCATAAGTTTAGGTCCATGTATCAATTTTTATTATATAATGATGTGATGCTGATACGAAGGTGATGTGTTTGGTGAACATAGTGCCGTGTAGTGCTTGGAAAAGAAATGCATTTTCATATGATTAAAAAGTAAATTACATGATTGGTCACTTTGGAATGACTTGGAAAATGATAACATCATATGACCAGAATTCTTGTGATTTTCCAAGCAAGTTACTTTCCTACTTGCAACGTGACCAAAGACTGTTGACATTTGAAGTCTACTGGCGTTTAATTTACTTCCAAATTAATTTTGAGCAAAAATCTGTCCGATGACTTTGTCAACCTAGCAAAACACTTCTATATAAAGCATGGTTATTTACACTCTAATCCTAAATTATATTTCCTCTTTTTATTTGAAGATAAATGGCAATTAAGTCAGTTAGCTCTAGTACGATGATTTTCATCTTCGTTTTCATTATCGTTCTATCACATCGTATGCATCCACAATCCGAGGCAAATCCCTTAAATTCTCGCCGTATGTAGCCCTCTATTTTCTTTTATAGCATATCGAATCGTGTTCTGAACTTCTATAGTTATTTTGTATATGTATTATAGTAAAAAGAAACGTTTTGGTTGTTATTTGTTTAGTGAACGATTTATATATCCTTTGAATTTTATTGTTTTATTGATAACTTTCGTACCAATAACCAATTATCAGTTAGTTTACGTAACACTAACCTAAACTTTTTTCTTACGTTTTGTCTATGCAGAGGTATATCAGAAACCGGGAAAACCGCCATGTCTTTGTTGTCAGTCGAATGCACCACCACCACCCAATTGCTATTGTGCGTGTTTTGTGATTCACTCGGGAAATAAATCGCCATGATCATGAAGACAACTGATACACCATAACAAAGAAATCCAAACTACACGTCTAGCTATATTAATATACAACATGCAACAAAAATAAATAAGCATGTAGTAGTTTAGAAGTAAAGTTTGACCTACATAAATATGTGGATTTGCTTATTGCTATTGGTACCAAAACACAAGTGTATTTGTCGAATACTTCTTTTACGTGTGAAGTTGTCACAATGTATAACTATGAACTAAATAGATGTGAAAAAATGCATGTGTGTACGTTACTGGTGTCATACATTTCGTGTCAATATTTCAATTGGGTAAATACCAAAGATACTCTATATACTATTCCAAAATAATTCATTATGCTTTCTCTACTTATTTTAGGTTTTGTTTCCTTTTATTTCTGGACTAAGTATTATGGACCCCACGTCTATTGCAGCCTCTAGATGGGGAAAGATTAATATATTTTGGGTTAGTGATACAGAGGAACTAAGGGGAGTTGTAGGTCCAAATTAGAAAAAGAAACATTATTAAATATATGAGTCCCATCATTTCCTTCCCATAAAGGAAAAAGAAACACAACCTTAATATCATTCATGCAAACATTATTTACTGTCAACAATCATTATACGTATTAGTTCACTCTCTTTCATGAAAAGACTTAAACAGCCTTTGTCTTGTTCACCATCACTTATGGCCACCGGCACCACTATATCTTTACAAAACCTAATGAAATATGTAATCTGATTCTGGTTTAAATACATGGACTTATTGCGTCCTATTGTTATTTTGTAGTTTGTGCTATCAATGGAACAAAGTGTAAACACTTGACTCAAAAAGTAAACAGGGAAGAGATGGAAGGGCCAACTTTTCTAATATTGCAACTTTTGTTGTTGGGACTATAAGAAGAAAAAAGACAAGGACAAAATTCATCTTTTAGGCTTCTGATTGTTCTCTCTCAACCTCTCACATCTCTCTCATGCTTACATAAATTCAAGATACTTTTTCTCTTTGTAGTTGATTCAGTTGGTTTGTAATAGAAATATTATCATTTGAGATAATAAGGATTGTTGTATCCTTGTAGTTGATTCAGTTTCTGATTATGACCAGTTTTGTTTTATTGAATTGATATTCAATAATAGTGTTTTGTGTGTGTTAAATCATCTTTTTCTAAATGGTATCAGAGCAGATTTATTCAGTCTTGCTTTGAATCGATTTTCAAAAAATTTAAGGTTTCGTAAAATTTGAGGTTTTTTCTATTTTTTTCAACTTGGGTGCTAATTAATAGTGTTGGTATTGTTTGGTTAATTCAAAGTGTTTTGTAAAAAGTGCAAATTATATATATACCGAAAATAAACATTATAATACCATATATATATGCCCAAAAAAAAATGATAATAACGTATATCCTCAATCTAAACAAAATATTGTTATATATACCCAAAATACTTTATTCATTTTAAATTCTTAGAACAACTTAATAAGTATTAATTAAAGATGAATCGACTATCATACTCATATCAATAAATAGGTGAATACTCCCGCATCTTTTACCCTTTAATTTAAAGTAAACTGCAAAAAATGTCCCTCAGTATAATACAAAATGCAATTTTAGCCACTCCAAAGATAAAACTGCAAAAAATGTCCTTATTGTGGATGTTTCCATGCAATTTGTGTCCCTTGACCGGTTAATGGCATGCGAAATAACTAATATACCATCGTCTTCTTCTCCATTTGAATTTCTTTTGAATTTATATTTATTTTTAATTCAAAACCGAGAACAAAAACTCAGATTTTCAATTATCTTTCCCAAATCACCTTCCAGAGAAATACCCAATATTGGAACCTCAAACAAACTCAAGTACAATAATATTTAATGTAAGCTCATAAATTGACCGATACAATAAGGAACAATTCACCATATTTTCAAGTCTACTATAGTGGTGACAATAATTTAAAAACTAGCATCTGAAGGGAAAACATCAGTTTGATACAAACCTTTGAGACCAACGTTTGTATGTAGAAAGAGGAAAAAGTCCGCAACAACAGTAACTACACTCTACAATCCAATCGTGATCATACTGATACTTCTTGGTGCTTTCTTGTTTCTGCTTTGCTGCAACAGCGTTTGAGGCTTGATTCTTGCCATTAGCTCTATACAGATTGAACCTCAAACAATCTAATTAAACTATCCTTTTTACTCTGAGTATTTGTGTTGCTTTTCATACAAACAGAAACCAAAAAATGAGACTACAAACAAAAAATGTGATGGAAAAAACTGAAACCAAAAAACCCTTTTCATTGAGTTAATGGTCGATATAACAAAACAAATGTCATTAGAGTACAAGAACAATCCATAAGAGGCTACAACTCCATCTCAAATCACCGCTCAAAATACACCATCTTCAACAGAATCTGGCAACCACCATCTTCTCCGGCAAGTTCTCGAACGATCTCCATTTTTTCGACGAGCTAAAAAACTATGAAGATATTCAACAAATACAAGTCACCTACAAGAATATAAACTCACATACAATTACCATGTTGTGTTCGTTGTCGTCTTCATTATTGTTGTAACCGTCAGCTGCCATTATCACCTTCCACAGAAATACCCAACACATCTATGCAAAAAATCATTAACACCCATTTTAAAGAACATATCTTTAAACCCACATCGATTTCAAAAGATAAATATAAAACCCAAATCTGATATGAAATCCATTCCTAAACCAACAATAAACGGGTCACTGTTGTCGCCTCGTTGCTGGCCGCCGAATAGTATATGGTTCGTATCGTTGCTGCTATATGGTTTCATTGTGTTGATTTTGACAGGACCACATGATGTGTTTTGATTTAGGTGTTGATTTGAGTTATAATAAAATGAGTTTTAATTTGAAATAAAATTATCTATATATGAGAATTATAAATTGAAGAAATTGTGAAAAAAAGGAAATGTCTTTTGTTGGTTTTAGAATTAAGAATAAAAGACTTAATGAGTGAAACTAAAAAGATGAACGGATTAAGAGCATGGTTTCTGATGATGGCAAAGTTGAAGTTGGATGTAAATGTCATGCCTGCCATTGAAGGTGATTATTAGTTTACTTTTGGAGGCATCACTAACAGAAAGAGTTTACTTTTTGTATGTTTGCTAAACTATTGGATTTTTTATTGGATAAGTGGATCAAGTTGTTAGAGGTGTGTGTTTTGATTTAGGTGTTGATTTGAGTTATAATCAATTGAGTTTATAGAGGATATATATGCAATTATTTGGATTTTTTTTATAAGGATGGTTGATGCGTTTTGTGTGTTTATGCTTTTAAAAATGTGGGTTTTGAATTAAAGTTCTCGATTTTTATTCATGATGTTCTTGATGTTGTATTAAAATAAATATAAATTCAAAAGATATTCAAATGGGGAAGAAGACGAGGGTATATTAGTGATTTCGCATGCCATTGATCGGTCAAGGGACACAAAATGCATGAAAACATCCACAGTAAGAATATTTTTTGCAGTTTCATCTTTGGAATGGCTAAAAATGCATTTTGGGCTATATTGATGGACATTTTTTTTTAGTATACTCTTTAATTTGTGTTTCCTTAAGAATAATATGCATGGTGTATCAATGATTCTTTATATCTTGTTTCCAGAATTATTGCAAAAAAATTTAAAAAAAAAAAAAAGAAAAAAGAAAAAAAAGTTACATATTTGTTGTTATTTGTATTTTTCGAGTACTAAATTTAAAATTAATATACTTAGTAATTTCTTTGAGACCGGAATTTATTATTTGTCTTTTTAGGCAATAATTCTGGAAATAAAGGATGGATAAATCCTTCACGCACAATGTATATTAATTTCATGTAAACATGGGTTAAAAGATATAAAACGTGAAAGATTCGCGGCTTATTGATATGAATATGATAATCGATATAATTTTAATTAATATTTATTAGGGTTCTAACAATTCTAAAATGAATACAAAGTAGTAATTTGGGTATATATATGACAAAAAATTGTTGTTTAGATAGGATGTATATGGAAGTATAGTTTTGGGTTGGTTGAACATGACTTTTTAGTGTCTAAATTAGGTATATATGACTTTATTTTTTTTGTTGGGTAAATATCGCATTATAAAATTTATTTTCGGTATATATAAAATTAACCCTTATAAAAACGCCAAAATTTTGAGAAAATTACAGTTTGAATAAATTTGTGGCTTTTAATTTTAAAAGCTTCTATTGATCAATTAACCTTTGTTAATTGATATATATGTTGTTATATTTGGTTCTTGAAAAGTTTGGGTGAAAACGCTTAATTTTTGAAAAAAAAATTAAGGTTTTTTGATTTTGAGTTCTTGCTTGATTGAGGTTTTGGTGATCATTTGACCTATGGTTGTTAATTCTTTGGCTGGTTTGGGTTGATCATTTGACCTATGGTTATTTTTATTAAATCCGTTTTTTTTTTTTTTTTTTTTTTTTTTTTTTTTTTTTTTTTTTTTTTTTTTAAGCTAGTATGTTTTCAGATTTAGTGCATACATGTTTTTAAGCTAGCATGTTTCTAGATTTAGTGCATGTATGTTTTTAAGCTAGCATATTTCCAGATTAGTGCATGTATGTTTTTTTTTTTTTTTTTTTTTTTAAGATTTCATATTTTTAGATTTAGTGCTACAATATATGTTTTCAGAAATAGTTAGGTGCATATGTGTTTTTTTATATAACATAAGTTATAACAAACAAAGAACATAAATGTTATACACAATATTCGATATTGATTGAAATATAACTAGAATACAAATTTCTAAAAAGCATGAATACATGAATTTAATCGATCTATACACGTGAGCACTAATAATATGTAATACAAATGGACATATGTGCACACTCATTCTTATCAACATTTTAGAAGTCGGGCATATATTTACACGCAGAGCCGCCAACAATTTCAAAAGTCGGACATACATGCACACTCGTAGCCGTGAACATTTTTTTAATTTAAATAAGACTGGTTCTACATCACATGTACCGCTTGTGAGTGATTCAATGGGAACAATGGATGTTGGTTCTACTCCCATAGTTGAGAAAATTGGTAAACTTGAAAAACTACTTATTGCTGGGAAAGCTACTCTTGTGGATGATGATGGTCAACCTATTCCGTCTACCTCTTCTACTAAGAGAGCTAACCCTTTCTTTACCCAAAAAAAACATTTTTTTAATTACACCTGATACAAAGAAAAATATATAAATTAGCAACATTATTATTAAAATAGAATTACAAAGAAAAAGATATTTCATAACATAAACAAATAGGAAACAAATTTTTTTAATCATAATAACTAGAATAACACATATGCACAGTTTAAAACATATATGCATCCAACATTAATGTTATGAAACATGCATGTTTTGAACCAAAATTGTTATGAAACAAGCATGTTTTGATCCATAAGTTTTAGAACATACATGTTTTTAAACATACATGCATGTTATAAAACATACATGTTTTTAGCATACATGTTTAAAAGGTTGATCTCAAAAAATAACATACAGATTAGTTTCTCAAAAACAAAAACCAAAAGATAACAAAAGACCCATAAAGCAAACACAAAAGATCAGTCCATCCTTTGATTATAGCAATGTGTAAAAAGACATACAAACGCATAATGAGATATAACAGGAATTATAGTAACGTGTAAAAAAATATAACAAGAATTATAGCAATGTGTAAACAAATCCATTAACATGATTGTAAAAAATTAATACAATTCAAAGCATTTTTATACTACGTCAACAAAAAAAAAATCAAAAAAACAAAAAAAATGAATAAGCTATCAATTGACCGACAACTAAATAAAACAAATGAACAAATGGATACTCGTACATGTTTAAATAATCAAAAACACAACTTGTGCGTGACGTTCTTTTATGAAATCATATACAATAAAAAACTAGTAGACCTTAGAACCCACTTTATTTGCACTAGGTGTGAAAAAATACTAATAAATGAAGAGGATCAACAATGAAACAAATTATAGCTACGTGAATCATACGCAAATCTATATTTCTTATGGGACCATCTAATATTTAATTTATATTTACTACCGAAGAAACGAATAAATCCAGAAAGATTCAATTCTGCAATAGTCAAACCTTGATTAGGCGTTGAAAATATTACAAGAACGACGAATCAATCGAATACACGGGTCTTCGATTCTTGCTATTTTTCATAAACAGAGGTTCTTGTTATGTTTCATTCGTGACGGCAAGAAAATAGGAGAGTAGGTAGTTGATATATGGGATGAGGCGGCAGATCACTGGTTGTGGTGTTGTGGAAGAGAGTATGGTGAGCGGTTAGGGTTTTAAATGATAGAGATGCAGCCTTATAATGATCTAAATATCTAATAAAATAAAAGGACGGTAATTTCTATTTAAAAAGTTAATATGTTTTGTGAAATGTCAATAGTGCCCTTTTAATTTTACAAATAATGGCATAATCTTTTAGTTAATTACATTAATTGCACAATTCATAATAACCATTGATCTTCTCATCTAAGGTTCTAGAAGAGTTCTCGCAGTTCTCGCATATATATATATATATATATATATATATATAGTGTAGAGTTATTTTCAAAACCACAAAAAGATCGAGAACTGCGAGAACTACCAAGGACCAATCAGATTTTAGATAAATAATTTTTATTTAATTTATTTCAGCCAATATTCAGAGGGGCATTTTTGGTAGTTTGCATTATAATATATTAAATAAAAACTTGTATTTACTCCTTTATTTATGGAATTGGTTATATCCAACCATGATCATTCAGTTTTCACAATCACAATTAACATCTTTAATATCAAACCCTAAAACACGATCAAAACCAGTTAGTTATCATCATCATCAGTTAAAAAATGGATCAAATACCAGTGTTTTGATTTGTCTTGGTATTAGTAATCCAAATGTGTTAGTAAGTTTATTTGTTAAAATTCATGTGCTTGGATTTGTATTAGTATTGCTAATACAAATGTGTTAGTAAGTTTATTAATAATACAAATGTGTTAATAAATAAATGTGTTTTGATAAATGGTTTATAAGGAATACATGTGTTTTTATTTGTTTTCATACCTAACTGAATGATACATTATACAAGTGCAACTACTAATTTATTAACTGCATAATAATTTTCTTATTATAATTGCTAAACATGGAACCAAAATACAAAAGTTAACTAAAGATAATTTATAATCACCCAAATATATTTAAACAGAACCAAAACATCATGTCGAAATACCCAACAAATCAACCAAGGCCTTTACAATCTCAAAAAAATCACAAACAACTGATAAAACCACCCATAAGACATCACTTATTGTAAACGTATTGTCTAAACCATCATTAAAAAGAAAAACACAAATAACTATTTTTAGACTGCTACCAAAGGCTTGTTGGTTAGCATTACTAGCATGTTGAAAGTCTTCATCATTGTCCTCTACGTCAGCGTCAATAGGATCTTCAATTGTATTTTTTCTACAACATGACCTTTTCCTTTTAATCTTTCGCTTCTCCTTAATTCTGAAATACATAATGGGTTGAGTGTTACACACAAATGCACTTTCATATATCTAGATTTCTATTTTTGTATGATATAAACAAATTTCAGTGCAAGACAGATGTATAAAAAGAATATTAGTTTCTATTGTACACAGATGCACTTTTTGTTAATAACTACTTCCCCTGTTATATTCATATGGAACATAATGTCTAATGAAATTATATGATAACTAACAATTGACTTATTAGAACACATGTAACAACATTAAAGTTTATAATTAATTTTCTAATTTAGACTCAAATGTAATACAAACACATGTATTTCACATATGCAAAAACGTATTCTCATATAAATAGATGTATACTCCACAACCACATGTATTTCAAACACTTGTTTATTCCAAAACACATGTAATCTACAAACGAAATCACTTATCCAATAACATGTATACCTTATGATGCATTACATAATCTGAACAAAAATGAACTTCAAACACTTGTTTATCAAAACACATGTACTCAACAAACTAACTTATCAAAACACTAGTATCTATACACCGAGTAAACAAAACATATATATCCAAACACTAGTATTTAAACCAATATTCGATACCAAAAACCAAGGTTGTCAAAATCGCGATCCTGCTCGTAGGATCGTACGATCCTACGATCCTACACACAAAAAACGATCAGGATCTTAACAAGATCGTAATCCAGGGAGGATCGCAGCAGGATCGTAGGATCGCGCGTAGGATCGTAGGATCGGATCGGATCGTATAGGATCGCCGGTTATTAGTTTTTGTGTTTTTTTTTTTTTTTTTTTTTTTTATTTATTTATTTATTTATTTTGGGTATATTAACTTATTAAGTATAAGCTCATGTCTTAAAACCTAATGACTAAGAATTTTTTTAAAAAATTATTATTTTGGTGTTGTTAATTAGTTGTCTCTTGCAAGATTAATGAGTGTAAAATCATTATATTTTTATGGACTATTTAGAAATAGTTTAGATGTGTCTTTATGGGTTCATTATGAAAAACGATTTCGTGCTTTGTAAAATGTCAGAAGCTTGTTTTTGAAGTAAACTATATACATACTTGACCCAATTTTGTTCATATTTTATTTTATGTTACATATAAAAGCATGAATATTCTAATTTAATTTATTTGGTCATCAAGAAAAAAAATTCAGTAATATTATCAGAATATTCTAATTTAATTTATTTGGTCATCAAGAAAAAAAATTGTGTTGCCCTCTATTATAAATTATGTCGTTTCATTTTCAGATACAATCCTTTTATCTTTTTGCATTAATCTATATATTGTAACAAAAAAGTTACAGAATCACGTGCTAATAAATTAACATTATCTTTCTGCATAAATGTTATCATGAAAAAACTATAATAAAAAAACATTAAAACAAGAAGTAGATGCACCGTGCACGTATGTAGTAACTTTGTGCAAGTATGTAATGCAATATATCTAATATTCTACCACTACGGTACTTGAATATATAACTTTTTCTTTTATCATCCATTTAGATTCGTTTATCGTATGAAATATTATATAGAAATATAAAACTACAACCCCTATACAAAAATATATACATTTTCATAGGATCTTACGATCCCGATCCGATCCTACGATTACGATCTTGCAAAGCCGAAAACGATCCTACGTAGGATCCCGATCCTGACAACCTTGCCAAAAACACCTGTATTCCATAAACCTTTCATTAATCACTTATCCAATAACAGGTATACCTTATTATCCATTACATAATCCAAACAAATATGAACTTCAAACACTTGTTTTATCAAAAACACATATACTTCACAAACAAACTCACTTATCCAAACACTAGTTTCTATAAACAGAGTAAACAAAACACATATCCAAACACCGGTGTTTAAACCAATACTCCATACCTAAAACACATGTATTCCACAAACCTTTCATTGATTAATCAAAACATGCAACCTTGTATTCTAGATACCACAACATGAAACCTTGTATTCCCCTAATTAATCTAATGAAAAGGATCACAAATACATTACCATCATCATTATCATCCGTTTATTGCATTTCATTGATCACAGAAAACATGAATGTAAAATCTAACATTCATACTATTTTTCACACACATTTACCTTCTTATGTAACTAAAAAATGGTAAAAAAAAAAAAAAAAAAAAAAAAAAAAAAAAAAAAAAACTATCCATTGATACACAAACTTAATCAAACAAAAAAAAAAACAAAAACTAGTTCCCCTATTTTTCAGACCATAATATAGAAAACATCAATGCACATTCAAGATTATATACTTTTTATCACAATCATCAATGCTAGAAACCGTTTATAAAAAAAATTGAAAAACATACCTTCCATTGATTAAAGAAAAAATTGTGTTTGTGTGCCTCCCCCTTTTTCTGATTGAACCCCTAATTATTATGATGATTTTATAGTTGGTAGGAGATAAAGATTAAGTGTGTGTTTTGAGTGGTGAATGATTCTCGGAGATGATATGATTTGATAGTATGAGAGAGAAGATATTAACTTTCCTGAATTTTGTGCTAGTTCAATTGGAATGAGATCAGTTACCAAAATGGATGAAATAAAAAATACCATATTTGCCCTTCAATTTCAAAAAAACAGATGAAAATTTATTCCCTTATTTACGAAAATGCCATGCTCATTCTCAACCATTGATGATAAAATCTAATGGCTAGGATCGGTTCTCGCAGTTCTTGACCTTTTTAACTTCCATCATAAGATCAATTCACTGGGTCAAAATGGTTCTTCTATTGCTGATTATTATCATAAGTTGAGTGTATTATGGAAGCAGTTTGATGCTTATGAAATATTCGGCTCAAAAGTCAATAAAATCAACATTAAGTTTAAGGAATTCAAGATTTAAGAAATAAGATACATGCTTTATATGTAGTATAAATTTCAATTTGAAAATAAATATTGATTTTAATTAAGAGGGACACATGGCACTCTACGATGTGGTTCTCTACCATTGTAAATAATGAGATGGACGATCAAGATCGCACCTCCTTATCTTAATTTATTGAGACCCACATCTTACATGTTTTATATAATGATATAGATATAAATATAGATATAGATATAGATTGAGACCATTTTCAAGTTCTCTTTTAGCAATAGCAATAGTAGCTGCTATTGCCGTACAAGTTTAGTTTAGGTTTTTTGGTTTATGGTGGCCAGAGATAATAATGGCTGGCAGTCGTTGACCATCTGTTAGCGTAATAGACATATTTTGATTATATATAGTTATATACAATGCATACAACCATTTGGGTAACTATTGCTAACTTTCATTTTTTAATGTTGGATTGTTCAATCACCTAGATGCACTTGTCATGTTGTTGATGACTTAAAAAACATAATCAACTTATAAAATTAATGCAATTCTTAATGAGATTAGATGATGCTTATATGCATATATGAAGTAATATATTATCTAGAGCCCATTGTTTAACGTTAGAAGTGCTTATGCTATTATTTCTAGTAAAGAGTCACATAGAATGGTTGTTTCTTATAGCACTAGTACAAATCATAATTTTGCTTTTAATGCAAGAAGTAATGATAAAGGAAATGCACCTAGAGGTGACACCTTTCTCGATCAGTTTATACAGGGTTCTAAAAGGGCAGGCGAGGCGTGACTTTCACATTACGCAATAAACAAAGGTGTCGCCTCTAAGCGTGGCGTGAGATGAGACGCCCTAAGGCGCGCTAAGACACAAGGCATGACACTTTTTTTGAACTTAACTCAGATGAAAAATATATTTTTGAAAAAAATTAAGAAGATTACATGCAAGATAGTTTCTTAACTTAATTTCTTATGTATAACAATTATTATAAACTCGATATATATGAGATACGATATAATATGTAAATCTATAAATATTTTCATATTTTGTGTCGTTTTAAGTCACGCCTTAAAAAATGTTATGATTTCTCTATAAATTCTAAAACATAAGACTTTATCATGCCGCTACACCACATCTCACGCTATTTATAACCTTGGTTTGTACAATATATAGTATCTTATATCATCATCTTTATATACCACCCACTCGCATATTATAAGTATATATTAAAACGCAATGTACTGTAGCTACAGTACAGCTACAGTAGCTACAGTACTTGCTACAGTCTTTTGCGTTTTTTGGGCCGGGCTGCTACAGTGTAGCTACAGTACATTGCGGGCCGGGCTGCTACAGTACGCAAAAAAAAAATAAAAAAAATAAAAAAAATGGTTATATTACTATTTATTAATGCACAATCACCTCGCCTAAAAAATTCGCCCGCCCGCAACACGGCGGACCAGTGCCAGTCTCGTATGAAAATAAATCTTAAATGTTCACTTTATACACGATTTAAGGCATGTATATAGAGTCCTTTGTCAAAGCCAGGCTAAAGTTTACTTGGACCATATATCTCTAGCCCAACATACCCATTACAATGGGTGGATCTTAGGAAGAACCCAAGAACCCTAAACCTAAGATAAGAAAACATCAATGTCTTTAAGAGAAAACATCAATGTCTTTGTCTTTAACAACCATTCCATCAAAAAGTACAGAAAAGAAAGGTTTGCTAATACATGTTTAGTAGACACTTGTTAAAGCGTAATTAATAGACACAAATTTTTTTTTAGTTGCACAATACAACGATAAATCAAACCTAAATCTTATTAAATTAAGTGTAAATTTAAACTTTCATTTTTATTATACGTTAAGATGTGGGCATTAGACATGTATATAACAAATTATAAATCTGAAACGATATGCCAGTAATTAAGCTTCATGATTTTATCGTATGAAGAACTAGCCTGAACTCAAGCCATGCTGTGTCTTTTTACGTACACTAGAATTATCAAGAGACGGTATTGTGTGTCTATCATCCTTTGTAGAATTGGAAATTAGCCCTTATTTATAGATTGAAAGATAATAAGTTCTAGATCAATAAATCAGGAAGTCTAAATCATTAACCGTGATAGTGGCACTGATTCATTGATTTGTAGTTAGCTTTTTTTGTTGTTACAAACATGATGCTAACACGTAAGTTTAGTCGCAAAACTAGGCCTAACTTTAAACCTCACAATCACTTCCATGCAAAATAACATAACTAACAATGTTAATTACACAAGTATACTGAATTATCACAAGGTCAACACAAAGATGACAAAGAAACATTATTATTTAGACGATGCCAAACAAGTCATTAAAAGATAATAGAGCTATTAAATACTACCATAATAAATATCTAGGAGACAGTAGCTTAAAATTATCGCAAACACCAGTACTGAAACACGTTGACTAAACGGCCACTAGATTAGTTTGGACTTGTTCAAAATCTGAATTATTTCATGAGGGGTCTTTACGTTCGAACCAACATATTGAACGTAAAAAGTAACTTATAAAACGTGTAACTAGTGATATGTGATTTGGTTTATATAGCTTGTTCGAAATCTGTTTTATATTTGAGAGATACTTTGGTTAGCCAAACCGAGCAGGACCACTTGATTCTATATACTTAACTACTAAATTCTCGACTTAATCAACCCATTAAATTCTTTTTAGTTAGAGTCAAAAAATCTCATTATCAAAGTGCATTTTCTCCCAATTTGTGAACTTCAATTCGTGCTCTTCAGTTTTGATATATTTTAGAGTAATCTGATGCAGATCGATATGATCAAAGGACATGTACATATGCAAACTAACGAGTTCAACGAGCATCAGATTAAACCCTAAGTGGGCACTCTTGTTGTCTCATAAACTCAAAATCATCGTAACGAATTAAACCCTAAACAAATTGGGTATTTGACTTAAATAGTTACGAGTAGTTTGGAAAGAAAGTCGATGTAACCCATAAATCTCAGCAAAATATACAATGTCCAAAATGTTTTTAAACTTACATTTAATCGGTTGAGTGAACAATAATTTTAAGACGGAAAAATATAAAATCGTATTAGACCTACTTAAACCATTTTGAATTTATAATCGAGTCTAGATATGTGGTTAGCTGAACACCGTTTAAGGGGTCCAATAGTTTAAGCATCGAAGGTTTCGCTATCAAAGGCATTAAAGTGGTAGACATCTCCAACTCAATAGCATTAAATCACCTCCTTGTGATTCAGACCATTTCAAATGTCAACACCTTAATTGTCACTTACTCCAAACACATTTACCCACCCCATTCTATTTACTCACTATTCTAAGTTATTAATTATGTCACCCAAATTTTACGATAGGACATCAAAACTTACATTGCTTTTAAAGAAAATTCGCTAGGGACAAAAGCATATGTTAACTTTCGGATATTTATAAGAGCTAGGTGTGGGATACAACAACAACACGTTATTTGTTTGTCATTTCAGCGTCATTTCATCAGCCTTTTAATAACACCAATAACTAAAACACGTACTCTCTCTCAAAAAAAAAACAAAACAAATAACACTTATTGGGTCTCACAAAATACATTATAAAAAAAACTCACTCACTCAAAAAAATAAATAAATAAATAAAATAAAAAAAATAAAATGGCATCATCCATTGCACCCACTATTTTACCAATGACGAAAAAATGTCATAATATGGTCTGTATAACACGTTGTTGGTTCCCTAAATTTACCAACAACATGTTGTTGGTTCGCGTACCAACCACTCTAGTATCTTATTACCATTTGCATATGCCTAGGTTTTCAGTTTTGTGTGCGAAAATGTTTTGAAAAAATAGAAAAAATAAATACAATTTGCATTTTTATACATATTTATCTTGATACACTTTTGATTAGAGCTCTTAACCACTTTCTCAGCTTCTATTACATTGTACAAGTGACGACGTGAGATAGTTTTTGATTAAACGGTCATGAATTTTAATCCGACTGACATAAATGTGTGATAGATTTGTAGTATAAATGATATCAAATAGTTAGTTACACAGGATGTAATTAGCAAAATCTCTTGCCAAAGGTTTTTCGGTGTTTCTGGGAGCGATCATACTGTCTTCCTTAGCTAGATACGACTGTCTATATCCAACTTTCCTCATAACTCAATTATAATTGTTGTTTACAAAAGGCCCTTTACAAAACTAGCAACTTTTTAGTGGTCAATTTTCACTAAGATGAGAAGGTGACTAATGTGAAGTTGCACAAGGAAGTATACATTAGTTGGATTTCCTTTAAAATACAATAGTTATGGTGATTTTGATGGTCTAAATTGCAACGCAGACCAAAAAGCACATGGGTATGGTTTGAGTTAGATAGAAATTTGGCCATCAAGGTAGGGGTGCTTAGATAGTTAGATGTGTGTAATAGAACCCTTTATTTAATTGTTGTGCGTTCATGCTCTAAAATTTAGTATTTTTAAGTTTGTAAGTCACTAATTTAATCATCTGAGTATTTCAAATAACAAACAATAGTTTTACATAAAGAAGATGATTAAGAAATTCAAATAGTTTTATTTTGCTTAAACCCGCAAGACATTCATTCATTGGTCATAACAAAGGAACTCACTTTTCCACGAACCAATAAACTGATACAGTAACACATAAAACAAAAGATAAATTGAAGTCTTGTAATCATGTTATTTTTCTGAATTATTAACTTTTTACGTTCACTGAAAAACCGATTACATGTCTATTACATGAAAAGACATTATAACTCGTTTAGTAACAATTAATTATATTATTCCGATTAACTTCAAGATCACATATACGAGTACGAGTACGAGTAGGAACACCCTCTTAAATGTATGATCGATTCGAGTTCGTGATGTATGTTTTTCTTAGAGAAACAATATGAGTGATGTTTATGTTACCGTTTAGAGGAAGGGATGGGTCGGTTGTGTATAGTGTATCTACATGCACACGACATTATTTGTATTGTGCAATAAGCATCCATGTGTAGAGGTTAGCTGTCTTGTTCAAATCAGAACATGAAAATCCTTTAATTGTCATCACATGCATTGGCCGCATTCATTCATCTCCTCAACTACTTCCCAATCTCCCTGTTTTGCTAAATCCCCTTTTCTTTTTCTCATTAAATTTCATGCATGCATAAACTTAAATGAGTCGTTTAAACGTCTCATCCATATAAACTTATAAACTTTCTATATTGTTGTTTAATGGCATAACTATGTATTTCTTATACATTCTTAAAAGCTTGTAATATATGTATCTTTAAAACTTGTTATGGTTCCGAAACTATTGGTTTTGCATAGTTTTGGTAGTGGTTCAGTGTTTAATATTTCTGGTGGTTGGCTGGAAGCAATTGCATATCAATTTTAGAATCAATGAATTATTATTTTTGCTAAAATAGAAGCATGCAATTTTGATGGGGACAAGATTCGAGAACGAGGGCTGTAGAAGTTATTTTCTCTACGGAGTAATACATTGAACCTTGGTACGCCGTAGAGCGCTCGAATAGGATTTAATGCCAGCTTTTAAGTTGTTACGTCATAAAGGCTTTTTTTTTGGGTAAAAGGTCAAGATGACCCGGTAAATATTATTACTCCAAAAAACATTTAAGTACAAAGGATATGAGTGACATCTCATATCTTAGCCCATTACATGGGTAGACTTACATAACGCACTTCCAATTATCAAAATAAAACAATAAACCATGACTCAAAGGAGATAAACTACCAATAAACGAACACCAAGACTATTTTTTACCACGCCCTTTGAGATTAAAGTCATTAAATTCATGTGGGAAATCGTAGCCGTGGTTCGTATAATCATCATAATCATCTTCATCTTCATGTTCATATCCACCACCTCCAGAAGCAAGAAAATTCGCCATCGGGTTATCCTCTGGGAGTATTTGGTCATCATCACTGTCAGAAACATCAATCTCTCCCACTTTAGAGAACGGATTAGTCCTTTTAGTGGGA
Organism: Chrysanthemum seticuspe; assembly: GCA_019973895.1. Classification (NCBI taxonomy): domain Eukaryota; kingdom Viridiplantae; phylum Streptophyta; class Magnoliopsida; order Asterales; family Asteraceae; genus Chrysanthemum; species Chrysanthemum seticuspe. The sequence goes on along the minus strand of BPTQ01000004.1, from coordinate 313,401,060 downwards.
AAAATATTAGAAGAAGAAGAAGGCTTAGACGTAGCACCCTCCTGTTGAGCATTAGAAACCACCACCGGCTCCTTGTCTCTTGTGGAACACTACGCGTCTGTTGAGACCCCTCCTTGTTAGCAGCCAATGAAAAACTAGATTCAGGAGTCCCTACCTTGGCAACATCGTCATTAGACACAGAACACTCCGCATCAACCGAATTAAGAACGACAAATGAATTAGATGTAGACACTTTAGGACCACTTGTGCTCGCCACATCTACCACCTTTTTCTTATTACCATTCACCTTCGTAGCCATGGCAGCTTTGGGTTGGTAACGAACCTTAGGGCCCACATTAGGTTTAGGAAAACCTCCTTTTCCCGGAACACTTTGATTGCCACTCTTACTTGCCTTCTTTCCTTTAATCGTTTGAAAACCATCATCATCCTTATGTGCAGGCTGAGTATTAGGAGCAACATATCTAGGACAAGTACCCACAGTATGTCCAAAGATGTTACAATTATCACATCGAGGTGGTTTCCATTCATATTCAACCCGGACAGTTTCAGTAGAAAAACCCGGAGCATCAAGTAATGGAATAGCCACAGTGAGACTCTCTTTTAGAACCTAATCTGCTTTAACCTCAATTAGGCACCTTGCAAAACTACTACGGCCCCAAGATTCCAAGCACATTTGACTGGTATAAGAGTCTAACATTTTGGGAGTACCAATCAAAGTGGCTAAAAGACTGAGACCATCGTCAGAAAACATAGCAAGAGGAACATCATGGAATTTAACCCACACCGAGATGTTTGTCAAATCCTCTTTAAGTAGATTAGTGTTAACCGTCCAGGGTTTAAGTATAATAGGGACATTACGAATCATCCATGGACCGTTCTCAAGAACATCATCAATACCTTTCTTAGAATCAAACTTAAAGAAGAAAAAACCCTTAGCATTCATCATGACCTTACGAATACCAAACTTACTCCATGCATTACGTACATAATAATCCACAACCGGGAAGGCAATACGCTTACCAAGAAAGTAACCAAAAAGGGTATTATCGAAACGTGAATTTACCTCTTGAGTTACTTCCATCGGAACTGTCAAAACCACTCCGTTAGTTTTGTTGGTTGGTTCTAGTCTACGAAAGCTAGCTTTCACCCTCTTAGGGTCAGTAGCAACAACATCTATAAATGACGGTGTCTTTTTTTTGGGTAAAGGGGGAGTAATCCTGCACCCTGGTAAATATATTAACCAAAAAACGTTTAAGTACAATGGATATGAGTGAAATCCCATATCTCAGCCCGTTACATAGGCATAAAGCTTACATAACAAGATACTACCTATTTTCTAAACAAGAAAACAAACCACTACTCTAATGATAACATAGGACATAACGAAAGAAAATTACTTCCTAGGTCCTTGAAGCTTGGTGCCATACATGGCATTAAAGGCATCCAAATTCCCCGGAAGATCAGAAACCTGCTTCGCATAGTCATCGTAGTCATAGTCATCATACTCATCTTCAAACTCTTGGCCACCACCGAATAGATTAGCCGACTCATCAAATGGGTTAGCAACCACCTCATCTTCAGAATCAGACACCACGATATCTCCCACTTTAGAAAAAGGGTTAACTCTCTTAGTAGAAGAGGCGGGCGGAATACAAGAATCACTAGTTATAAGAGACACACCCGACTCCATCTCTTTCAAATCACTCACAAGGGGTTCTTGTGATGCATTACCTGTCTTAGTAGACTTATCTTCATTAACTTCCATTGTACGACCAGAATCCACATCCTTGTTGGTGTCATTTGAAAGAATACCAAAAGCATCCGTATATTCCATATTAAGAGCATCAAACTAATTAGATGTAGAGATCTTTATTCCACTCGAACTAGCCACATCAGAAGCATTCTTCTTAGTGACTTCCAATTTCTTAGGATCAGGAGGAGTCTTTTTGGGTTGATATTGAAATTGCTTACCCACAACAGGTTTAGTAAACCCTCCTTGACCCGGAATAGTAGAACCACCTTGCTTTCCCTTCTTCTTATTATTGACCGTCTTGAAACCATCATTAACACGCTTAGTAGGCTGAGCAGGAGGTTCAACAACTTCCGGACATTCAATAAGAGTATGACCAAAAATCTTACATTTATCACAATGAGGTGGTTTCCACTCGTATTCAACCCGTATCTTCTCAATAGTCGAACCCGACCCATCAAGTACGGTATCTCAACAGTAAGGCTGTCCCTAAGCACCTCATCCGACTTCACTTCAATCATGCATCTAGCAAAACTACTACGGCCCCACGAGTCCTTGCACATTTGGCTAGTAAAAGCATCCAACCTTTTGGGCGTGCCTATCAATATGGCAAAGATACTAAGGCCATCATCAGAAAACATTGCAAGAGGAACATCATGGAATTTAACCCACACCGGGATGTTGGTCAAATCCTCTTTAAGTAAGTTGGTGTTCAATGTCCATGGTTTAAGAATAATAGGTACATTTCTAATCAACCAAGGACCGTTTTCAAGAACATCATCAACATCTTTCTTCGAATTGAACTTAAAGAAGAAGAACCCCTTTGCATTCATCATTACCTTTTGTATACCAAACTTAGCCCACGCATTGCGTACAAAGTAATCAACAACAGGAAAAGCAAGGCGTTGACAAAGGAAATACTAATACAAAGTATTCTCAAACCTAGTGTTCACCTCTTCAACCACTTTCATCGGGACAGAAAGATCCACACCATTAGCTTTCTTACTACACTCCAACCTACGAAAATTTGATGTGTGTTTCTTTGGTTCAGTAGAAGTAACACCAGCATACGATGAAGAAGGTTGTTTCAAAGCATACACACCAACCTTCTCAATACCAACAGCCCCATGTGCATTCGTATCAACCTTATCATTAGCATGATTATGGCCATTAACATTAGAAGCCATAGGACCACTCGTATCTTGAGGAGGTTTCGAATAATAACCAATAGCAGTAAGCATCTCCTCTAGCTCCTTCTGTGACTGCGGCACCTTAAGATGCTCAATTGGATTAGCCCCAGTAGAAGTAGCATCCAGTGTCACGGCTGGTTTTAATGGTTGCCCATCGTCACCCACAAGAACAAGTTTTCCCTCAAAGATTTGTTTTTCAATAGCACGAATTTTCAATAAAGTATCATGACCCTCAGGCATGTCATGACTAGGTGCGTCATGACTGGGGCTTGAACCAAGTGAAACCGGCTCCACTTGTCCATCAGAACGAGAACCAGAAGCAATACCAGTAAACTCATCATCATTCCTACTATTAGGGTTCATCGTCGATTCCTTATTCACACCAACTTGATCGGCCAAGTTAGTGGTTGGTTTATCAGCTTTCGACGAAGAATCCTTATTAAAAAACCCTTTCTCCATCTCTCTCACACCCACTTACGATAAACAATCTTAACCAAACAGTAAAACAAGTAATAACCTCCAGCACGCAAGCAATACCAATCAAATAAAATAAACCCTAACTAAAAGTTAGGGTTTAATGCGCCTTGAAGACCAGATTCAACCGTATCCCACCATGATACTCGATTCAAACAAATCCCAAACTGCACAAACCGATTAAGGTTTAGAGTGAAATCAAAAAGAGGGCCACAAAACTAACCGACCCACTAAATAATATTATATCTCAAGTAGATCCCCAATGGATTATAATAATCAATCTCACCAACAAATTAACAAGAATGATAATTTAATGATAGAGACAAATTAAATAAACAATTGAGGGGTACCACACGAGATAAAAGCTGAAGTTCACGCTCGAAAATAGTGAAGGTCGGTTAGGAATTTGAGTCGCTGAAATCGCCAAGAAAGAGAGAGACTCTAGGGTGTTTTTTAGTTACGTTTTTAGTGAATTATATAAATGATGGTGTATTTAAATTGGCTTGGCTTGTAGGTGGACCAGAGTTAACATTAGCACGCTTATGTCGAATATCATTAAGCATATTCACGAATTTTTGCGTCCTATCAACTCCCAAGTCTCCACCACTCTCACCATTCGGTTGCTCACTCGTAGACTCAATAGCAGGAGAAGCAACTGGTTTTAAAGGTAACCCATCATCGCCTACTAACATAAGCTTCCCCTCTAAAATTAGTTGTTCAAAATCACGAATTTTACTAGCCAAAGTAGTAGGGCTAGAAACAGGAGGAATCGGCTCCTCTTGTGCTTTAGGACTCGACAAGCCCTCCTTTGCAGCCAACGAGTTTAACTCCCCACCATTCCCAGTAGCAGGACTAGACACGTTAGCCACATGGGGTGGCATGTTATTATTCTCCTCTCCCAAATTCGTCATCACTAACCTAAACCCTAAGAACAAGTATCGACTAAAAAGAAACCAGAAGTACGTCAATTCTTCAAACTGATTAAAACCCTAGTTTAGCAACTAGGGTTTTTTAAGCCATAAATGTGTAGAGATTAGACCATGGTTAGATAATGAAGTCTCAAATTAGTTATGATAGTAATAGTGACAGCAGATCAAGAACCGACTAACAAGAAACCCTAAAAGACGATTATGAAGAAAACCCTAAAAAGTTCAAGATCGATTCAAATCAGGCTTACACATGACATGGATAAAACTAGATCATACACAAGATATAATCCAAGATCAATTCCTACTTGTGATGGGGAAGATTGAAGGTCGATCAAGAGGGGAAAAAAAGAATATGTTTTCTCCAAAATCGCCAAAAGTTTGGGAGAGTTTTTGACTTGTTAACACGGTTAAAATGCCATGCCTTTAAAATCTAAGACTCACTATAAAACAAGATTTATTACGTCATAAAGGCTTCGATTGCAAGATTTTCTTTTTTCTGTTTAAGTCGGTTTTTACTATATTTAAGTTTTTATCATTGTAACGCATGTTGAATTTTATTAATAAACTTGTGATTTAAGAGTTATTATATGGTTAGGGTTTTATTTCCTGGAGGTTTTATCCTTGTAGACTAGTGAGCGTATGAGTGTTCTTGTTCCTCTTTTCGTGAAGTGTTTGGTTTTGATGTTTCTAGCATAGGTTGTTTTTAAATTCATATCTTCCAAACTAATTTGGGAATTATCCTTTTAAGAATAATTCTAATAAGGGCAAGTAGAGGTTAAGTGGAGGTATATTTGATGACATCAAATAGTCCGGGTTTTTAGTATCCATTTCCCCTAATTATGCTCATAGTTACTATACTTGCATAGGAATATATACTTTAAATGCTTTATATTTCATTGTAGGATATGATTGAGCATTGGAGCGAAGAAACTGGAAATATTTGAAGATATACTTGAACTTGCTGGATCAGAAGGTTACAGCGTAAGTAAGTCGATGAACTTACGCCGTTATGGAAGATGTCACGCGAAGACCAAAGTCAACACATCACATCTATACAGCGTAACCCCATCGACTAGGTTGCGCCCTAAATCTCTATGGGACTTAGAAGAATTCACTGATCAAGAAGGTTGCATCGTAACCATACTCAATGGGTTACGGCGTAGATTTGCACAAAAAATGTTAACGAAGGTTTTGCTGCTCAACTCTTTCATCAAGGTTACGCCGTAACTATCTACACAACTACGAGACATCTAGTGATAAGGGTACTTAAGACGTAACCCCTTACTTATGGTTACACAGTAAGTGAGTCGATTTTTTAAAAGCAAGCCCTAATTCTGCATTTTCACATCATTCACTCCACATACCAGTCGAAGGACGATTAGGGTTGCATCAAGGACGATTTCCAGCAGTTCCAGAAGATTTTCCAAGGGAGAATTTATATCATTCCACACATAGATTTAGCGTATCATCAAGTATTTGTATCGAACCAAATGTTTACTTATTCGTTGATTATAAACATTATTATTTATGTACTTTTCAATGTGAGAGGCTAAACATTTAATATGTTAGCCTAGTTATGAATTTATTTATGCTTTGATTCATGTTCCTTGTCTATTTATCATTTTATGTGGATATCTTGTCAGCATATCTTTGAATCCTCACATTTTGGTAGTATTAAAGCTAGGGCAGAACCTAATACGCTAGTTAGTACATGACCATTCGAACACTAGCCTAGTAGGTTACACGAATTGTGACAACGTGTGTAGGGATTGACCATATCACCGCCTACACTAGAATAAGTACTTAAGAAGCGCGGGTAAACCTTACGTGGACCAAACGAGGGTTTTAAGTGTCAAGTAGTGGGAAACTCAACACTAGATAGGTCTTATAGATAGTTGGTACTTAATGACTAAGAACTAGATACTTGGCAACCCGTGACCATCGGGGTTGGGATCTAGGGATTATAGGTTAGGTCTCGATGACCATTCGGACCTAATGACTTAGAACCACTACATAAGGCGAGACATAGACATTGCACATAGAAACTAGATCATTGCATGATAAAGTAGTAACTAGGTTAACACATTCTTCTTCACTGATTATCTTCACATTTCATTTCCGTTTATTATTTAGTTAATTAATCTAAAATCATTTTTGTGACAATTAGAACTTAAATTAGACTCCGCCAATAGCTCTTGGGACGACCTCGTTTTTACCAGTTACTATACTACACACGATCGAGTACACTGCCAGTTAGTGCAATAGTGGATCATATGTAAATGAGTAATTATAAATCTAAAACGTGATCTAGAAATTAAGCATCAGGATGATATAGATGAATGCCATATTTTGCTTGAAAGACCTTGGCGACGTGAGGTTAAGGGCAAGTATGATCTTCAAAAAAGTCTCTACCGTTTCTCATGGGAAGGAAGGAGAATTGCTATGATTCCACCCGAAGTAAAACCACAATTACAAAAGCCCGAGTTTAAAATTGAAGAAAAGCTGTTGAAACCCGAGATCATTGTTGAAGATGAAAATCAATGTGATGTTGAAGTTGATACATCTTTTTTTGAACGGCTTGAAGTTGATACAACTCGTGTAGAAGCATCGACTAAAGTACCAGAGAAGACAAAGGATTATAAGTTTTTGAAGAATCTTGAAAACGAAGTTGTCAAGTCCGAAGTTATTGATGGTAGAAAGGTTTGTGATTTTGACTATGGTTTATTATGAATATCATTATTGAAAATCCAATAAATTTTTTAATGGTGAACAAAGAAACTATTTTTATTTCAATTGAAGACTTGATGGTTGTTGATAAGGAGTACACAACCTGAAGAAAACACTCGAGTTAATGTAGAATTCAAAGCTACAACACGGATAAACATCATCGTGCGAGTTTGTTTGAAGTAGATGAAGCTACTAATGGTGAGAGCTTGAGGGCGAGTTCTTTTCAAGTGAGGGGGAATGATAGGGACAAGATTCAAGATCGAGTGCCGCAGAAGTTATTTTCTCTATAGCGTAACACTTTGAACCTTGTTACACCGTAGAGCTCTCAAATAAGACTTAGGCTTTAAGTTGTTGCATAGTAACAAGGTTTACAAGCTTCGATCGTGAATTTTCCTTTTTATGTTTAAGTCGGTGTTTACTATATTTAGGTTATGTACTTCAAGTTTTATATTCCTATATATATATATATATATATATCTCATTATCATTGTAATTCATTTTGAATTTTATTAATAAACTTTGTGTTTTAAGAGTTATTCCTTTGTTAAGTTTTATTCCCTAGAGGTTTCATCTTCGTGATCAACCTTTGGATCAAGGTTATCAAAATTTGCTTTCACGTCCTACGTCAAATTTGAAATGAGATGAATATACATCATGGTGAATTGATCATTATATACATGCTTTAATCGAATTTATCGCTAGAGGAAATGAAGTACATATACATAAAAGCTCAAAGTTTTATTGTAGCAAAAACAAAATGGCAACTTTGGGAATTTCGAATTTTTAATGTGTGTCAAAATCAGTGAAAAACTTTAATCAAACATACTGGTTTCTTATCACTAACTAAAAACAGATTTTAGACTCGTTGAGAATTTTTTGGGACTAAAAATATTACAATTCTTTTTTTCTTTTTCCTTTCGAATGCTTTTGTATTACTACGTAATAGATTAAAAACTAACAAAACACTAGAAATTACAATGATACTACACAATAACTTCAACTATCACGACTCTAAACTATAACGACTTGGTCATGCATTATGCGATGATCACTTCTTTGTATTTTCTGTTGAAATAAGATGTCACGAGACAGAATCAATTTGCGGAGTTAACGACTCTATATGATAATGAACATCGAGACAATGATATATCGTCATGTGCATTTAAATTTCACCAACGAGGCAATGACCATTTTGGTTTATCTATTGGGCCATTTTTGTCCGAACGTCAATTAATTAAAATTTTACATTGTCCATTCTATCATTCAAAACTACCATATATAATGTTAGTACCTTTTATTATACATTCCAAATAAAAAAGTTTTTATTGTAGATAGTGGTGGTTAAACTGTTAAATCAGTTAAAGAGTATAACATTAATTATAAGAGAGCTATAAAAAAATTATAAAAAGAAAGAAAAGGAAAAAAAAGGAAACAACGCTCGCCAACCTACTAACGAATGTCCTAATAGCATTGCAATGGCATCAGTGCATCACAAGCGGTGTAGTATGGCTCTGCCATAGAGCATAAAAATCCCTATTACATGCCATACAACGATTGTACCGTGCACTCTTAACATGAACATAATAAAATGTTGGGTTTTGTTAACAACAACCCCGTATGTGTTGTATAAGCTCTCTTTAATTAAAAACATTTTCAAATAGAGACATATGTGAAATAGGTGATGTAGATTGTAAAAAAAGTTGCCGTTGGAAAAGGAAATATGTTAAAATTTTTTGAGGTAACAACACAATAAAAAAAACTAGGTCCCTACATCCATATATGTCGAACTAAAACAATGATCAGTGATCACCCTGCCCATCTGTATATAGATATACATATTTAAACTTAGCTAGCTTTTATTGATCTTGTACCAGTATTATCGACCTACATTTAATGCACCATCTTTATAAAACCCACCTTTATGCACACACATTTTCACTCATTCAATTTTCAAAGCAAGTGTTCATGGATTCAACTACAAGAACTAGTTTGCTTGTTGCATTACTGGCACTTGTGATCAGTGTTGCTAAAGCTCAACCTTTAGTTCCGGCTATTATTACTTTTGGTGACTCTGCTGTTGATGTGGGAAACAATGACTACTTAGCGACTATTTTTAAAGCGAATTACCCGCCTTATGGTCGTGACTTCCCTGACCAAAAACCAACTGGAAGATTTTGCAATGGCAAACTTGCTACTGATATTACTGGTACGTGCATATATTAAGATAACGACGCGCTTGTTTTTATTACTGATATTGTCCTTTATTTATCGACACGCGTGTTTGACTTAGCAGTATATGAGTTAATGAGTGTAATATCAATTTATTCACACGCGTTGTGTGAGTAAAAGTATGTTTGTCATTAGGCAGGTTAGAAAATGAACCGCTAACATAGTTTAAATGTTTGCTATGTTACTACAGCTGATACACTTGGATTCACAACATATCCACCTGCATATCTTAGCCCTGAGGCTAGTGGAAAGAACCTTCTCATTGGAGCTAATTTTGCATCAGCTGGATCTGGTTATGATGAGAAAACCGCAGCTTTAAGCGTAAAATAACAAACTTTTTAACTCATTTAGCTTATTGGGGGATTTGATTGCTTATTAAAACTGCTTATACTTTGATTAACTGATTACTCAAAACAAATTATATCATTTATATAAATCATATAAGCACACCTAATAAGCAACATCCTAAACACCATCTGTCCCTCACAACTGCTAATATGCTAATAAGCTGATAACAATAACTTATGGTTAATTTTGTAATATGCAGCATGCAATTTCATTACAACAACAATTGCAATACTACAAGGAGTATCAAGGCAAACTAGTAAAAGTTGCTGGAGGTAGCAAAGCAGCCTCAATATTTAAGGATGCGTTGTACTTAATCAGTGCTGGTAACAGCGATTTCGCGCAGAACTACTACGTTAATCCTTTCATTAACAAAGTCTACACACCCGACCAATACGGAAATTACCTAGTTGGAATCTTTCAAAGCTTTGTTAAGGTAAGCTATAATTTACCATAAGTACTATACTGGTACAATTTTTTTAGATATTTTGCTGATGGGTCAAAAAAATAAAAATAAACAGGATTTGTATGGGTTAGGAGCTAGGCGAATCGGTGTGACATCACTCCCACCGTTGGGTTGTTTGCCTGCGGTTAGAACGTTGTTTGGAGCTCATGAAAAGGGTTGTGTATCCAATATCAACACAGATGCTCAAGCTTTTAACAAGAAGGTTAATGCGGCTGCAACTCAGCTCGGAAAGCAACTTCCTGGTCTCAAGATTGTTATTTTCGACATCTTTCAACCACTTTACGACCTTGTTAAAAATCCTTCTTCTCAAGGTAATTAATATAACTTGACTGGGATTTATATAAAGATTTAAAAAAGTAAGGGGCATGAATCTTTTTTAGCCAAACGTTGTTCTGATGGTTTTTTTGTTTGTATATTTGTTAAGGTTTTGTGGAGGCTACAAGAGGGTGTTGTGGAACAGGAACGGTTGAGACAACGGTCTTCTTATGCAATCCAAAATCTCCGGGTACATGCAGCAACGCGACTCAGTATGTGTTTTGGGACAGTGTTCATCCGTCTCAAGCTGCTAATCAAATACTTGCTGATGCTTTACTACTCCAAGGAATCGCACTCATCGGTTAATCACCAGTATCCAGTTATCGCGGTCTTTTCTTAAACTTTGTATACTTTATGTACAATGTTCTATATTTCGAAAAGTGTGTACTATTTATTGTTACCACTACTGTTTTTTTCTTTTTCTTTCTGTTTATGTGAAGATTCAATATCACATGTAAAAGACTTGTTCATCAATTAGAACTCATTTACAAGACTGTATTCACAGATCATGGATTCATTTTTACGCATGTTTGTTTGAATATTTATCACTACAACTAGCATAAGACGTGTTCTGTTTTTCCAGTGACACCTTTAACTCTTTAAGTTTGATACCTAACAATGGAAGGGGACCATATACATTTAAGTTAAAAGGGTCTGTACAAGAGTTTGGCACAGACACTTTTATGTACTTATCAAGGTAACAAAATCCTGCGGAAACCAAACCAAGATCATGTTACCTTCGTATATGGCAGGCATGCGAAGAATTGGAATATCAGAACATTTTACATAAATCTGGTGATTTAGTATATGATTACACAATCCATATATCCAAACCAATGTTACGAAGCAGAGTATTTTGATGTTAAAAAATGTTATATCCAATTGAATTTATCGCAAGAGGAAATGAAGTACATATACATAAAAGCAAAGTTTCCTGGTCTCAAAAAAACAATGGCAACTTTGGAAATTGTTAAAAGATATATTTCATATGGCAAGCTTATGAAACTTAAGGGTGTTATTTGAAAGTATTTTACAAGCATAAATACTTTAGTGCTCGTTTGGATAGTTTCTATACGTGCAGGGGTGAAAGTGGAACTTCTCTCTATTGAAAGATTGCGAAGGCTCTAGGGTTTCACAACTTATTTCATTCTTCACACAGTTATAGCTTTTAAACTCTTTGGCTTTGTAAGATCAACTTGATCTCGGTTTTGGTTTAGTCTTGTTATCATTCAAAGGTGTTTCTAAGTGTGAGTATATTGTATTTCTTGGATCGCATCCGTGTTGGAGACGACCTTTTCCTTTGTATGTTAAACGCGCCCGTTTGAGGACGTTTAAAGTATTATTAGTAATAAATCACCAATGGGTGGGTTGGTTGGGTGATTAGATTTGTTGTTTTGTGCCATTTTTACATGGTATCAGAACGATAGGTTCTGATTGGTGAAGTTTGAGGGTTTCTTGTTCTTGAGGTAGATCTAGGTTTGGTAATTCAAAGATTTTATTGTTGAATCTTGTGGTTTCCTGGGTTGATTGGGGTTTTTTTTTTTTTTTTTTTTTTTTTTTTTTTTTTTTTGAAGCCTTATTTTTTTGGGGTTTGTTGTTTTAGGGTGTTATTATGGTTCTATTGGTGGTTAATCGGAAAATTAACAGTGTTTTGTTAGTGAATCGTGATGATTATTGGAAACCCTAATTTTGCAATTTTAGGGGTTTTGTGTTATGGTGATTCTGTGGGTTATCTGAACTCGTTCTTGGTAACAATTACTCTAGACTAAGTGAATCTAGAGTAATTGTTGTAATTTCCACTGTTGTTGGTATAAAGCACCTTTGTTCTTGCTTTGTTGTTTATTCTTTGCTATTATTATGGCTATTTTAATTGTGTCTTTGTATCAGAGTAATCCTCTGCATCTTCATGCTAATGATTCTAATGGTGCTCTATTACGTTGACTGGTGTTGAAAATTACAGAATATGGGCTAGTGCTATGAAATTAGTTATTCGGGTTAAACATAAAATGGGGTTTTTTAATGGTACACGTCTTTGATTTGATTATGTTGCTAGTCCTCTTTTGCTTGAACAATAGGATAGATGTAATGTTGTTGAGTTATCTTAGATTTTGAGTTCTTTGTCTCAAGATCTGTATTGGGTCATGTTTTTTCTGATAATGATGTTGTTGTTTGGAATGAGTTGAAGGATACTTATGATAGAGTTGATGGTTCTATTGTTTTCAGTCTGTTATAGAAAATTAATACATTTAAGCAAGGTGGTTTATCTATAGCTGAGTATTATCATAAGTTGAATTCCTTATGGAGGGAGTTTGATATTCTTACCAAACTCTCATATATTGTACTTGTGAGGCTATGACCGAATTAATTGATCATGGTAAATTATTAAAATTGATGCAATTTCTTATGAGTCTTGATTTCCCTGGTTAAAAGATTGCTTTTGTGATCATTTCTAGGAAAGAATCCCACAGAGGATTTCTCCTACTTCTATTAAAACTGATAAGCCTTAGGTGTCTACTTTTGTTTCTAAGTCTAATAATAGCAACATAATAACGAATAATAATAACTCGAATAACAACAATGTGAATAGTGGAAATTATGATAATATGTTGTGTAAAAACTATGGTTTAAAGGGTCATACTATTGACAGATGTTTTGAAATTATTGGTTATCCACGTGGCTTTAAAAAGAAATCTAAATCTGAAACCTCCTAGCAATTTTAACAATAATAGAAGTAACAATGCTAATGCTAGAGGTAGTTTTGTGGTTAACAATGATATAAAAACTTCTATTGGTACTATTTCCTTTACTAATGAACAAGTTATGAAATTGATGAGCCTCTTGAATTAAAAAACTTGTTTTCTCCTCATGTTAATATGGCAGGTAGTGCATCTTGTTCTTTCTTTAATTGCAATGTATTTTTCAATCAAAATTTTTACAGATTCTTTTTTGCTAATATAAAATTAAATGGAGTCAATTGGCATTTGGGTTGGATAATTGATTCATGGGCTAAGTAACATATGACTAATAGTTTTAAAATATGATTCATTTAGTTGATATTTCTTATTTGAAGTTTGTTAAAATATAACTCAATAACTGAAACATTATATTGTAGGGACTAATATTGTGCATTTTGTATTCTCAGTTGTAAGCTATTTTGAAGTTTGGTAGCAAGATGAAAGGTTGTTGATAGTTGAAGGGGCTTTTGTGCTATATCTGGAAAGATGCAGTCAAGATCAGTCAAGGCTATATATACTCTCAACCCTTCTAGGGTTTCATATCTTTTCATTATCTCTGTGTGAAGATTACTGTAAATCTTCTCTCAACCAAAACTATTGTCTCATTGCTTTAGAGTGATTGTGAGGTTTCTTGGTTTGTAAAGACTATTGATAATTAATCAATAGCCTTCCACCTGAGTAGCAGTGGGAAGGATTGTGTGGTATTATGTTGTTTCTGGTTCATGTGATATTTCTGGGTTGTTCTGATTGAGATCGGTTGCTTATTGATCTGTGTAGTTTTGGTTGAATAAAAGAAGTTGTTCTTGAATTTAGATTCAAGATCTGTTGTTGGTTTAAATTGTGTTTTCCTACATGGTATCAGAGCCAGGTTGTTAAATCTTGCTCTAATCGTTTTTAAAAAATTAAATTGGTTTTCGGAAATATTTGGGGGTTTTTAAAATTGGATTGATTTAATTCAATTAACTGTGGTTAATTGGTTTCTTTTGACTCTAATTGACTAATTCTTGATCTTGTAACAAAACGCCTAATTTTTTGAAAAATTAGGGTTTGGTTATTTTTGCGGATTTTGATCTCTGGCTTCGATTGGTGGTTGGTTAAGTGTTCTTGATTGATTTACCGGTGTTTTTGGTGAATCTTGGTGGTTCTGGGTTATTGATGTTATTTGGGTTGTAATTCTTAATTAAGTGAATCAAGATCATAATCTGGGTTCTTGTTCCGCTGCTTATTGGATTCTTGCGTGCTCTGTAATACCTCTCACGCTCTCTTCTTTAATTTCTGTTTTTATTTTCTTGCATTAGATTGCTGGAGGATAGGATTTGGGATTTTGGAAGTTGAGATTGGTTGATTGTAGTGTTTAGGGTTTCTCTGTTCTTTGTTGCTTTCTATTGTTTGTGTGCTTGTGTTCAGCCCTTGACCTACCACCTTGAGTGGCAAGGAAGCCTGGGAACTACTTTCTTGACTCTTCTTGTGTGTTTGTTTATATTTGTTCATTATGTATGTTCATGGTTATACTGATGATGAATATGAGGCTGATGATGAGCCTGTTACCTTGATTAGTAAGTTGGATCTTAGTCATCCACTTCACTTGCATCCTAATGATTCTGCTACTCTGACTGTTGTTTCTATTAAACTTAAAGGGACTGAAAATTATAATGTGTGGTCATGTGCTATGTTATTGGCTCTTGAAGGCAGAAATAAAACTGGATTTATAGATGGTACTTGCACTAGGTCACATATTGATGAAGTTTTAGGGAGACAATGGGACAGGGTTAATGCTGTTGTATTGGGATGGATTTTGAATTCCATATCAGAAGAGTTGTTCTTGGGTCAAATTTTTTCAAAAAGGGCTTCTGATGTGTGGACTGAATTAAAAGAAACCTTTGATAGAGTTGATGCTTCAGTTACTTTTAATCTGCATCATAAAATCAATTATTTGTCTCAAAATGGTTGTTTTATTGCTGAATATTTTAATAAACTGAGCACTTTGTGGAAACAATTTGATGCTTTAGTTCAGTTGCCTAGGTGCACTTGTCATGCTGCTGATGATTTAAAAAAATATAATCAGTTAATGAAACTTATGCAATTCTTAATGGGCTTAGATGATTCTTATATGCAATTAAGAAGTAATGTGTTATCTAGAGATCCTCTACCTGATGTGAAAGGGGCTTTTGCCATTATTTCTAGTGAGGAATCTCATAGATCTGTGGTCACTGGTTCAGTTGGTGGGACTTCTAACAAGTCTCAGTCTACTGTGTTTAACTCCAGTGTGCTCAATAAAGTTAACTCTCAGAGGCCCCCTCCTCTGGTGGTTACTCCAGGCCAAATAATACCACTAGGTCTAGTGATAATAGGAGGACTGCTGGTGGTCCTGTGTTTGTTTGTGAACATTGTGGTTTTAATGGACATACTGTTGATAGATGCTTTAAACTCATTGGGTACCCTGCTGATTTTGGAAAGAATAAAAGGACTAATACTGGTAATAATAGTCAGGGTGCTCAGAACTTTAACAAGAGGTTTATAAATAATAATAACTCTGTTGGCTCTAGTTCCACTTCTACTTTTTCAGATGACCAGATTTCTAAACTGATTTCATTAATTAAAGAAAACTCTAAAAATGTTGATGGAAATGGAAAAGGAGTACATGCCAATATGGCAGGTATTGTTTTAAACAATAGCAAGTTCTTTAATCAAAACTTTGAAAAGTTTTTCTGTAATAATAGTAAGTTTAGGCCTGCACTTGTTGCAGCTGGGCTTATTGTTGATTCCGGTGCTAATCAGCATCTTACATATACTGATAAATGCTTAGTTAATGTGATTGATATTTCCAAACTTGGAATTAAGGTTTCTCACCCCAATGGGACTGAGGCCTTAATCAATAAGGTTGGAAATATGATTCTAACTAAACATTTAACTTTATATGATGTGCTTGTTGTTCCAGAGTATTGTGTTAGTCTAATGTCTGTTCATAAAGTGGCTAGAGACAGCAAGTTTGTTATTGCTTTTGATGAGTTACAGTGTTATGTTTTACCCCAGGATTTGAGGGGGATGAGTGTTCTAGGGATTGGTAAACAAAAGGATGGATTGCATTACTTTGATGGAAATCAAGGTACTGACCTAGGATTTAAGAATTCTAGCCCTACTTGTAATTTGACAAAAAACTTGTGGCATGGCAGGCTTGGTTATCCTTCTGATCAGGTCTTGTCTGTTTTAAAAGGTGAAATTTTTTTTGAAAATAAAACTAAAATTGAACCTTGTGAAGTCTGTCAAAAGGCTAAACAAACTAGAGAACCTTTTCCTTTAAGTGACCATAAAACCACAAGTCTTGGTGATATTGTTCATCTTGATCTTTGGGGTCCTTATAGGGTTAAAAGTAAAGAAGGATACATATTTTTTCTAACTATTGTTGATGATTTCACGAGGGCTGTTTGGGTTTATCTGCTTAAGTATAAGCATGAAGTGTTTGATTGCATTCAAATCTTTTATAATCTAATTAAGACACAATTTGAGAAGAGTGTTAACGTTTTTAGGAGTGATAATGGCACTGAGTTTGTTAATAATCAGTTTAATAAATTTTGTGAAAGTAATGGTATTGTGCATCAAACTTCTTGTGCTTATACTCCTCAACAGAATGGGGTTGTAGAGAGGAAACATAGGCATCTTTTAAATGTTGCTAGATCCCTTATGTTTCAGGGGGGATTGCCTCTTTTTTTGTGGTCTGAATGCATTCTAACTGCCACTTATTTGATTAACAGATTGCCTTCCTCAGTGCTAAATGGAAAGTCTCCCTTTAATCTTGTTTTTAAAAGAAAGCCTGATCTAAAACATTTAAGAATGTTTGGTTGCTTATGTTTTGCTACTGTTCTTACCAGTCATGATAAGTTTAGTAGTAGAGCAGAAAAATGTGTTTTGGTTGGGTATTCTAATTTTCAAAAAGGTTACAAGCTTTATAGTCTTGAAAGGAATCAATTTATTTTTTCTAGAGATGTAAAGTTTTTTGAAAAAGTATTTCCTTTCAAGATTAAAAACTCATCTGCTGCTCCTGACCTCTCAGTTAGAATCTAAACCATGTTAATTTCTTTGATGAAATTACTAGTGAAGATTCTGACACACCCAATGATGATAATAAGCTAAATGGTACCCCCTATGGGTAATATAAATCAAAATGATCATCATTTTGGTGATGGCAGCAACTCCCAACACTTGGATGGCCCAACAATTGACCAAAGTGAGGATGATTTGGGGCATTCTCCTGGTTCCAATGAGGCAACCAGTGTTGGTGAGATGGCTGCAACACCAGCTGATGTGAGTGCTTCTGAGGGTGATCATAGTCCCTCTCCTGAACAAGCAGCAGATGTTGGGTTACATAATAATGATCAAACTGTGTTAAGAAGAACTGGTAGAACATCAAATTTTCCTAACAAATACAATGATTATATTGTTGCTTCAAAAGTTAAATTTGGTCTTGAAAAGTTTGTGACTTATGCTAAACTCAAAAATGATACTTTATGCTTTGTTATTGAATTGAATAAAAGCTTTGAACCTAAAAATTATTGGGAGGCTTGCATGTATCAGCATTGGGTAGATGCAATGGATAGTGAGATGGAAGCCTTGTATAGAAATGATACTTTTGAAATTGTTAAATTACCTGAAGGCAGAAAGGCTATAGGTTGTAAGTGGGTTTTTAAGATAAAATATAAGGCTAATGGTGAGGTAGATAGATATAAAGCTAGACTTGTAGCTAAGGGCTATAATCAAAAGGAAGGGGTTGACTTTGATGAAACTTTTTCACCTGTTGTGAAGATTGTTACTGTTAGATGTCTCATTAATTTAGCTGTTCAACAAAGCTGGCCTATATTTCAGCTTGATATCAATAATGCCTTTCTTTATGGTGATTTACATGAAACTGTTTATATGTCTTTGCCTGATGGTTTTTTTTATGTTAATGATAAAAGAGTTTGTAGACTTAAAAAGTCTTTATATGGTTTAAAACAAGCACCCAGGCAGTGGAATGCTAAGTTAACCAGTGTCTTGCTTGAGAATGGTTTCATACAAAGTAAGAGTGACTATTCCTTGTTTGTCAAGAATGATTCAGGTAATATTGTTGCTTTACTTGTGTACGTTGATGACATTATTGTTACTGGTAATAACTTGGCTGAGATTGAAAGTTTTAAAGTATTTCTTAAGTCTAAATTCCAGATTAAGGATTTAGGAAACCTTAAGTATTTTTTGGGTATTGAAGTGATTGAAACTGATAAGGGTTTATGTTTAACTCAAAGAAAATATTGCTTAGATCTGCTTTCTGAGTTTGGTTTACTGGCTTGTAAGCCATCTGATTTTCCTTTAGAACAAAGTGTTTCTATTTCTAATGAACCTACTACTACTGATCCTGTTTTGGACAATATAACTGAGTATCAAAAACTTATTGGGAAATTGATTTACTTAACACATACTAGGCCTGATATATCATATGTTGTACATTGTTTGAGTCAGTTCATGCATAAACCACTTAAGTCTCATCTTAAAATTTCACTTAAGGTTTTAAGATACTTAAAGGGATCTCCTGGAAGAGGGATTCACATTGTTAAAAACTCTTTTGTAAATCTTGAGACTTATGTGGATGCAGACTGGGCCAAGTGTGTGGTTACTAGAAAATCAGTTACAGGATTTTGTTTGTTTCTTAATGGTTCACTAGTTTCATGGAAAAGTAAAAAAAACAAAATACCCTTTCTAAGTCTAGTGCAGAGGCTGAGTATAGAGCAATGGCCTCTGCTACTTCAGAAATTGTTTGGGTCTTGAAAGTTTTAAAAGATCTAAACTGGGAACATTTTTTGCCTGTAAAACTGTTTTGTAATAGTTAGGCTGCAATTAAAATTGCAGCTAATCCTGTTTTTCATGAGAGAACTAAACACTTGGATATTGACTTACATTTTGTAAGAGAAAAAATTTTGGCTGGAGTTATCAAAACAGAAAAGGTTCAGTCTATTAATCAGATAGCTGATATTTTTACTAAAGGCCTTGATAAGCTGCAACATGAGAAACTGGTTTCTAAACTGGGTCTTTATGATATGTTTCAGGTTTGAGTTAAGGGAGGATGTTAAAATATAACTCAATAACTGAAACATTATATTGTAGGGACTAATATTGTGCATTTTGTATTCTCAGTTGTAAGCTATTATGAAGTTTGGTAGCAAGATGAAAGGTTGTTGATAGTTGAAGGGGCTTTTGTGCTATATCTGGAAAGATGCAGTCAAGATCAGTCAAGGCTATATATACTCTCAACCCTTCTAGGGTTTCATATCTTTTCATTATCTCTGTGTGAAGATTACTGTAAATCTTCTCTCAACCAAAACTATTGTCTCATTGCTTTAGAGTGATTGTGAGGTTTCTTGGTTTGTAAAGACTATTGATAATTAGTCAATAGCCTTCCACCTGAGTAGGAGTGGGAAGGATTGTGTGGTATTCTGTTGTTTCTGGTTCATGTGATATTTCTGGGTTGTTCTGATTGAGATCAGTTGCTTATTGATCTGTGTAGTTTTGGTTGAATAAAAGAAGTTGTTCTTGAATTTAGATTCAAGATCTGTTGTTGGTTTAAATTGTGTTTTCCTACAAAGTTAACTATTGGTCACCCAAATGGTACTTTGGCTAAAATTACTCATGTGCGAAATCTAAAATTAAATAATGATGTGATTGTGTTTGATGTATTGGTTGTGCCTGAATACTGTGTTAGTTTGTTATATAAGATAGCAAAAATGAGTGTTGGTTTTGATGAAAATAAATGTTATATTCAGGATTTGAAAAAGCAAAAAGTTCTAGGGACTGGTAGTGAGTTTGAAGGTTTATATATACTTGTTTGATAAATAATATAATAAGTCTACATATGTTAATCAAAGTGAGTTTTTTCTCTGTTGTGTGTCTAAATATGTCTGGCATAATAGACTTGGACACCCTGCTAATCAAGTTTTAAAATTGTAAAAATGATCTCTTAATTCTACTATATTGATCATGAGAGTCCTTGTGGGGTTTGTCATAAGGCAAAACAGAGCATAGATTCTTTTCCTTTAAGTGAAAACAAGTCTACTGTTTTTGGACAATTGATTCACCTTGATGTTTGGGGTCCTTATAAAGTGGTTAGCAGGGAGGGTTTTAGGTTTTTTTTTTTTTTTTTTACCATTGTGGACGATTTTAGCAGATCTGTTTGGGTGTATTATCTTAAAACAAAGGATTAAGTGTTTGGAATGTTTGTAAATTTCTATAATATAGGTTTAACCCAGTTTAATAAAAAGATATAGGCTATCAGATATGATAATGCTACTGAGTTTCTTAATCATAAAATGAGTGAACTTTGGAACAAAATGGGCATTTTACATCAAACCACTTGTGCATATGCGCCACAACAGAATGATATTACTGAAAGGAAATACAGACATTTATTAAATGTGGCTAGAAGTCTTATGTTTCAGGAGGGGATTCCTCTTATGGTTTGGTGTGAATGTGTTTTAATTACTATTTATTTGATTAATAGGCTTCCTTCCTCTATTTTTAAATGGTAAGTCTCCTTTTTTCTTTGGTGTATGGTAGGGAACCTAACCTTTCTCATTTAAGAAGTTTTGGATGCTTGTGTTTTGTTGTTGTTGTCAAAGGGCCTGATAAGTTTTCTGAAAGGTCTGAAAAGTGTATTTTGATTCAGTATGCTATTGGTAAAAAAGCTTAATAACCTTTTAGTCTTGAAAATGCAAATGTTTTGTATTCTAGGGATGTCAATTTTTATGAAACTGTTTTCTCTTATAAAATGACCAGTGACAGTAGGTCTGCACTTGATTCTGAAACTGAGGTTTCAAATTTAAACTTTTTTGATCTTGCTGAGTCTAAAACAGCAACCAAAACTCCTAATCCAAGACCCAGTGATGATGAGCAATGGAGATCTGGTGGTAGAGATGGTAGTGTGCATCAACCAGGTTCTGGTGTTGAAACATATTAGACTGGACATGACGAACAAATACATCAACCATTGCTTGATATTTTCAAAGACCAGACTGGATATGATGAAAAACACACTGCCATTCCCATAGGTGATAAAAACCATTCTGGTGACAATGTTGGCTCAAACTTAGAGGTTCCAGTGTTCCAAAATATTTTTGAAAATCAAACAGAGGAAGTAAGTCTGAGAAGATCTAAAACGTCTTCTAAATTGCCTGCAAAGTTGAATGAATATGTGTTAGATGGTAAAATTAGATACGGTATGAATAGATATGTTAATCCTTCTGTTTTAAGTACTGAAAATTGTTGTTTTGTGTCTATTTTTAATAAGTCTTTTGAACCTTCTTCTTATGGAGAAGCTTCAAAGGATGTTAACTAGATAAATGCTATGATTGATTAGATGCATGCTTTGTATAGAAATGATACTTGGGTTTTTACTGATCTTCATGTTGATAAAAACCAATTGGGTGCAAAGGGTTTTTAAATCAAATATAAGTCAACAGGTGAGATTGAAAGGTATAAAGCTAGATTGGTAGCAAAATGGTATAGTCAAAAGGAAGAGACAGACTATGAGGAAACTTTCAGTCTTGTGGTTAAAATGAGAACTGTTAGATGTCTTATTAGTCTTACAATTCAAAAGGGTTGGAAAACTTTTCAAATGGATATAAATAATGCATTTCATTATGGAGATTTGAATGAGGAAGTTTATATGCTTCCACCTCCTGGTTTCTTTAACCTGGAGAAAAAAAGGTTTGCAGATTGAAAAAATCATTATATGGTTTAAAACAGACTTCAGAAAGTGGAATCACAAACTGTCTGAAGCCTTAACTGAAGCACGGTGTATTCAATCTAAAATGATCATTCTTTATATTTTAAAAATGAAGGAAGTGTTTCATTGTTTTTGTTGGTATATGTTGATGACATTGTTATCAGTGGGAATGATGAAAATGAAATCATAAAGTTTAAAAAGTTTTTAAGTAGCAAGTTTAAAATTAAGGATTTGGGTGTGTTGAAATATTTTTTTGGCATTGAGGTTTTGAAAAGTAAATCTGGCTTGTGTTTAACACAAAGTAAATATTGTTTGGATTGTTTCATGAGTTTGGTTTGCTTGCATGCAGACCTGTTATGACTCATTTTCCTGAGAACATTGTTCTCATTTATAAGGAAAATGATACTGAAGTACTAGTTGAATATCACAAGTTATCAAAAACTTGTTGGAAAGCTGATTTACCTAACTATGACCAGACCTGATATTGCTTACTCAGTTCACTGTCTTAGTCAGCATATGCATGCACCCTTAAAGTTTCATTTTGACTTTGCTCTAAGAGTTCTTAAATATTTAAAACTTGCACCTGGGAGTGGCATTGAGTTTTCTAAAAGTCAAAGGGGGTTTTGGTGTTACTGCATTTTAATGTCCTATGATTAGAAGGCTAGTGCCTGGGTAATTTGTTATTGTAAATGCATGTTTGGTTTCATGGAAAAGCAAAAAGCACGCAACATTGTCTAAGTCCTCAGCTGAAGCTCAGTACAGAGCAATGGCCTCTGCTATTTGTGAGATAATGTGGATTTAAAAGGTTTTGAAAGATCTAAATGTTGATAATTTGGTTCATGCTACATTTTTTTGTGATAATAAATATGCAATCCAGATTGCAAGTAACCCTGGAATGCATCAAAAAACCAAACATTTTGATATTGATGTGAATTTAGTTAGAGAGAAAGTTGCATATGAGTTGGTTAAAACTATGAAGGTGGAGTTTAAGAGTCAAGTTGTAGATATTTTGACAAATGCTCTTGGAACTAACTGCACAACATTCTTTGCTAATAAAGAAAGTGGGAATGCTCAATATGTTTGTGTCATAAGCTTAAGGACGGGTGTTAAAAGCTATATTTCATATGGCAAGCTTATGAAACTTGAGGGTGTTATTTGAAAGTATTTTATAAAGAGAAATACTTTGATGCTCGTTTCTATAGTTTCTATTTGTGCAGAGGTGAAAGTGGAACTTCTCTTTTTAAAAAGATTGCAAAGGCTCTAGGGTTTCACAACTTATATCATTCTTCAAAGTTATAGTTTTTAGGGCTAATTCTTTAAAAAAACATTATAATTGTCAAAAAAATTAACTTCAGAGTAGCGAACTAAAAAAATACTCTTGTGAACTATAATGTTGACAATTTTGTCTTTATGTGAGTAGTATGACCTTTTTACCATTCCAATTTACATAAATGATCCCTGTGAGTTTGCGAAAATTGCGTCCACCGTCCCTAGACTAAATTACATAAATGGTCCATGTCGTTTGGAGAAAATTTTGAAAAAATAAATTCCAAATTTTTTTTTCAAATTTTTTTTCTTCATAATTTTTTTGTCGAAATTTTTTTTTTCTGAATTTTTTAAAATTTTTTTTTCATGACATGTGAAAGCGAAAATTGCATCCACCGTCCCTAGATTAAATTATATAAATGGTCCCTTTCGTTTGGAGAAAATTTTGAAAAAAAAAAAATCCCAAATTTTTTTTCGAAATTCTTTTTCAATTTTTTTTTTCTGAAATATTTTTAAAATTTTTTTCCGTGACATGTGAAAAAAAATATTCTGATTTTTTTTTCATAATATTTTCTAAAAAAAATTTCCGATAAAAAAGTTTCATTTGTGACGAAAAAAAATTTAACAAAAAAAGTTGAATAAAAAAAATTTTGAAAAAGAAATTAGGGACTGTGAATGCAATTTTTGCTAAAACCACAGGGATCATTTATGTAATTTACCCTAGGGACGGTGGATGCAATTTTCAAAAATTCATGGTTAAAATAGTCATCACAGAATATTTTTTGTCTTTACTACTCATATGAAGACAAAAATGTCAACATTAATGTTAATAATTTTTTTTTTTTTTTTTTACTTTCTGAAGTTGATTTTTTGACAACTATGATGTTTTTTTAAAGAATTAGCCCTAGTTTTTATTCTTTTCTAAGATCAACTTGATCTTGGCTTTGGTTTAGTCTTGTTATCATTCAAAGGTGTTTGTAAGCGTATTGTATTTCTTAGATCACATTCGTGTTGGGGACGATCTTTTACTTTGTATGTTAAACACACTCGTTTGAGGTCGTTTGAGGTCGTTTGAGGACGTTTGAAGTATTATTAGTAATAAATCACCAAGGGGTTTGTTGGGTGATTAGATTTGTTGTTCTATGCCATTTTCACACAAATTTCAATTTTTAACTATTTTATGTCAAAATCAGTCAAAACTTTAATCAAACATACTAGTTTCTTATCACTAACTAAAAACAGTTTTGGCAAATGTTAGAATCACATAAATTTGGCAACTTTTTTATCTTTATTTTTAAGTCATATATATTTGTGCTTGAAAACTAGCCATGCGAATTACAATGATACTACGTACATGATAAGTTGATAACTTCAACTACTACAACTCTAAAAGTATAACGACTTGGATGTTACAACAGCAGAATCCAACAATCATACATTATATGATGATCATTTCTTTACGATTTGCTGTTGAAATAACTAAATAAGATGTCACGGGACAGAATCAGTTGCAGAGTTAACGACTCTATATGATAATGAACACCGAGACAATGATATATCGTCATGAGCATTTAAATTTCATCAATGACCATTTTGGTTTATCTAGCTGTTAGCCATTTTTGTCCGAATTAATGTCCATTAACTAGAATTTTACACTGTCCATTCTATCATTCAAAACTACCATAATGTTACCTTTTATTATACATTCCAAGTATAAAAGTTTTTATTGTAGACAGTGGTAGTTAAACTGTTAAATCAGTTAAAGAGTATAAGTAGACATTTAAAATGTAGTACAATAACATTAATTATTAGCATGAACATAATATAACGTTACACTCTTTAGCGGCCAATCAAGAAAAAGTCTGTGAGTTCAAGTCTCGTTAGAAACAAATGTGATACAACTAATGTAGATTGTAAAAGGAAAAATAAAAAACTAGGTCCGGTCCCTACACATATATGTCGATCGAACTAAAGCAATGATCAATGATCACCCTCCCCATCTGTATATAAAGTTAAACTCAGTTAGCTATTATTATTGATCTTGTACCAGTATTAGCGACCTGCATTTAATGCACCATCTTTATAAACACATCTTCACTCATTTCATTTTCAAATCCAACTAAGCAAGTGTTCATGGATTCTACTACTAGAACTAGTTTGCTTGTTGCATTATTAGTAGCATTTGTGATGATGAGTGTTGCTAAAGCTCAACCTTTAGTTCCGGCTATTATGACTTTTGGTGATTCTGCTGTTGATGTGGGGAACAATGACTACATAGCGACTATTTTTAAAGCGAATTATCCGCCTTATGGTCGTGACTTTCCTAACCATAAACCAACTGGAAGATTTTGCAATGGCAAACTTGCTACTGATATTACTGGTACGTACAAATATTTAAGATAATGACGTGTGATAACAACTTGTTTTTATTACTGATATTGTCCATTATTATCGACATGCATTTGGCTTAGCAGTATATGAGTGTCATATCAATATTCAAGTCTCAACTAAGACATATGTTACTATTATATGTCATTAGGCATGTAAGAAAGTAAGAAACTGAACCGCCAATATAATCTAAATGTTTGCTATGTTACTACAGCTGATACACTTGGATTCACAAAATATCCACCTGCATATCTTAGCCCTGAGGCTAGTGGAAAGAATCTTCTCATTGGAGCTAATTTCGCATCAGCTGGATCTGGTCTTGATGAGAAAACCTCAGCTCAAAGCGTAAAATAACAAACTTTTTAACTTAATTAGCTTATTGGGGGATTGATTTGCTTATTAGAATGGATCATACTTTTTATACTCATTACTCAACATCCTAAACACCATCTGTCCCTCACAACTGCTGATTTGTATTAAAACACAATAACTTAGGTTAATTTTGTAACATGCAGCATGCAATTTCATTACAACAACAATTGCAATACTACAAGGAGTATCAAGGTAAACTAGTAAAAGTTGCTGGAGGTAGCAAAGCAGCCTCAATATTTAAGGATGCATTGTACTTAATCAGTACTGGTAACACCGATTTCGCTCAGAACTACTATGTTAATCCTTTAATTAACAAAGTCTACACAGCCGACCAATACGGAAGCTATCTAGTTGGAATCTTTCAAAGCTTTGTTAAGGTAAACTAAAATTTAGCATAAAGTCTGTTTTGGTTCTTTTTTTTTTTTTTTTTTTTTTTTTAATAATATTTTGCTGATGGGTCAAAAAAATAAACAGGATTTGTATGGGTTAGGAGCTAGGCGAATTGGTGTGACATCACTCCCACCGTTGGGGTGTTTGCCTGCAGTTAAAACGTTGTTTGGATCCCATGAAAAGGGTTGTGTATCCTATATCAACACAGATGCTCAAGCTTTTAACAAGAAGGTTAATGCAGCTGCAACTAAGCTCCGAAAGCAACTTCCTGGTCTCAAGATTGTTATTTTTGACATCTATCAACCACTTTACGACCTTGTTAAAAATCCTTCTTCTCAAGGTAATACATATTGACTGAAGTTATTATAAATACTTTGAACTTTTTGACAAAAAAAAGTAACGGGTTTGAAAATCCTATATCCAAAAGTGTTCTGATGGTTGTTTTGTTTGTATATTTGTTAAGGTTTTGTCGAGGCTACAAGAGGGTGTTGTGGAACAGGAAAAGTGGAGACAACGGTCTTATTATGCAATCCAAAATCTGTAGGTACATGCAAGAATGCGAGTCAGTATGTGTTTTGGGACAGTTTTCATCCATCTCAAGCTGCTAATCAAATTCTTGCTGATGCTTTACTTGTCCAAGGAATCGCACTCCTCGGCTAGTCACCAGCATCCAGTTAGTGCAGTCTTTTTAATAAACTTTGTATACTATATGTACAATGTTCTATATTTCGAAAAGTGTCATTTGAGTTTCTATTACTATTTATTATTACCACTACTGTTTTTCTTTTCTTACTGTTTATGTGAAGTCACATGTAAAAGACTTGTTAATAAATTAGAACTCATTTGCAAGACTGTATTCACAGATCACGGATTCATTTTTACGCTGTTTATTTGAATATATATTAAAGCAACTAGCACAAGACGTGTTCTGTTTTTCCAGTGACACCTTTAAATCATTAAGTTTGTTACCTAACAATAGAAGGGGACCATATACAGTTAAGCTAAAAGGGTCTGTACAAGTGTTTGGCGCAGACACATTTATGTACTTATCAAGGTAATAACATCCTGTGGAAACCAGACCAAGATCATGTTACCTATCGTAAAAGGCAGGCATGCAAAGAATCGGAATATCAGAACGTTTTACATAAATTTGGTGATTGTCCTAATAGGGACCATGGTTAATATAATATGCTTACACAATCCATAAATCCAAACCAACATTACAAAGCGAGTAATTTTCAGTTAACAATTACTGTGAAAAGATATAACACGTCTAAAGGATGATGAACTCTAAAGTTTGATTGATACTGATAACTATTTTGATTTCACTAAATGCAAGGTTCCAAAATCCAAATAGTATCGCATTTGACCCTCTCTTAATTAGCTCAGTCAAACTTTTTGTGAACGTGTAAGCTTACAAACTTGAACATATTAGTCCAATATAGATAGTAATTAAAGTCACAAAATATTTGCAAGGATTAATTCTTGGCATAGTACTGCAGAGTCCAATATATTGCTGCTATATGCCTATTCGGTATTTCATAAGATATGTAGCAAAGATCATTACAGATGCTCAAATCTTCAGCAAGAAGTTGAATACATTTGTGACCCAACCCGGGAAAGCAACTCCGTATCTCAATATTGTTACGACCTCATAAAAGATCCCTTTCTCATAAAAGTACTGATCTTTATAACCAAAACTCACTTTCTTTTGCATCTATACTGACATCAATTACAGTTCATTTACAAGACATTATTCAAAGATCCCCTATTCATTTTTACATGTATTTCTATGACTACTCAACAGAACAACAAACTTGAGACTGATATACACTGGGGAGCAAAACAACATAACACTACTATATGCCTCACTCTGAGTTACTAGCAGAGTTGTCTACCAAAACAAAGTCACCAAGACCACCATCATTAAAGCTTGCTTCCTTTACTCGACGGTCTTTCTTAGCACTCTTTTTCAGTGACTTTTGTAAGATTGGTACTTGATTTTCTTTTTCAACTTGCTTTTCCAACAGCACCTGTATGTTTGGATCCTGATTTTCTTTATCAGCTTGATTTCCCAGCGGCTTCAGTAAGCTTGGCACTCGATCTTCAAACTCAACTTGCTTTTCCAGTGGCTTCTGTAACTTTGGCACTCGGTTTTCTTTCTCAACTTGCTTTTCCAGTAGCTCCTGATAATTTGGTACTAGATCTTCTTTCTCAGCTGATTTTGGTACCATACCACGGAAGGGGAACATATACTGCAAAGAAACAAGAGTCTGCAAGTGTCTATCATATTCTTCTTTACTCGGAGCAATCGACACATGGATGTAGTTTCCATAGTAATACAGTCCTGTAAAATTAAATCAAGATAAAGTTAGAGATCATAAAAGATGATAAGAAGCACAAACTAAATTTAACTGAAAAATTACCATTAAGAGAGCGTGTAGCTTTCTTTGCTTCTTCTGATTTAGAGAAACAAACGTAAGCAAACCCTTTGCTAATACCATTCTCATCACATATCACCTTTGCAGACGTAACACATCCAAACGCACCAAAAACTTCTCTGAGGTTGTTTTCGTTGACAGAAGTAGCAAGATTTCTCACCAACAGATTTAAGAAGTCTGGTTTTTGTTTTTGATGAGCACGTTTTAAGATTGCATCCCTTTCAGATTTCTTCATAGCCTTTCCAACAAACCACTTCTTAGAACCTGAACCATAGAAAGACTAATGTCAAAATCTTTTTGAAAAACAAGAAAACGCATCTAAACTAACAATTGTATATATGTTCTTACCTATTTCTGCATCATTAAGAGCATCTATGGCCTTCTTAGCATTCTCATGTGACTCGAAATTGACGAATCCAAACCCTCTTGACTTCTCTTCAGCATCATTTACAATCACAGCACTCGTGACCTTTCCATATTCCGAGAACTTTTCTAGTAAGGAACTCTCAGTGAAATCCAAATCAAGATTTTTCACAAACACATTTGTAAACTGGGGTTCCTTCCTCTCACTTTTGTTCAGATATTTCGCAACAGTTCTAAACAAGAACAAAATGTAAAACATCAGAAATGTCATTACATACTTAAAATCAACTCAGCTAATATATAGACAATCGATTACAAGAAACGCATATACAGACGGTTACATTACATATATCAGAAACCAGCAAATGCAGGTTCATTATAAAGCAAATAGGCATCAAATGCCATATAGAATCGAACAATCATTAAGCTTATACTAACCTCTACATTTCCATTAGCATCATTAATCGTGAAAACAATCAATTAACAGGACTAATAACAGGAACTATATGCTTAAAGTCGGAACCAATTAAAGTCACAAAGTTACTTTAAGAAAGATCTATACAAACAAGGACAGACATGAAAGATAAACAATCAAACGTAGGCACAATCAAAAGCTATATACAGCAATTTTACATCATATCCAGTAATAATCGACTAAAACAAATATGTTTGTCAAAATTACCAACACTTACACATCTATATGCAGCACTAATTACAAAAACAAATCAAACAAGTAAAAAGTCTACTTCCGCATCGTATCCAATAAAAATCGACTAAAATCGATATATTTGCAAGACTACTAACACTTACACATCAATATGCATCATTAAACACAAAAGCAATCAAGAAACAAATTCACGATTTAATCATGAACAAATCAAACAACTAAAAGTAGACTTACAAAATCTTTCCATCAAGAACAGATCCATTCAACGCACGTAAAGCCTCTGCAGCAGATTCTTTGGAGTCAAACTGAACATACCCAAAACCCTTACTCTTTCCGTCATCATTTTTAGCAATCTTACACGAAATAATCCTCCCAAACACCCCAAAAACATCTTTCAGTTTACCAACATCAATATCCACAGCAAGATTCTTCACAAACAGATTCCCTATTCCTGTTTTCCTCAAAAACGCATCAGTCTGAACCCACATTATGCGTATCGGTTTTCCTTTCAGTACAGTATGATTCAACTGACGCAAAGCAGTAGCAGCTGTCATAAAACAAACCAAGATCCAATAATATTAACAACCCATAAACAAGAATCAAATGTAACCTAAACTATAATGATTACACTGAAAACCCCCAAAATATAATTAAGTAAAATTAAGAACCCATTATGAAGATTCTAACAAAAAACTGAAATTTAACTGATCTTGTGAAAAAGATCAAAAAAATATCAAAAACCCATAAACACTATTTAGTAAAATGTAACAATTATTTCTAAAAAATGAAATTTAATTATACTTCATAAAAAATATCATACAGTGCAAAAAACTGAATAAAATTAACTGAAATTCAACTGATTATAATGAAAATGATTAAACAATATCAAGAACATATTATCAACATTCAAAAAAATGCAAACTTGAACAAAATCAATAAACCATTAACATTATTTAATCAATATCAAGAACCCTCAAAAAAGAATCAAACAAAATGTAAAATTTAATTGATTACAGTGAAAAATATTCAATAAACCCTAAACCCATATAAAAGATTGAATAAAATAAAAAAACCCATTTTCAAGAATCAATAAAAACTGAAATTTAATTAATTACAGTAAAAATTATTCAATAAAATTGAAAACCCAGAAACAAGATTTACTAAAATGAAAAACTCATTTCAAGAATCAAACAAAATGTGAAAATTATAAATAACTAAACAAAACCCAGAAACAATATTTACTATAATCAAAAACCCATTAAACAAAATGTGAAATTTAACTAATTACAGTGTATAAAACTATTTACCATGAAAAACCCAGAAACAAGATTTAGTAAAATGAAAAACCCATTATCAAAATTCAAAGAAAATGTTAAAATTAACTACTTTCAGTAAAAAAATGTTCAATAAAATTAAAAACCCAGAAACAAGATTTACTAAAATGAAAAACCCATTAAAGAAAATGTGAAATTTAACTAAGTACAGTGTATAAAACTATTTACCATGAAAAACCCAGAAACAAGATTTAGTAAAGTTAAAAACCCATACAGTAAAAAATATTCAATAAAATTTAAAACCCAGAAACAAGATTTACTAAAATGAAGAACCCATTAAACAAAATGTGAAATTTAACTAATTACAGTGTATAAAACTATTTACCATGAAGTACCCATAATCAAGATTTAGTAAAGTTAAAAACCCATACAGTAAAAAATATTCAATAAAATTTAAAACCCAGAAACAAGATTTACTAAAATGAAAAACCCATAATCAAGAATCAAACAAAATGTGAAAATTATTAATAAATAAATAAATTAAAAAAAAAAAAAAAAAAAAAAAAAAAAAAAAAAAAAAAAAAAAAATAAACATGAAACAAGATTTACTAAAATGAAAAACCCATCTACAATATTCAATAAAAAACTGAAATTTAATTGAATTCAGTGATTAAACCCTAAACCCATATAAAATATTGAATAAAATATAAAACCCAAAAACAAGATTTAGTAAAATGAAAAACCCAATATCAAAATTCAAAGAAAATGTTAAAATTAACTACTTTCAGTAAAAAAAAAAATATTCAATAAAATTGAAAACCCAGAAACAAGATTTACTAAAATGAAGAACCCATATAGGAAAAAGAATGAATACCATGAAAAGGGAAGAAGAAATTGATGTAAGCATAGCAAAGTGAGTGATGAGTGACTTGGTTTCTGCAGAGATGAACAGTGTGTGATGGGCTGATTACTGAGAACAGATTGTACAGATCATGTTCAGTGACGTCAGGGTGGAGGTCACCGGCGTAGAGTGAGAATGTGTGTGATGGTAATGGTGGTTGAAGATTGGTGGTGGTTTCTGCCATTGTTAATGAACTGTGTGTGTGAAAGAGTTGGTTATTCTGTTATGATGAAGAAGAAATGGTTTTGTTTTATTTATAGAGGGAAAGGGGAAATTTTGATTGAAGTTTGACTCAACAACATACCCGATCCCGTCAGAGCGGGTAAGGAAGGTAGAATGTAAACAGATTCTATCATTACCTCAGGATAAACCCGAGAGTTATTTCTCTAGGGGACATGAACATAAAAACCTCATCCGTTTTGATTTGTGTGTGTTTTGTTGAAATGTTATGTTACAAGTTATTATTAGGAGTGGAGGTACGTAGTCTGACTTAAGGTTTTCAAGATCGAGATCTTACTCAATATCGTTTTCGTTTTTGCAAGATCAATATTTTAAGATCGGATTGAGATACTGAGATTAGGGCTAAGCATGGAAGGTTCAAAATCGAACCGGATCGACAAAACCGACCGAATTGACATAAACCGAGCCGAATCGACAGCCCTTCGATTCGGTCTCAGTTTAGGTTTTTAACGATTTTCCTTTTCGGGTTAGTTCGGTTCGACCCAAAACCGACAAAAACACACATAAACACACCTAAACTGAACCGAACCGACGGACCCGACACAAAACCCAACCGAACCGACCATATTCGGTTTGGTTTCGGTTTTTCACGATTTTTTGTTTTATCAGGTCAGGTCGAGTCGGGTCGGGTTTAGACCGATGCTCAGCCCTAATTAAGATCCTATTATAATGTCATTTTCTTAATTGTGTTTCTAATAATATTCAACTCTACAATTTATTACATATCATAAACAACAAAATTATAATGTTTCATGCAAATGTTTTATTATGAATATGAAATGTTTAAAAAGATTAACATGTTGTCTTTTAAATTTCTATAAAACGTAATCCACACTTTGTAGTTTTTTAGTTGCGATTTGAGAAAGGTATATCGGATTAGATCATGTATTAAGATCCTATGATCAATATGAGGATCTTATAAGTGTCAATTTTTTAAATAACCACTATTGAAGATGGATTACCAAAATAGACCATCAAAAGTAGTGTTACCAAAATGGACGAACCGAGTAAACTGAGGGGGCGAGAAAGGGTTTGCTCATTGTGTTTGTTGTCTTTTAGCACTCGCATCCTATTAAAATCGGCGAGCAAACTCAGTGGCGAGGAAGGTTTGCCCGCTGCATTCGTTTTAGTTAAATTGATAATAACCAAGTCTCTGTTATGCGATAGGTTTTGAAAACTTTTGAAATTGGGCGAGCAAAAGGGGCGAGCAAATGATAGCTAACAAGAGTTTGGTAGCTAGCTTTTTGGCCTTTAGCATGGGATACATTTTGTCTTCTTTTGTTGGGCGAGCAAATGTACATGACGGGCAATACCATTTGCTCGAATTGTAGATTTTGGTAAACTAATTTGAAAGTGTTTACTTGTGTAATTGAGTGTGAAAAGTGTAGATTTTGGTAATCGATTTATCTTATAAGATCTTAAACTTGCTAAGATCCTACGTAAGATCCGAGTCTTTTTTACTTTTTAGTATCGTAAAATCGTAAGATGCTAAAATCAATATCCGGATCTTAACAACACTGGTTTACTAGCTTGACATCAATGTCACATCAACATCTATTCTTATAAATTTCTCACTATCTTTACTCACGCAAGGATTACCATATTCGTTACCATTTACGTATATCAAACATACTCACCAATACACAAAAGTACAAAAATAAGCCAAAATCTTTTTTGAAGTCCCCTTTGTGGTCAAGTTTTTACCCAATGACCAAAATGGTCATGCGCAACCACTCGACTACGCAGCTCCACCCAAAATTCGCCACGTGTCCAAATGAAAGTGCACTTTTTGTACTTTCATTTGGACACGTGGCGAATTTTGGGTGAAGCTGCGGAGTCGAGTGGTTGCGCATGACCATTTTGGACATTGAGTTAAAAAGTGACCACAAAGGGGACTTCAAAAAAGATTTTGGCTTATTTTTGTACTTTTCTCAAATATTTATTATCATTCTGCACCACCGGATAGTGCAATTTTAGTTGCTCCTCGCGTGAAAAGTAAGTGTGCCTAGTGATGACCACTAGTGGTCTTGTCCATCACCAGGGCTAGTGTCTTATTGTGAGAATTTTCATTAATGTATGCATAGGAAGATTATCTGACTATTTATAGCTTATCTGATAAATTTTGGTTATCGAGTATTTTATGAAACAATATAATGCAACTTTAAGCAATACAAGCATATCAACATATCATGCATCTTTCGCAATCTGTTCTGTTACAACTATCTAATTATGATTGAGAATTCTATATCATATAATCAACTTCAAAACTCAATGCCAAACACCTTGATACAAATTTTTGCCAGAATGTTATATATAGCCGAGATAAGAGTTAATTTGGCGCACAATGCAAACTTGTTAGATATGTTTTAGGAAATGACAGACGACACATTCTTTGAAAGGACATGCAACAATGTAGCATTGCTAAGATCTAAATCATCTTTTGCTGTATCATTCAAAACTAACATATGAATTAAAGTTCTTTTCTTAAGAAAGAGATGTATTTCTTTTGCTATAGATGATACATTTGCTTGTTAGGAAAAAGGAAATCATTCAAAAGTAAGTGATGGGGAGCTTCTATGAGACGTGAAGTTCGACCCTGCACGAGAGTCTTCCAAAGCTTCTGCATATTTCGCCAGCTCAGACTTTTTACTACAAGATGAAGAAATTGAAAGACGGCGAGCACTACCACCAATCCTTCTACTACTACCAACCGAATCAATATGCTTATAAAAACTTGAATCACTATGCCTATGTGTTAATCTTCGAGGTGGAAGGTCTATTGAATTTTTAAATGAAACACACGAAATAATATCATCACCTAAAGATGAACTTCTGCTGTGTTTCCTACGTTGGTTATTGCTCTCTTTCCCTCTAAACACTCGAATAAGTTTTCCAAAAAACTTGTTGTTCTTTTGAGATGATGCATCGTCGATAAATGATTCATCAAATTCCCCGAGATCTGTAATAGAAGATTGAGAATTTGACCACTGATCAGAGTCAATTTCGTGTACATTTATACCCTTTTCACCGCCACCTTCCTTATTGGCATATTCGAGAATCAATTGTTTGGCTTTTTCTTCTGATTTGGGGCTTAATGTTTTACTGAGGTCTCTAGCAATTGTTTTACCAGGTTCCGGTTGGTAATTCCTGAGCTCATACCTTAAACACGCATTGATCCATCTAAGATAAACAAGTTCCTCAACATCAGCACAACTGCTTGTTTGAAGTTGCTCGATTTCCTTTGATAGATCTTCGTTCTGTTTCTTCAAGTTTTGATTTTCTTCTCTTACTTTTTCTGACTGCATAATTAACCGTTAACCCGTGAGATAAAAGAAACGGATGGCACAAAACCATTTGTTAAATTAGACAAGAGAAAATGATTAATACACTTACTTCACTATCTTCTAAGACGGATGTAGCAAGGATTTGAGCACAATCAAACTTATGAGCCAAATCGGTCTTTTCAAGCTGCAAATTATGGTTGAATTTCCTCAATTCCTCAACTTCTGATTCTAAGTCTTTTAGTTTATGCAGGCTTGCTTCGCGCTCATGTTCCTCTTCCTGCATTTTTTGAACCCGTTGTTGGATATCCAAGATTTGTTTCTTGTTATGTTCGGATTCTGACTTAAGTCTCCTTTTTAGCATCTTTATTTTGGCTCGTGCAGCTTCAAGATCCGCTAGACATTTCCTATAATCAGCCATTTGTGCCTCTAAAGACTCGATCTTGAGAGTATAAATTTTAGCCTCCATGTTATTGAGTTTAAGACGGTTTTGAAGCTCCATGACTGCAGTTTCTTGCTCTTTTAGACCATAGTATTCGAGTAACTCGATTTCCATGTTACTCTCTCTTTCTTTAAGGATTCTGATCGTGTTTCTTAGGCTTTTGATCTCTTGCTCGTGTGAATATCCTTTGGGTGATTCAATAACAGAATTGTTTGAATGATGCAACTCCTCCTGCATAATTATGAACAACTAGGATTCTTAATGTAAATAATGCTAGATGTGTAATAGAATACTTTTCTAAGCTGATCTATTGTAGTCATCAGCTAAACAAAAGGGTATTTTGGGAAATACATAGTAACATGAAAGCAAAGATTCATTACAGGAAAGGAAAGAATTGCCCAATTTGCAAGCAAAACATGAATTAAAAATCATGTCTCATACCCCAAAAAGACAAATCTTCCTTCATCTTCAAGCTATAAGTATAAAAACAATGCTTTTGTTGAATAGTGAGCTTATTTCAAACCGAAAATCGGTAATGATATTTAAACTTTTGAGTTTCTGCAACCATTGTACACAAATATTTTGTGACGCCATGTATAGTAAACATGATTTTGTTAAATTATGTACATAATTATCATTCCTAACAACATTTTCAGGGGTGTTTGGGATTTCTTATTAGAACTGTTATCTGCGTATACGTTTTGATTTGGTAGATAAGAAACTTTGACGGTGAAATAAACAGTTTTTGAAATATCATGTTACAAACTCTTTATATGATTATCTCAAAAAGTATAAGCAGTTATAATAAGAAATCCTAAACACCTTATTATCCTAATCTCAGCCACCGAAACCCGTTCAACAATCAAATATAGGAACAAAATCTTACATGTTTATCGGTTGCTAGAGGATCAAACTGGAGATTATTTCCCCTCGAATCCACCTTCTTATTACAATCTAAAAAAAACATTCATCATCAAAAAACATGAACATAATAATTCCAACAAAAACAAACAAACCTTTAAACAACACAAACCTGATTGAGAACCTTTATTTCTTTTGGTCACCATCATAGTATAAACAACACCACCAATAGACAACGCTAAAGCCGCGCCAAATTTCAATATCAACGGCGATATATCTCTTTTATCATCTCCCATATTTCACCAAAAACAAAAAACTCAAAAAAAAATCATTTTTCACGCTACCATGCACATGCTTTCATATATGTTTCTTGATCTTCATCATCAGCCATCTATACATCACAAAATCAAATTTTGATCATGACCCATTTGAGATAACGAATGATTTAACAAAACCCTTGAAGGATTTTACGCGTAAATATATATGTAATGTTATATTTGAGAAAATATAAAGGGTAAATAAAGACTTACAGAAGGTGAGCTGGTTTTGAAGATGTTTGTTTTTTGGTGAAAGATAAACGTTTTTATGAATGTATTAATGAAACTGA
This sequence comes from Chrysanthemum seticuspe, assembly GCA_019973895.1. Taxonomy (NCBI): domain Eukaryota; kingdom Viridiplantae; phylum Streptophyta; class Magnoliopsida; order Asterales; family Asteraceae; genus Chrysanthemum; species Chrysanthemum seticuspe. Next base: position 313,363,661 of record BPTQ01000004.1, on the reverse strand, counting down.
AAATTAATTAATAAAGAAACGGTATACAATTAAACATGTGGATTGTTTTTTGGTCTTATGTTTTAAATGTAGATTTTATTAGGTATTTCTTTTTTTGTTTTGAAAGAATCAGATACCTAAATTACGTTTCAAAGATAGGAGAATAAAGTGGCGTTTCTTTTTGCGTTTTTCTAACATATGTCATGATGGCACAAGCTTAAAAGTGTTAAATGAAGGTAATGTTTTTTTAAATAACTTATTTTCATATAAAATATGAGTAATTTTAGTAAACATTATAAATTTAGAGAATTCTTAATATAACTAACATGAGAATATGGTAATTTGAGTTCATTAATGCGTCATAAACCTCTACCACGATGGCACAAGTTAGAAATTCTTTTTTTTTTTTTTTTTTTTCGTTTAAAAACTGTCAGAAACCTATTACCCAACAAGACATGAAGAAGATTGTTTATTACTCTTAATGTGTTCTAAACAAACAATGTTGTATAATAATATGATGATGAGAAAATGGTCAAGCAATAATAATATAACTAGTTTGCGAAATCAAATTGTGACATGCGTATTTTGAGCATGAACTTAAATTTTATTTATTTGGAAATATTTTTAACTATTGAATGACAATGTTAAGTATATTATAAAATATTTTACCTTTTTTTCTCAATCTTATTATCGTAAATTCATTGATGGTGACAGTTTACAAACTGGTGAAGATGTTTAACAATAAGAGAGTATAACATATCAACAATATACGACTACTTTATTAGATCAAATTACGACTCAATATCTTTAAAAGTTTTGTTTTAACACATCTTATTTCAAAATTGATAGGATGTGTTAGTTTTATGAGTTAGTTGTTAGAAAAAAACCTAAATCGGCCCAAAAAAAAGTCGGGTACTTTAAATTGAGAAAAAAAAAAGAATAGTACCTTTAATTGAAATTAGAAATAAGATGAGTACCTTTTTATGCGATTTGCCCTATTTATAAACGTTTATGTACGGTAAGAAGGCATAGGTTCATAACATGAAAAGATATATAAATCTATGACATTATAAGATGTAACAATTTTAGAAACTTTTAAATAGGTTTGTCATAGTGAATACCCTTAGCATCACTAATCGTGCAAACAATCAATTAGTTAACAGAATGGCTAATAACAAAGAACACCTATATGTTTGAAGTCGACAACAATTAAAGTCGACACCAATTAATCGTGAAAACATGCAATCAATCAACATCGCGATTGTCACTCAAAATGGAAATCATGAATGTGTCATTTTGCAGGTAATGAAGTTATATTCAAGCCTATCAAACAAACTAGTACTAAAAATAGACTTGTTTGTCTATATTGTTATTTGGATGCCTTTTGAATTTTTTTACGCGAGAAACACCATCTGAGTCATAGATCCAAGAGTAAAAGCTAACGAGAATCGAATCCAGAGTCAATTGATCCCTGACTAATCTAGATTGATCGACTGAATCACAGCTAGAAACCCAATCCGACCCCAACTACTTTCACCCATTTTCACCATCACCGCCGCCACCACCAAATGCGAAATCCAGACAAAAAGTAACTAGACACATCTAAAAAAAACTAAACAATACTAAACGCAATTTTCTCGACCATACACATTTAAGAAAAACGACTTTTTTTTAACAAAAATGAACATTATGCTGCAAAAAACCATATGTGTTCCGTAAACTATCACAACTTAACCTGATTTTGTGCCTGCCCACCGTCCATTTCCCTATTTAAACACATCATTGTCATTACTAGAGGGCTCAATGCCAGTCTTCATATACATTAGCTTTGTTTTTAAGACTTTCCAAAAAAATGATTACATTCTTGAGATTTGACAAACAACTTAAATATCACTCTTCGAATATTATCCTTGAGGTTGAGCTCGTGAGCCAATTCCAAAATTCTACAAAAGGTATAGATTAGCGGAAACACCCTGTCCCCGAATATCTTTTGGCACCAGCCATTGTCTACGTCACAAAAAATAGTTTCGACAACTCTTTTGGCCTAGTGGAGCACCAACTGGAGTGAGCACGAGCCGTTGTTAATTATCATCATTTTGCATACACATATGAAAGTCAAGTGCTAATAGTCTTACAAATCATGTCCTTCAAAAAGGCAATCCAAGGCTAAGCACTAGGGATGGCAACAGGGCGGGTTTAGGGCGGGGCGGCCATTCCTATTCCCAAACCCGATTATCAATGTTCTCTCCAAACCCGCCCCGATCCCCATCTAAGATCTAATCGGGGCGACCCGTCAGGGCGTGGTGCTCCCCTAAACCTGCCCCGTAATAATCGGGGATTTTATTGGGGTGTTATCTTTGGGTGCAATTCTCAACCAAAGCCGCACCATGTCAAATTTATTATTATTTAAACTTGAAGAATTAAGAGCCTATAAATAATCAATTACAAACAAGACTTATTAAGTTTTTAACGATAGTATTATGCATAAATAATGATAAATTACACAACCACAAATTAAAATATAAAAATATGATACTAAATAAGTTTCTATAATCATAATTTGTAATCCTACAAAATAAAAAAACTAACAATATTAGAGTAATATTTTATTATTATGTAAATAATAACAAATACTAGATAGGTATAAATATATTTGTATATATGTATATATTATTCGGGTGGGGCGAGTCGGGGCAGGGATTCCCCACTTCCCGCCCCAAACTCGATTAAAATCCTCGTGTAAGCTCAAATCCGCCCGTAACCCGATTAGCATGCCCCGTCCCGCTCCAATTAGTTCGAGTTTCGGATTTCCCCATCGGGTTCGGGTTTTTTTACCATCCCTACTAAGCACTATGGTCAACAAACCCACCACTTTCACATCAACAACACAACACAAAATTCACCACGTTTTAGGTGCTATGGTCACCAACAGATCCATCACCAAACAAAAAAATATATAAAAATGCTTCACTTTATATAAACATACATCACAATATACCTCACACACTAAAAAAAAAAATCAGAAACAGTTCGGTAATTTACACCACCGATCTAGTGCAAAAAGTAATGGGATGGCACGCGGTCGAAAGGTGGTCACCACAATCTCGTTATCTGGTGGTCCACCATAGTACCCAGTCTAATAAGTAATAACAGTACCAGAAAAAAGAACGTTGAAAACAGTTAGGTGATTTACGCCACCAAATTAATGCAAAAAACAATAAAATGGCGCGCGGTTGAGATGTGATACTATGGATTCACGCGTAGTCAATGGCGGACCTCTTTGAGGGCAGGGGATGGTCCCGGCCCTCTCAAAATTTTCGGCACCTAGTGTAAATATTATAGGTTTTAGGGGTAATTTAGTTGAGGTTACAAACAAATCTCCGATTCGGCCCTCCCAAAATAAATGGTCAAGTTCCGCCACTGCGCGTAGTGGTCACGAGAACCAGGTGGTCCACCATAGTGCCCGGTCTAATAACATGACCAATTGCCCTTTGCTCCATTTGTTACATCCCCTTTGAAATTGGCGCCTCATATTTCCTTTAAACCCTTAATTAACCCCCAAATTCACAAACCCCATAAACCCTAACACAAAACCCCCAATTCCCACCACCCCTTAACCCCCATCATTTCAATCATCATATGCAAACCACAATCACAAACATAATGAGACCATTTCAAACCTTATTATACACCCGCACAACCTTAAACTCACTCCACAAAAAAACATTCCACTCCACCAACCTTAAACTCACCAAAGACCCCACAACAGTTTCCACTTTCTATGACCCCATAACTGGCAGTACTGTCACAAGAAGAATACCCATTTCAAATACATCAAATTCAGATTCCAACGAAACCCATCAAGACGACAGATCATACGGTGCTCTAACGCCGAAAACGGGCCCAAAAACGGTGTCGTTTGGTGGCGGTAAGAGTAAGAGTAAGAACAAGAGCAAGGTTTCGTATGTTTGTAGGGAGTGCGGGTGGAGTGATGGACAGTGGTGGGGTTATTGTAGGGAGTGTGAAAGCGTTGGGACGATGAGGGAGTTTAGTGAAGTGGCTGGTGGTAATGGGGGGAAGACGAGCGGGTTTCAGGCTACGGAGAAGATTGTGCAGGGGTGGGTGGGGAAAGAGGCCGGGGAGAATTTGCCGATGAGGTTGACGGATGTTAATAAGGGTGTTAATCCGTTGAATTGGCGATTTCCGTTGTAAGTTTTGTTTGTTTGTTAATTGCTTTGTGCTTATCTGTATGTTGTCGAAAAGTAAGTTATAAAGTATACTTCTAGTCGACTGAGTTCCTTTTGTTAGTGTTTGAGTAGTGCCATAAAATTTAAGTCAAAAAATCTAAACCCGGAGTGTTTGAGTAGTACCATAGGGCAGGGGAGATGTTCCGCCGTGGTTAATGGGTGTTAAGAGAGGGGTTAATCAGTTGAATTGGTGGTATCGGTTGTATGTTTTGTTTATGTTTTGCTGAAAGATCAAGTTTTTAGCATTAAAGATTTAAAATGTGAGCCTTTTTCTACTAAATATGAGTATCCGATAATCAAATTATCAGTTTTATGATTGTTGAAACCAAATGAGGGGGTTGTTTAGGATTGGATGTTACAAATGGTTATGAGGGTGTTTGGGATTGGTTATCCAAACTGTTTATCTAATTATTTGTGAGTGAATCAAGTAGCCTGGAACTACTTATTTCAAGCAATTTACTTTGTAACAGTTAACTAATTACCAGACACTCCCTGATCGTCAAATGCTAGAGTAAATCAGTGTCTATCATTTCCATAAATAATCGAAATTTGCCCAAAACGCTCAAAACCATGAAAAATGAGTATGCAGCTTTAAAGCTTAGGAAACATATTCGGACACAATCTATTGCATCATGTTTTATTACACAAACTAGTGATTGTTATATAATGATTTTTATAATCTCATAACGGATTTCAGTAAGCACATCCAAACACCCTGTAGAGTTCCAACTGTATGTTTTCCGTCATTGGAAATCTCATACTTTGGTTTGTAGTATATTGATGTTCGGTTTGAGTCTTGCGATAGCAAATGGATGCTAGTTTCATTTTTCTTTGACTGCACAAGATATGACAGTACTAGGTATGAAGTTTCATCTACTCCTAGCTTTTAACTGTATCTATATCTCTTGTTTGATGTTTAGGTCAGGACCATTTGGCGAAGAAGTTGCTAGGGTTCTTGGTGGCGGACTTGTGCCAGGTACACTTTCCAAATTCTTACACACCCCATCGTTTCATGTTTCAAGTCAAAGTTCAGTGTGTTTTTTTTGCTTATACTACTTTGTACTAAAACGGGTAAACAAAGAAGGATCCCTGTTTAGGTTACCCGGTGAAGTCGAGCCTAATTTGGCTATGATTTACACGGCCTAACCGGTATTCCCGTGGCCATTTCTGGACTTTTCCCTGGCCGTTTCCGGACTTCTCCGTGGCCCTCCCAAGATGTCCACCCACCGATGTTTGAATCCTGGTCTTTTTTGAGACTTTGGGGACACCTTATCACTAGGCCACCTTGGAGATGGTTCTTATACCACTTTTATAATTCTTAAGGCACTATTCGATTTTGTAGGCTCTTTGGTCTTGGTTGGTGGTGATCCAGGTGTTGGGAAGAGTACACTAATGTTGCAGGTGTTACAGATCATATTCTTTACTTTATGTGTCAATTTGTGATTTTGTCGTGCTTATCGAAATATTTTATTGACTTACATATTAAAACATGGAAGATAGCAGCAATTATAGCAGAAGGGAAAGAAATTGGCAAACCAGCTCCGGTACTTTATGTCTCAGGCGAAGAGGTAACAGTGAACTGTCACCATCAGCGTTACTTCCAATTAAGTTACAACAGTTTCATTTAACGATCTTCTTAATGCAGAGTGTTGAGCAAATTGGAAACAGAGCAGATCGTATGGACATTGGCACTGATGAGTTGTTCTTGTATTCAAGTACCGACATTGAGGTGCTTGTTTCAAAACATGCATCATCAATATATTATCATTTCATAACTTGTTTTATCACGGTTACTTTCAGGACATTTTGGGAAAAGCTCAGGTTCTGTCTCCGCGAGCTCTTATTGTTGACTCTATTCAGACTGTTCATCTGATGGGAGTCACTGGAAGTGCTGGAGGTATCTACCAGGTTGGTTTTGTCTTTTCTTTTAGATTTTAGTAAATAGTTGTCTTCAAAAACATCCATGTTGTTAGGTATGATCAGGTGGAGCCTTATACATGTCCTGACGTTGACGTTTTGCAGGTTAAAGAATGCACAGCAGCCTTGCTCCGTTTTGCTAAGAAGACAAATGTACCTGTATTCTTGGTGATTATTATCTCCACGTGCTTTGATTATATTATTATAAAGTTTATCTGGAAGAAATATGTTGAAACAGCTTCGGATTTGTGTCAGATTGGTCATGTAACAAAGTCAGGAGACATAGCTGGACCTCGTGTTTTGGAGCATATTGTTGATGCAGTTTTATATATGGAAGTTGGTACCCTTTTCTTTTTTATTCTTTGGTTGGTATATTTGCTTGAATATCAGCTTGAACCATTCGTTTTTCTGTCTTAATGCTGGTTCATGATATTCAGGGGGAGCAATATTCATCTCATCGGCTTCTTCGTGCATTTAAGAACCGTTTTGGCTCCACGGATGAGGTATGTTCACTACTCGTATAATCTAGGAATCACATTAATTATATGTGTTTACTGTTTAGTCAAAAGATCAGTGTCTTAATCTCTTTTTTCAGCTTGGAGTGTTTGAAATGTCCCCGTGTGGATTAAAAGCTGTCATGAATCCCAGCGAGATTTTCATGAGCGAGGAACACTCAGATTCAGAATTCTTGGCGGGTTCGGCAATTGCTGTAATTATGGACGGATCTCGCACATTTGTCATAGAAATTCAGGTGCCTTTTACTTTAAAATTTTGTTTGACCTCGATCGGGGTTAAACTAAGTCTGCTAATGAAAAATAAATAAATTTTTGCTGCATTTATTATGCGATGAACTTGAAGAGTGATATACTGTATAAGAATTGCTTCATGGTATGAAAAATTGTTTTCAGGCTTTATGTGCACCGGGTTACTCGCTTTCTAGGCAAGTGAATGGGGTTCAAGCAGGCAAAGCTGATATGATTATTTCCGTAAGTCAACAAAGTTGCAATAGTTCAAGACAATCACCGAGTCTTTACATTATGGTGCTCTTTATCTTGTAGGTTCTTATGAAGCAAGCTGGTCTCAAGCTCCAATCAAATGTAAGTTGCTGTTTCGCTAAAAATTTTCAAGAAAATTTGTCATCTTTATTTATTTATCTCAATCTTTTAGTGGCTCGGTTTTAGCTTCATATTTGGTACTTGTACATTACAGGCAATCTTCTTGAGTGTAGTTGGTGGGGCCACATTATCCGAAACTGCTGGTGATCTAGCAGTTGCAGCAGCAATATGTAGCAGGCATGTTATGTAATTCTATATCATTACAAATTATGTTTACAAAAATTTGTATTTAAAATCCAATCCTGTTTCTGGTCTCCAGTTTCCTCGAGTTCCCAATCCCGAAACATGTAGCATTCATTGGAGAAATTGGCCTTGGTGGCGAGCTCCGTATGGTGAGATTATTATCTATCTTTATTTGGTGGTGACACACACGCAGGTTTGCTAAGCAAATGATATTTGCAACTGCAGGTACCGAAAATGGAAAAGAGGGTAAGCACAGTGGCGAAACTAGGATATAAAAAGTGCATCGTGCCAAAGTCAGCTGAGAAAGTGTTGCAGGGATTAGATTTTGGCGACCTCGAGGTTTTGGGGTGTAACAATTTGAAAGAGGTTATTAACACCGTGTTTACTACTAATTGAATAGTTAGCATTTGTGGAACATTTGTGTACAGCGTTGCTTCGTCAAGAAAATTATATTATCTAACTTTTGTTGCAGAAACAAGTACTATTAATTGTGACTTTTTATTATCTGTGTATAAACATGTGCTCTTTACTTCTTTGTCTGTCGACATTCGTGATAAAAAATTTTTACGATAACGAAAGAAATACTGTCTTCTCTTTATAAAAAATGAAACCTAACACAACAATAAAAACGTGGGATGTGGACATTGAGAGGGTACTGTTGCGATTTATCGCGAAATTGAAGCCTTTTTTGACTTGGAATACTCTATATAAAGAGCTTCAACTTGGCTTATAATAATCACATCAAAACATGAAGTTGTTATTAGTGTTTCTTGTGCTTAGTATAGCAACTGTTGCATCATCTCGTGCAACGTTCAATGACAACCATGTAATCCGCAGTGTTGTCTCACAATCTGATCGCCGTCACAGTTCTGCTTCCACCAATAGTAAGTGTCTGAGCTGGAGATTGACTGTGGAAGCATACAACCTTCGTGACTGGAAGCTAGTGCCAGCGGAGTGCATAAGCTACATTGGCAAGTATATGACGGGCAAGCAACATCCTGAAGATTGTACCGCTGCTGCTGATGTGGCGTTCGCTTATGCCCAGACTGTCAACCTTACTGGTGATGGCAAGGACGCATGGATCTTGGATATTGACCAAACTGCCCTTTCGCTCCTTGACTATTACTCTCGCCCTACAGTTCAGTTTGGGTAACAACCTACATATTTTTTCTTAGTGTCGCAGTCTATAAAAATTATTGTCCACTTTAATATTTTGAAGCCTCGTATATTATAGGTTATGTCAGGGTAAAACCGTATATTATAGTTTCCCAAATTACCCTTAACAAAAGTTGCTATAACAAAACCTTAAAAAACATTTACTACTAAATGTCAGGGTAAAACCGTCATTCTACTAATAGCTTATGTTATTGTTCTTTTTCTGTTTACCAACACATATATGTTTGATGTTCAGTGGAATCTTGTACAACGATACAATGTTTGAAGAGTGGCTAGCTGAAGGACGTGCAACAGCAAATCCAGCTGTGCTTAAACTATTCAACGATCTGAAATCAATCGGTTTCAAGATTGTGTTTATTTCCGGGACATCAGAGAGCCAAAGAGACGTGAGAATTGCCAACTTGAACAAGGCAGGCTACTACGGCTGGGAGAAGCTTTTGCTAAAGTGAGCAATTTTCAAACTACCCTTCTTATCATAATCCTCGCACTACTATGATGATTAATGTTTTTTAAAATGTTTTTTTTAAGGGCGGAGGATGAGCACGGGACAACTGCACAAGTGTACAAGACGAAGAAAAGAACAAAGCTAGTAAGCGAGGGTTACAGAGTTCATGGAAACATGGGAGATCAGTGGAGCGATTTGATCGGTGACTATAGTGGCACTCGTACGTTTAAGCTGCCAAATCCTATGTTCTTCATTCCTTAAACTGGTCACCTGAAGAACTGCATTTAAGAATAAATCATCTTTGCTGCATGTTTACAATTTCTGTATGTAAGTTGTATTGGAAGGATGCAATAATAATAAACTTGGATTTTTGTATATTTGCACTACAACTCTCTCTCTCCATCAACTTCTAAGGGCCTAGTTTAGGGGTGGCAATTCTCGACACGACACGATAAACGACACGAACCCGACACGACGTTAAACAGGTTTGGGTTGAGGATAAACAGGTTTGGGTCAAAAACGGGTCAACCCGTCTAACCTGTTTAATAAACGGGTCGTGTTTGGGTTGAGTAAGTATTAAACAGGTCAACCCGTGAACCCGTTTAAGTATTAAAGATCTTAAAAATAAAATATATAACATGGTTTTTATGTGGATGTGGACTAAATGTATTTTGTTATTTAATTAGTATGAGTGAATTATAATTTTATACCTTAGTTATCATGAAAAATGATGCTTATAATTCAGAAAATTGTCGCATAGTTATTTCTATGTTATTTTTATCATATTTTAGATCCTTATATCATTTTTTGCATTTAAACTAGTTAAATCACTAAACCACCAGCTTTGTTCACTGTTTGACCTATTTACTTAAATGGGTTAAACGGGTCACAAGTGGGTTACACGTATTATACAGGTCTGGGTCAGGGTTGAGTTTCTTGACACGATTAATAAATGGGTCGTGTTTGGGTAGAGGCTATATTAACCCGCCAACACGAGAACCCGAATAGGTTAACACGAACACGACTCGATTGCCACCCCTAGCCTAGTTGGTCCTGTCTTCTAAATGGATATTAATAATCTTTTGATTGGTCTTTGTCATCAGAATACAATATATCTATTTTAAAGCAAATTACAAAAACGAACCCTATATATAGTGATTATACGAGAATGAACAATTTTTCTATAGTTTACGGATATAACCATTTTACGTCACTATCATACATAGTGACAATCATACCAATCATACCGTCACTATCATATATATTTACAATCATACTTTTCCATACCTTTTTCCATTGTCACTATCATACATACATAGAAAACAAATATTTACATGACAACTAACATGCGTAAATCAAACAAACCTATCATCAAACAAAACACCTACAACGATCATCAAACAAAACATACAACGATCATCAAACAAAACAACTGGATCATGTAAAATATCATGTGTAAATCAAACAAAACAACTGGATCATCAAACAAAACAAACCTATAAATCAAACATAAATCAAACAAAATTATGTTCTATAAATGAGCCCAAGCCACGCACAGGCCTCGCCTAGGGCACGCCTAGGGCTCGCCTAGGGCACGCCTAGGCCACGCCCAAGCCACGCAGAAGCCCAAGCCACGCACAGTCCTTCTTAGCCCTAGGCGAGGGTATGGGCGAGGGTCATAGGAGTGATTTATTTCCAGGGCGAGTGATTTATTTTCTGGGCGTTTCAATTTACTACCTGGGCGGCTGGGCGTTTGATTTATTACATGGGCGAGTAAACACTTCATTGCTTTAAAAAATGTGATAGCAAACTAGTCACGTGGACAACCATGCAAAAAGTGCATGTCATAGGTTGAATAGCAAGAAGTGCATGCAAAAAGGTGTGCATGTCATAGGTTGAATAGCAAAAAGTGCATGCAAAAAGTGGATAGCAAACTGAACGTTGTATACATAAATAACTGGAATTTTAGAGTTATAATAAAAAGCATTTCCTGGGCGTTTGATTTATTATGTTCCACCTAACTCATGCTCCACGCCCAGCCACCAGATTCCACGCCCAGGGGACGCCCAGGGCACGCCTCATGCCACGCCCAGGGCACGCCTAGGTCACTCCTCGCCCAGGGCACGCCCAGAACACACATCACGCCCAACTTCTCGCCTGGACCACGCCCAGAGAATTGGTGTAACACGTGGACGGTTTAAAACGTATTACTACCATCATCTAACGTCTAATATTCAAAAGTTCATTTTAGAAAATTGTATGGGCGTGGTTTATATATGTAAAGTACTAGCGGAAAGTGTTCATTTAAAAAATTTTCTCTCTATTTTAAGCTAATATTAACATAGTTTAATGATTGTTTCAATTAAGTCATTTAAACTTTAAATTAACCACAAAAACCATTCAAGTTTTAATACTTTTCCATTATTGTGTAATTGTTAAAAAAAAACTATCTTAAGATATTCATATGTGTATTGTTTGATTTTACCGTAATAATAAATACTCACCCCTGAATTTCACTAACCTCAACCAATTTAATGTATAACTAACTTATACACATGTGAAAGGAGATATACCATAAAATAATAACCAAGTTTAAAAAGTGTTTTTAGACACTCAAACATAAAAAATACATTATAATAGAACACTATTTAAACTTTGAGTGATTAAAATGAAACATTTTTCAAACTTAATTATATTATTTTATAATAAAAAAAAGTTACAGTGATTAAATTTGAACAGAACTAAAAGTTGATTACTACCTCCGTCCCAAATTTATAGTCCCCTATTGATTTTTTTGGTTTTTCTTGTTCAATTTTGACCTTAAATATTTTTGTTTGTGTTATACAATAGTTGATAAAAAAATATACTAATGAAAATACATTTAAAACTCAATTCATTCATATATTTTGCATCAAGTATTATGTTATACAAACAAAAATATTTACGGTCAAAGTTAGAAAAGAAAGACCGAAAAAGTCAATAGGGGACTATAATTTTGGGACGGAGAGAGTACTATTTCATGATTTTCACCGAATACCACTAAACCAATGCAAATTATTTATTTACATTGCATGCATAATATTTATGTAATAAAAATTTAGTGTTACCCCTTCTTTATGATAAATGAGCGATTTTCTCAAATGTTCACATATGAAGCATTGACCTAATAAGATATTACAATACACATCAAAGTTTGTTGATTTTGAGTTAAAAAAAAATAAAAAAATAAATAAATAAATAAATAAAATTTGTCTATAAAATTCACGTCATCTGCTAAATGTACATGGCACGTCATAAATTGTACTGATATTGTCCACGTCTGATTCTATATGTTATATATATGTTTCCCCCAAATTGAAAGTTGTTTTACCAAGAACCTTAACACTTAAACCCCCAAATTGCACAAGGTAAAACCAATAAAGTATGATTGGTATTGTGATATTTATTAAATTCATGACTAATAAGTGAACATTTGAGAAAATTACATGCTATCAAATGGCTTTAACCATACATGTAATTAACTAAGAAAAATATAATAAAAATCCAGATAATCAAGTTAACTCTTATTTTATTTTATTTTATTTAACCATACACGTAAATAAAATTATGATATCGAACTAAAGTTTAAAAGTTTCATGAATATTGTGATAATTTATTAGGTCCATAGCTGATAAGTGAATATTTAAAGTTATTGCTATCAGATGGTTTTAACTCTTATATAGAAAACTAATCAGAAAAAGAAATTTATCATAGGACGGTTGTTGAGATATTATTGTCGCGTACACTATTATGCATGTGTATATTTGCATATATAATTAGGAAAAACCAAAATCCATGTAAAGTGTATGTTGATCGTTTACTAACTCCAACTTTTAGCTAATATAGTTTATTAAAATCTACAATAATTAAAGCTTAAACACATGACAATTGGAAATCTACTATCATTGGTTGAGATAAGTTTGTCCTGCCTACCAGCATGTAAGTTGACTAGAAAGTAAGAGATCGCAGGTTCAAGTATCTATATCGTTTGAAAACATCAAAGGGTTTGTGTCCCAATGGTATCCCATGTTATGTGAGAAGCTCCCCAACATTATGTGTAAAATAAATAGTTTGCCATTCAAAAAAAAAAATCGTTTGAAAACATTTGTAGGTCTGGTGACTTCGAGATATGAAAAGTTTTAGATCTTTTTATTAAAAAGATTAAGATAACAGTTTTATTAATCAATAATTATAGCATAAACCACTATATTTAAAAAGAATTCCAAATTAAAATCATTATTTCCATAAATAACTGATTATTACAATAGGGAGTTTAAAATTTTAATACATATGATTAAATTAACTGAGTTATAATAAGATATGTAACACTTAGTCACACTACTAAGTGTTAGTCGATAGTTATTATGGGTTTTAATGTTTTTGGGCTCAAGCTCGTTTTTAGAATAGTTTATGTACGTAATCTATATTATGTACCGGTCTCTTGAATAATAAACATCGAATCATTCACACACTTTCAAGTTTATTATTAAGTACTAGGTGAACTGATCTAAGAAACTTAAGGCGCTTTATTTCGACCACCACCATTATTATTGTGATGGTTTAGGAAAACCCAGATATGAGCTTCGAAAAGGCCAACTTGTTCCTAATCTCCTTTTTTTTTGAACGGCAAATTATATTAAAAAAAACTAGCAAGGGGCTAGATTACAAAGAAATAAGATAAGGATTTTTGAGCCAATCGTTCCAAGCAAACGATGCTTTACATCTAGACTTACACCAGTAAAAAGAACTAGATATAACATTGTCAAAAATAACCTCCTTCGTGGGAATCTTATCATCAAAGAGAAGCTTATTACGATAATTCCACACATACCACCATAACGAGTACCAAATACCCTCGAACATATGTTTGAGCTTAGAATCCATGCCACAAGACACAATCCACCTTTTCCATTCATCATACGAGTTCACCTCTTCAAAGATAATGTTCCACCATCGGGCAATCTTTTTGCCTATCTCTCGAACCATATTACATTTAAAAAACAAATGATCCGAAGTCTCAGCACCGTGATCACATATGGGGCAAGAAATGGATTGAATATCAATACCTCTTCGAGAGATGTTAATCCGAGTAGGAAGGGCATCACTCCTGATCTTCCAAGCAAGAATATTAACTTTAATAGGAACACACTTCACCGACCTAGTCGTATCACTGATTTTGGGAGACGAACCTATAATCTTTTTATAATTAGTTCGTTCAGTTGCTCATATGTAGCATACGAATGCATTTTATTCTTTAGAAATAACGAGAATTGCAAACACACTTCCACCAATAGGGTGTTGCCAACACAGTTTTTGGTGTATAATTATATGTATAGAGCCAATGAAATTTTTACACACACCTATTTTTACCATGTATTTTTATACCCCCCTCAACCACAAATAGTATATATATATATATATATATATATATAATGTAGGCATCATATGGTGCTTTAGCAGAAACAAGAAAGCGGTCATCTATACGTGTCGACATGTGATATGACATGCGTTCGTAATATGCGAGGTAATTGATCTGTGCACTCGCATTTTTTATTAACACACTTCATTATACGCATTCGAAATTATACTTTATATGTAACATGTTTTATTTCTTAAATAGTAACTAATTTATTTTTTAAATAGTAACATATGCTAATATTTCTTAAACAGTAACTAATTTATTTTTTAGCGATTAAATAGTAAATATATAAAGTAAGGATTACAAATACAAAAGTAGTGTTGATGCCTTCATGGAATGCATAGCTTATTTGCTTGACTCCATTGACCACCAAGCCAACTAACTAGCAACCACTATGACAAATTACATCGACACTAACTACAAACTATCGACCTATCAGCCAAAAAAATTCTACGCTAGCAAATTCGACCCTAAAACTTACAACTACTCCAACTAATTAGACGTTACCGGCTGTAACCTCACAAAAAAAAAGCTTCGGTTAAACACCTAACTTATGTATAAAAATATCAAATAAACCCCTTAACTCAACATTAGTCGATGAATGCTATTAGAAATAAGTGAAATTTACATCAATATCTTTACAAAACTTACAAATTACGTTAATATATTTTCAAATTTTATAATTACTTTTATATTCTTCTAAAACATTAAAATACACAAAATTCTCTAAAAACATACTTTTATTATATATGAATGGATCTAACACTAATAACCTTATTTATAAAAATTATATGATGTATCAAATTACCTCTTCACCCTTTCTCAATAGGGGGTGATACTCACACCACATCTTTTAAAAAATGGTTAATGGTCCAAAAAATACATGAACTTTCCACATTTTACTATTGTGACAATAAACTTTTAATTTTCATATTAAAACCAAAAACTTTCTTAATTACCCTTATTGTAACAAAACTTGACACGTGGCACCCTTAATCCTTTTATTACCCGATTAATCCAACTCTTACCCGTTTTAGCATTTTGGGGGGCCTTTTTTGCCAACATTCGAAACTACTAAAACTAAATACCGAAAGTTAATATATATTTACTAAAACATCATATGTAAGGTTTATGAATCTTATTTGGTATCCTGATGTAAATATTTTCTATAAATTCATATCATCTTGATTCCATCATATCCCACACACATCCACCATGATCAGCTTGGAACTTTCTTCTTCGATTATGTTTTTACTCCTTCCATTAACATTTCTTTTCCTCAAATCCATATGCACCACTTTCTTCATCAAATCCACTGGTAAATATGCACCAAGAACATACCCATTGATTGGATCTTCCTGCGATACTATCACGGGTCCAGAATATAGCACGGGTCCTGATGATAGTCCTTCTGAGGATATCATACCCAAAGGAAGAAACTTTTATGCATACGAGTCAACCAGAAAGTCAACAAGCTCCGATACCAATTCCATTGATACCCCCAAAGGAAGAAACTTGTTTGCATACGAGTCAACCAGAAAGTCAACAAGTTCGGTTGCTGCTTCAACCTCTGGTAGGGAAGAAAATGCTTCTGGATTCAGGTCAATGCCTCCTCCTCTTCATTACATTAAAACCGAGTCAACCAAAAAGTCAACGACTTCAAATGCCTGAAGATATAACCGATGGAAGAAAATTATATGGATTCAGGTCAATGGCTCCTCCTTACATCAAAACAGATGTACCAAAAAGTTCAGCAACTTGGAATGAAAAGGTAGCTGCTGCTTCTGTACCAAATGAACGTGAAGAAGGGTCCGAGAATATTAGTAAGCCAGTCCCAAGGTCAATGCGGAACCGAAGACCCTTTCAACCAGTGGCTGCAGTTTCTTCTCGCGCAAACAATGAAGTTCCTAAACCAAGTCCCAAGAGTTTATATGGTGAAAATCGAGATTGTGCAGTCGATGAAGAGGAAATGAAAATGGACAAGCTTTTGTCACACTACAGCAAAAAACCAACACATATCCTTTCTGCACCAACAGATAAATGGTGCAATTGGTTTTACAATTTTGTGGATTATGGTTTGTGAGGGGAAAACATGGTGCAATTGGTTTTACTGATTTGGGGGAAAATGTTTGGGTTTTATTTACTTTTTGTATTTAGGTTTAATAGTTTCGAAACTTGGCAAAAAAGACCCTCACATTTTAAAACGAGAATAGATGATTTAATCGGGTAATAAAAGGATTAAGGGTGCCACGTGTCAAGTTTTGTTACAATAAGGGTAATTAAGAAATTTTTTGGTTTTAATAGGAAAATTAAAATTTTATTGTCACAATAGTAAAATGTGAAAAGTTCATGTATTTTTTGGACCATTAACCCTTTAAAAAATGTACCACAATTTGTGCATTATAGTATTGTACGAGACAAACAGTAATGCATAAATTATTATGCATGCATCAAAAGATGTGATATAGACATCAATTCTCTTTCTCAATAAATCAGTACATTGGGTAAAAAAAATTAAGAGTAACAACTAGTCAACTTATGGCATATGATTTTTAATTGAACTCCTCCACGCAGTCAAGAGAAAAGATTTTGATTGCCTTCTCAGTTTCTTAACGTACTCTTCGAGGAGTTCGAAGGCTTCCTTTTCGAACTGTCTCGAACAGTATACTTCGTAAGATTAGGTCAACCTCCTAAAGTCTTTATTGGTGTCAAATCATTTGCGAACAATGGTTACCAATCAGGAAATTCGCTAATCGAAGCCTCATATCCTTCGAGATTGGGTCCTTCGAAGATCATAGGACGGAGGAACATCTTGACTTGATCTTACCCACGTCCCACACTCAACCTCAGCTTTCCCGCCAAGGAAGAGAACATAGGTCACTAAGCCTAGCGGTCACCTAAAATTATGAGACACCTCCATGATCTCCAAAATTCGTGCATAAACTTGCCAAACCTTTTTTTTTCCTCCTATAAATAGTTTGGCCGGTCTTTTGGTTAAGGTATGCTCTCAAACATTCTCACACTTTACTAAATACATTTAACCATCAAATCACATACTTATTCGCACACCGGAGTTAGTTTGCAGGGCCTAACATCTGCGCATCACTTAACGTAATGTTTTTGTTTGTCTTATTTCAGGTCACGAGCAACTCGGCTAAATCATAAAACACCTCCTAACTATTAGCCCATATTGTATTGTTGAGAACGGGCCCAAGCCCGTGTCTAGAATCTTCTGTTATGGCTATATATCTGTACAATGTAAATCATTATTCAAGCAATCAAATCAGTATTATTCTCCTAATTATATTCCCGAGACGACTGTTAAAAAAAAATAAATAAATAAAAAAAAAAAAAAAAAAAAAAGTCCTTCCGCTGCCTCTCCTTCTTCTCACCTACTACGCTGTCTTCTCATCTGCTCATTTTCATCAGACTCTTTCCTCACCTCCATTCTCTATCTTCTAAAAATAATAATAATAATAATAATAATTAAAAAAAAAATGGATCTTTATGTTTTTCTATGGAAAAACACGTCCCGTTTGTTTGGAAGGTTCTTTGGGGGTTGAAGTTTTAGAACCAACTTTCGTTGTCTCATCTTTGTTTTAGTTGTAAGGGATACTTTGGTTTATCCCATTTGGTAACAAATCGAAACACCTTATTATGTTAATGTTTTGTTTTTCTCTTCTAGTTTTGCTACTCCAGTCCGAGCTTTCACGATTTCGCCGCTCGGACTGCGGGGGAGTATTTGCCCATATTGTATTGTTGAGAACGGGCCCAAGCCCGTGTATAGAATCTTCTGTTATGACTATATATCTGTACAATGTAAATCATTATTCAAGCAATCAAATCAGTATTATTCTCCTAATTACTCCGTATATTCTTACACTAACCCTTCGATCACCATCGCAATACCTGAACAACTCCTCATTGGAAACCAATTTTACCTTCTGTCTAGACGGTTAATCTGAATGTAACTTTACATTATACTAGTACTAGTAACACAAATCCAAAGTGCAAAAAACCCTAAGTCAATTTTGCTCTGGAGAAAAAAAAAAGAAAAAGCCGAATCCCTTACAACTTTAAAAATTCGACATCATGCAATCTCTTATCTCTTGTTTCTCACTCTAATTCGTTTCAGTTATGTGATTACATTCGTGTTTTACGTAATTGTTCCTGATTTTAGTAATCGATTGGAGTTAGGGTTTTGTTCTTGTCGGTTTTTACTTTTTTAGGGTTTCGATTTATGTGCTTCATGGCTGATTTTGGTTAGTATATTTGCGCATCAATTCATGCCTTAGTCTCACTAAGGCCTTCGTTGTGGAAGATTGACGTGGAATTCCTGATTTCTTTGTTTAACGTTTTTTTAGGGTTTCGTTTGGTCGTATTGGTTTTTTTTCTGGTTCTGTCTTAGTTTGCTGCTGCTATTTGATTGTATTATGGATAAGAGTGGTATGGTTAACGTGGATTTGGATAATTTGGGAGAGTCGTATGATGAACCTTCACGTTCAGTTGATATTAACAATATTAACGATTCAAGTGTCTTTGAGCAGACTCAATCGTTGGATTCGTTGTCGTATGTGACTATGAGGAAACACAAGAAATCTAGTAGGAATGTTGTTGAGGATTCACATGTCTCAGGTGTGGAGTCCTCTCTTAAGAGTAAGCATGATCTTATTGCAACTTTATTTGGCGTATCTCTTAAAACACTAGGGGATCTTGATGCTTTCACTAATGGTTTGGATGCTGGTATAAATACGGTGTGGGATGAATTGGATAATGATGCTCATAAGATGGCTAAGGATGCTGTCTTGGGTTTGTGGGAGGCTTTCAGGGCTGAACATAAGGCTAAATCTAATAACTCTATACCTGCTTCTGAGTCTCCTATTGTCCAATCTATGGACATTAATACTAATGCTACATACTATGCTGGAGCTACAGGTTTAAGGGATGATCAGCCTAGAGGTGATACTATTTTTCGTCCCTTGGTTGCCGAACCTGTATTTGAAGGTGTTAACATCTCTATTCCCCGCAAAGTGGTTGAAAAAGTTAGTTCTCGTTTAGAACATACTTTATATGGCTATTTTATGGGAAAGAGGATGGCGTTTCCAGTTGTTGAATACTATGCTAGGAATAACTGGGCAAAACATGGCCTAAAAAGGATTATGATGAATTCCAAAGGCTTCTTTTTCTTCAAATTTGATACATTGGCTGGTGTGGAAGCTGTTTTGGAAGGTGGTCCTTGGATGATACGCAACTCTCCAATTATTCTCAAGAAATGGTCTATGGATACTTGTTTGCGTAAAGAAGAATTGACTAGCATTCCGATATGGGTTAAACTGCATGATGTTCCTCTTCAAGTTTTTGAAGAGGATGGTATTAGTTTGATTGCTACTTTTCTTGGTAAACCTGTTATGCTTGATTCGTATACGACCTCTATGTGTAAGGAATCGTGGGGTAGAAGTAGTTTTGCTAGATGTCTTGTTGAGGTCAATTCTGATGCTGATCTCGTGGAGGTTGTTACTATTGGTTTTCCTTCACTTTCAGGGGAGGGTTTTACTAAAGAGACTATCCGTGTTGAATATGAATGGAGGCCACCCAGATGTGGTATATGCAAAATATTTGGTCATATTCATGATCAATGTCCCAAAAAGGTGGTGAGTTCTCCTGTTTTATCCAATTCACATGTTGTAACTCCTACTGTGGTTCTGAACAATGATGGATTCCAAAAGGTGGGTAAGAAAAAGAGATCGAAGAAGGGTAAAGCCAAGTCTACGAATGGTAATCAGTTTGTTGGTCCATCTGTTACTCAGAATGTCAGATATGCGCCGAAGGCGGCACCTAGTGAATCTACTAAGGGAGCAAATACTATGGGTAATGCACCCACATCGTCGTCTATGTTGAAGTCTACTCGCTCTACCTCTCAGGATGGTAATATTACTACATCTAATTCGTATGCTGCTTTGGTGAACGATGAAGATGAAGATGAAGAACATGGTACACATGTAAATAAGGAATCGGCTAACCCAATTACAGGTGAAAGTTCATCTTTCACGGTAGCTGCTGGTTAGCTAGGTTGCTTTGTTTCTTGGTTAAGTTCTTATGGCTTGTCATAAGTTCTAGTTTTTTTTATTTTAAGCAGCTTAGTTGTCTACCTTGTTATGTATGCTTTATCGCCTATGTAACGGGCTGAGATATGGGACTTCACCCATATCCTTTGAACTTAACTGTTTTTTGGAGTAATACATTTACCGGGTCGTTTTGACCTTTTACCCAAAAAAAATTATACTAGTACTAGTTGGCTCACATGTTCTTGCAATAATATGCGGAATATTGGAGGATAATATTATACTAGAAAGACGTATCAACCATATATTTTAAGGAACGTTTTCCATGTTCAGTGAAGGTGATGGTCCCCTTGATCTCATAACTTTGTTTTCTTATATTGTGAGACTATTACAAATTTACTTCTATTGTTTCAAATTGTAATATTGTGTTTGGTTAAGCTGAAGTTTTTGTTTTGTTAAAACCATATCAAGTGTTTAATGATATTCTAAGTTTACTTCATGTTGCAAAGATCAGAGACCGCTCCCTACAATGATACGTCTCTTTTTGTATCAGTTATTTCATCTCAGCGTCACATCAACATTTTATACAAACTGACATGCCCCTGCCAATGGTGGTGTATCTTTTTTTTTCTCACTTATACCCAATATACCCCCCACAAAACAGTCTCACACACACAAAACACTCAAACGGCCCTCACTCTCTCGTCCCTTTCCTCGTCGCCAAACCGAAGAAGACCAAACCAACGCACCACCGATGATCGAGATGGTGCCATCGGTATTACAAAACCGACGCTACAAGGCCGATGAGAGTGGTCTTACTAATCTAAAATCATATCACATCTCTTCTCTACTATGCATAAACAGAAAAACATATATGCTTAAAACTCTCAAAATGAGAACTGTAAATTACTAATATACCTTTACCCCATATTCATTTATATATTATACTTTACATCTATATATTTTCCTTCTACGACTACTTTCAAGTTTATAGTGTGGCCCAATAAACAATGTTTGTTCATTTCATACACGAAAGAGCTTAACTACATTTTCACAACTATAATTATTTGTCACTTTCACTTTCCGTCGCTATGCACATATACTCGCCTATTTTTAATGAACTCTATATATTCGAGCATTCACAATGCATTTAGTCATTCAAATGACATTTTGTAAAATGTAAAAGTTTTTTGAAAAGCTTAGGCCATTTCCAATGAAGCTTTTTCTAAAGCAGTTTATGACCCCCCCCCCCCCCCCCCCACAAAAAAAAAAAAAAAAAAAAAAAAAAAAAAAAAAAGTCAGTTTAAAGCATTTTAATTTATCATTGAAATGGAAGACTATTGTTGTCGCTGACTTGAGGATCCTTAAGTCAATGCTAACGAACTTTTTTTTTTTTTTTTTTTTTTTTTTTTTTTTTTTTTTTAATGATGAAATATAGATTCAATTTCAATCACCTTAAACTATAGGGTGTGTTTGGGGAGGGGTTTACAGGGGCTTATTGGGGCTTAGCCTTTTAAAATAAGCCTCGTTTGTCACGCGGGCTTATGAAGTCATAAGCCTCTATAAGTCTCAGCCCCATAAAAGGGGCTAAAAACTTTAGTCCGAGGCTTATGAATCATAAATTACATATTTACCCACAAAAAAATCTAACATATACCATAAAACTCATTTTATTGTGTCCTTTTTAGTAATTTTGCAATAATAAACCCAGCCCCAGCCCATTTGCCAAACAAGTCTATAAAAATATAAATTTCAACTCCTGCTTATAATAAAAAGCCCTAGCCCAACCCTAGCCTAAGCTCCAGCCTCAGCCTCAGCTCCAGCCTATTGCGCAAAACATACCCTATATCTACTATAATATTATTATAACATTAAAGAGTGCATAAAAATCTTTTAGAATAGGCGTTACCATTGGAGTTAAATTTTATTTGTATAAGTAGCTTCTTTCTTATGTTTTTACATATATGATACAAGAAAAGTCTTTAAAAGCCTTTTTTTTTAACGGGTGATATTATTAAAACTAGCAAGGAGCTAGGAAAACAAGGATTACAAAATTACAAGAGAAGGATTTTTAAGCCAATCTATCCAATTAAATTTAAATCTACCCTTATGTTTACACCATTGAAAGGAACGAGCCACAATATCGTCAAAAAGAACCACTTTGGAAGGGGTGGTAGAATCAAAGACCAACTTATTCCGAAAATTCCAAATAAACCACCAAGCAATATAAGAAACGTCTTCAAGAACCTGTTTGCGAATTGAAGAAAGCTTTAGACTCGACATCCAAATCTCTCAATCCTCAAAAGAAGAAACCTGAGGAGCGCATACATCCCACCAAAAAGCAATTTTACGGAAGATGTCACGCGCCATGGAACAAGCAAAAAGAAATGTGGCTGGAAGTTTCAACATACTTCTCACATATAGGACATAGGATAGAGTGAATATCCATATCTCTTCTAGATAAATCAAACCGAGTGGGCAGAAACTTAATTTTCCAAGCGAGAATGTTAACTTTGATAGGAAAAATCTTTCTCCAACTAAATTTAGAAGAAACCTCGGGAAGCAATTGATCATCAATGAGTTTTCGAACCGAAGCAACCGAAAAGATCCCGAGCCCGATAAAGACCAAGACCATCTATCTTGCATGTTATGTTGGGAAGTTGTAAATCAACTAAGGAGTTCGTCAGATCATTAAACTGCTTGAGTACAACACCACTTCTAGGAGTACGACGCAAAGAGATACCCAAATTATCATGACCCATTTTAGAAGCAACATTAATCTGCTTACAATTTTCCAACGCATAAACACGAGGATAAAGAAGTTTGAAAGCTATGTCACCCTTCCATGTATCATCCCAAAAAGAGGTATCAAAACCATTGCCTATCTTTTTCTTAATAAGCCCAAGTAAGCCAATGCCTTTATTCTTAAGAATAACTAAATCACGAATGATATCAGACCAGATAGAGGGGTAAGAGTACTCAACTGAATTACCGAGAAGGCCATCTTTGCCATGCATTCTTTAATAAATCTAACCCACAAGGAAGTGTTATCATAATAAAATCGCCAAACCCATTTGAACATGAGAGCACGGTTCATAGCATAGAAACTTGAAACGCCTAAACCTCATTTATTTTAGACGTCAACACCTTGTTCCAATTTACCCAAGACATTTTCTTCTCATTAATATCCACCCCATTAAAGAAGCGACTACGGATAGATTCCATTCTGTTAAGAACTTGAGAAGGAACTTTGAACAACGACATTTAATAAATGGGAGTTAATCCTAAAACGGACTTGAGGAGAGTAATTCTTCCACCAATAGAAAGAGTTTTCATCTTCTATTTAGAAAGGCGAACCATTAACTTGTTAACTATATCATCCCATGAATTAATACGAGACATCATACCGCCAATTTTGGTACCAAGATAGGAGAATGGAGGTTTAAGTTGCAGACAACCAATCGATCTAGCAACTTGGTTCACTAGATCATCATCTACAGCTATCCCTATAAGTTTACTTTTGTGCATACTGATTCGAAGACCGGACGCAAAAAAGAAACACTTCAACACTTTGATAATGGTCGAGATATTGGAGTTTGACCATTGCCCCATAAAAACCACATCGTCAGCGTAGAACAAGTGAGATAAATGCAAAGTTGAGCCGATAAAAACACCTTTGAACAATCCTGCATTGACAACATTCTGGGAAAGAAAGATGTAAACTTTCCATAATCAGAATGAAAAGAAAAGGGGACAGAGGATCTCCCTGTTTAAGGCCTTTGTAAACAGTTTAAAATCCAACCCATCTATTACCAAAACCAAAACTCTTCAACATGTCATCAAGGTAATCCCAACGAACCGAGTCAAAAGCCTTTTCAAAATCGACTTTGAAGATCATTGTTTGCTTTTTCTTTGCTTTACACCATTGAATCAAATCGTTTAGAATGAAAGGACCGTCTAAAATTTGTCTATCCACGACGAAAGCCGGTTGCACATCACTAACAATATCACCCAAGACAACAACTAAACGGTTCGCCAAGATTTTAGCAATAATCTTGTATAAGCTCCCAATCAAACTTATAGGACGATAGTCTTTAACCACATTTGCGTTTTGAGTTTTAGGAATCAAAGCAATAAAGGAAGCCTCTAGGAAACGTACCATGCTGGGAAAAATAAGAGACAACTTCCATAACATCATCTTCTAATAAACTCCAATATCTTCGATAAAACGCGAAGGTGAAACCATCGGGCCATGGAGATTTATCCGAACCACAATCCCAAACGACCCTTTTTAGCTCATCTTTAGTAACGTTTTTCTCCAAATCAACTTGAGACTCCAAGGATAATTGATTAGGAAAATTCATATCGAGAGAAAGACGGGCTGAAGGAGGGCGATCAAATCTATTCTCAAAATGAGACATAAACTCATTCTTTACCATGGAAGGAGAATCGATCCATTTTCCATAAACTAAAATGCCTCTAATAGCAAGTGTTTTTTTTTTTTTTTTTTTTTTTTTTTTTTTTTTATTTATTTATTTATTTATTTATTTATTTTTAAGAATACCATGAAAGTATTTTGAGTTTTCATCTCCTTCAGTAGACCATTTTATTTTTGATTTTTGAGCCACCTCCAAAGAATTTAATTTATCCAAGTCTTGAAGAGATTTCATCACATTCCAACGTTTATGTAAAAGATCCGAATTAACATTCCCCGAATCTAAAATCCGATCGATATGAACCATGGCGCTCTTTAATTTAGACTTCTGGTTCATCAAGCTTTCATTTTTAGTATTTGTCCACAACCGCAACTTCTTTTTTAAATGTTGCAACTTGTTCATAAAGCGAGACACATGATTAGTAACATCAAAATAATAATCAATCCAAATATCTTCCACAATCTTGTTAAAACCTTCGATCTCGAACCAATAGTAATAAAAACGAAAGGGGGTGGGGCCATAATCAAAACATAATTCTCTTAATAAGATTGCACGATGGTCCGACAAATAACGATCCAAAGTAAGAGCAGAGAAATTTGGGCAAGATTGCATCAAACCTTCCGAGATAAGAAAGCGGTCAAGCTTACTCATTTTTGTAGCGAATTTATGTACCCATGTGAAAGAACAGCCTCCCATAGGAACTTCAACCAAGCCACTTGATGAAATAAACGAATTGAAAATGTCAGCCCCATGTGTGTTAAAAATAGAACTGAAACGTTCATCTTGAGTGCGAACCTCGTTAAAATCTCCCATAATGACCACTTCGCCATTCCAGTTTTCGATTGTGTAGTGCAAATAATCCCAAAGAAATGTCTTATCAGAGAGCTCTTGAGGAACATATACCGAGATAATAAGGAAATTCTTGGAATTGGGAATCCATTTAACTCTAATAGCAACAAAAGAATCAGAGATCGTTGAATTATGTTTTTCAAACATACAAGGATCCCATATACAAAGGATACCACCCGAATTACCAACCGAAGGCTCGCAAGTGTAATCAAAACACATATTACCCCAACACGATTTGATATTACAGAAATCAAAGTACTCCATTCTTGTTTCTTGAAGAGACAAAAAATTAACCTTATTCTTAGAACATAACTCCTTAACCCAATCTTTTTTGGTCTTTTATTAGAAGACCTTGGACGTTTAGAGACAAAAAGTAAAGAAAAATGATTTGGATGCCTAAAACTTACAACTAAAATTAGACTTAAAGATGTGATTGATTCATTTAAAAACTTGATTGGTGATAAATGATGAAAGAGAAAAGGTGAATTACACTTGTCAAAAATTTAATAGTGTAAGTCTAATATTAAGTCTCATTGTTAGGCTTAAATATCATCACTCAAAAGTAAAAATTGCGTGAGAAGTAAATCCTCAAATCATTCACTAAAAAAGTCTTTTGGCTCCGATGGCAATAAGATTTTCAAAGATTTTTTGAGACAAAATAAGTCGTGTTGAAGATGCTTTTAGTGTCATAATTAAGTAGGTTGCTAATTTAATAAATGATAGGGATAATACACTAAAGATAGGAAAACATCAGTGATCAACTTGTGATTGGCTACGTAGATCGTATGGTTCATAAAATAATAGATACGTGATTTGTACATTGATAAATTAATGGTTCGAGTCATTGTCTTGTCCTTTTGTCTTTGTATCGTTCGTTTTTTAGTAAAATTTAAATTTCATTAGAAATATCTTACTACTATACCAACCAAAAAAACTTAACGTTACCTATAAGTTGATATTGTGTGGTTATATTATATATGCATGCATTATGAATATCACAAACGATAATACGCACGTTTCGAAAATGCATGGTAAACTTTTGTGTCCCGTTAAAAAGGACCACTTATTAATTAATCGCTCTTTGTTTTGTTTTGTTTTTGGTAATGGATTATACAATATGACATGATTGGATTGTTGTCCGAGTTGCTTCACATTTTAAGCATTCGAAAATACAAAATACTAAATTCACGCAAAAATTATAAAAACAAAATTCACACAATAATGTGCTAATAACAAGTAACAACATTTGTTCCATTAAATATATTCTTGTTTTTTTCATAATTGTTTTGATTGGACAAATAATTATGAATAACATTTGTGTGGATACTTTTATGTAAATCTTTTGTGAGTAGCAAGAAAAATCTGATTGATTTATACTCTTTCCGTTCTCTTGCTGATCACCATTCATGAATATAGAGATAACTCAAAGAGAAGTGACGTAACTATTAACTTATTTTTATCTAGACTATGTAGTTATTAAAGTCGTTAGGGATTTTAAATAAATCGCTCATTTTGTGCAACTGAAATTTTCTTCAAAGCAAAGAGGTTATACGGGTAATATAAGCGATCTTATCACTACAACAATCGGATGGACGGGCGAAAGTCACTAACGACAAAATTGAATCTGACGTGGCACATGAATTCGCTGACTTGTTGTGGAAATTTCAACGCATACTTTCCGCGGGGACATGTCCCCGGCAAAAGTTAACTGGATTTTGACCGGATAGTCAAAATTCAACGCAATCTGGGGACGAGTCCCCGCTGAAAGTGTATTTTACGTTCACCAAACTTTGACCAACAGTCCAAAGCATGCTAATTGTACGCGGGAAAATTCCCGCCAAACCTTTCCCCGGGGACATGTCCCCGGCAAAAATTATATTTAAAAAAAATACACTTTATTGCAACTATTAATACATAACTAAAACCCCGATGCTTGGAATAACATAAATAACTCAATCGTCAATTCTCACAAAACACACGTCACAATACAATGGCTGATTATACGCCGGAAAAGGAGTGGTCACTGGTTTTATCGTCGATATATCTCTTTACTCGAGTTCTTGATACGTTTGGTACAGAAATTTACATGATAATATTCTTTTTACCAAACACTATTATACTGTAACATATCTAAACATATAATAAAAAGTTGATCAAATATTTAAACAAGTTACTACTTTGAGCATAGAGTTGCCATTGATGTCTAGTTCTTTTTCCAACAGGCAAGTTAAAAAAATCCATTATGATCAAACAATGTTGTTTAATAGTTTGAATTTTTTGAAGTTTTTTTTTGTGATGATCATATGAAATGAACTGTTTTTTAATGAAGAATATAAAGCATCAGTGTCAAGTGTGTGTTTTCTTGGTGTAATAAGTATCTGAGAGAGATATGAGTTATGGCGGGTTTTTAATTGATGTGATTTTTTTGTAATCATTCCAAGAAATTTTTCGTTACTTTTTTTAGTTTGATTAGTAATGTGTAGTGGTGCAAGTTGAGCTTGTTAATATTGAATATGATGTATAGCGCACGCAAATTGCCTACCGTCAAATACTTGCAACGATTAAGGGGTCTAATGGTAATTCGTTTTATTCTTAGAAATCCTTCTACTTCTGTGATTCTCGCAAAAGTGAAAATCGATATATGAGATTAAGAGAAAAAAACATTTGGATTACACGTACATGTCAAACTTATGTAAAGTAAGAAGATAATTATGTTTTTCAGATAGTTTTTGGTCAAATTGAGCCATCAACGGAGCAACAACTCATGGCGATATGTGAATTGCAACAAACAACACAAGAGGCAGAAGAAGCACTCTCACAAGGACTTGATGCACTCAATCAATCTCTATCCGTCATGTTTGTAGACGGCCAAAGAAAGACTCCAATTTTTGATGGTTTGCCACGTATCTAGTTATAGTGGCGAAACTTTTTATGAAAAGTTTCGCCAAAACTTTGATGTGTTAATTTCAGTGATTTGCCATATACTTTGAATGTAGCTTAATGTATCTGTAACCGCTTATTATGTGATTTGCTTTTATACTTGTAGGAATATAAGGTGTCACGGGTGCCAAGCCGCGACCACAGCCGAGACCAAAAGGTAAGATATGTCGTTGCGTATTTTAAATAGTTTAGGGTTTTAGGTAATGAGAACTATCCAAGCATCGGGTATCAAAAAGACCCTTTAAACCATTAGGGTTGAATTGGTCATTTTAACAATTAGAGTAGGAGAGTAGGATGGTGGATTTTGGGACCTAAACCAAGATCTTGGCAAGGTGTTGGGGTCCACCCCCTTTCATGTGCAATAGCACTTTAACTATGTTAATGAGATCATGTTGTTTCATCTGCTTGTGATATAAAAGATTTGATCATGTTTGCTTAAGACTTTTTGAACAATGTGTCTAGGGTTGAGGGTTGGTGAAAAGATGAGAATGGTGTTAGTGTGTCTAGTTAAAGTGCTATTACACCATTTCCCGACAACATATCATTCTGTTTCTTACAATGATCTTCCAAAAAACTCACCAAATTCTCTCTTATATTATCAAACAACAAAAATGAAGTTAGCGGCGGTGACATGTGGCTTCTCCGATGGTTTACGGCGAGGGGGTACACGGTTTCTTGGTCCACAAGATACAGGAAAGTGTACAACCCATTTCTTGTTATGGTTTGTTATGGTTATCTGATGATGAGGATTGAATCTTGAAGGGTAGAAAGGTGGTGCAAAAGGGTTTAGCTTGGTTTGAGAGTGTTTTTATTGTGTGTTTTTAGTGTGTGTTTTTTGGTGAGAAACTCCATGAGTTTGTGTGAGAGAGAGAGGTCAGAGATGATAAGAAGAGGTATGAAATGGTGTGTAATGATAGAGATATAATGGTGGCGAGAGATATGAAAGGGTTTGTGAGGGTGCCTCATTAAATCCACTTCACTCGCCATCACTATCATTACAAACCCTTTCATCTATCTTCTTATAATCTCCGACCCCTCTCTCTCTCACACACACATGGAGTTTCTCACCAAAAAACACACACTAAAAACACACACACAGTTATGAACTCTCAAAGCAGGGCAAACCATTTTGCACCACCTTTCTACCCTTCAAGATTCAACTCTCATCATCAGGTAACCACAACAAACCGTAACAAGAAATGGGTTGTACACTTTCCTGTATCTACTGGACCAAGAAACCGTGTACCTCCTCGCCGTAAACCATCAGAGAAGCCACGTGTCACCGCCGCTAAGTACATTTTTGTTGTTTGATAATATAAGAGAGAATTTGGTGAGTTTTTTTGAAGATCATTGTAAGAAACAGAATGAAATGTTGTCGGGAAATGGTGTAATAGCACTTTAACTAGACACACTAACACCATTCTCATGTTTTCACCAACCCTCAACCCTAGACACATTGTTCAAAAAGTCGTAAGGAAACATGATCAAATCTTTTGTATCACAAGCAAAATAAACAACATGATCTCATTAACCTAGTTAAAGTGCTATTACACATGAAAAGGGGTGGACCCCCAACACCCTGCCAAGATCTTGGTTTAGGTCCCAAAATCCACCATCCTACCTTCCTACCCTAATTGTTAAAATGACCAATTCAACTCTAATGGTTTAAAGGGTCTTTTTGATACCCGATGATTGGATAGTTCTCATTACCTAAAACCCTAAACTATTTAAAATACGCAGGTTAATCTTTGGACAAACTCGAAGAAGCAGAAGATATCGGAAGTCAACTGACAAAACCACCTGGCGAACACGAGTTCGAGCCTTATGTGTTAGGATATGTTTGTAGAGAATAACATGGTTAGGATTCCCGCTAAATGGATTATATGTATAGTTTTGGACCATTTGCGTATAGGTAGCTTATGTATAGTTTTGGACCATTGGCGATTTTGGAAACAAATTTTATGTTATCGATTGTGTTGTAGCGAATTTGGACCATTTGGTTATATATGATATTATGTTTAGCGATTTTGTGTTGTTGTAGCATAAAATAGGTTGAAAACAGGTTGTTACATTGTAGATTTTTTCTGGAAAATTCCAGAAAAAAATCTGGAATTTACCCATTTTGCAGCAATTTTCTGCAAAATGGGTCAAAGGCTTTCACCGGGGACATGTCCCTGGCGAAAGTGTCATAGATAATATTAGTTTTTCATGTTCCTCGAGGACATGTCCCCGGCGAAGGAGTTAAAGATAAACTTTAGTTGCCCTTTTCCCCGGGGACAGTCCACGGCAAAACAAAGTGCCACGTCGGACATGTTTGACCGGTGACAATTTGTTGCGGGACCCACATGTCCCCGGTAAAGGTTGTAAATAGTCCCCGGGAAAAGTATCCCCGAGAAGGTATTGCCGGGGGACTTTCGGCGGGGACATGTCCCCTGGGAAGGGTATTACAGGGGACATGTCCCCGGCGAAAGCCTTGAAATTTCGCCTGCGAAAGCGACGAATGTTGTAGTGTAAATTTTATCGGTCTAAAATATGTCACATCTTTAACTTAATGCAACTAAGATCTTAGAAATTGATACATACAAGTGTTTAGTGTATAAAACATGAATCTAGATTACCATGGTAGAATAGTTTTTCAACTATAATAAAGAAGAAAAGAAAAGACGTTTTACAAAAGAACAATGTCTTAATGTGTATAAAAAATTATATGCATTATTAATTGAGACATATGATAATCTATTATGTCCTTTTCCCTTTCATATTTATAGTCAAAATCATGTCTGACAAAAAACTAAGCATAACTTCCGACAGTTACCTTGTTTTACGATAACAAACAAAATTACTAAACAAGACTAGTAACATAACTTTTTTACGAAAACAAACTAAATTATTCATCTTACGTAAATAGACCATTGCGCATTCTAACGTAGCACGTTATGCACGTTGCATGCAGCGCGCACGAAATTTTTAGGGTTCAAGCAAGAAAAGAACGATAATGACACATACATTATCTAAATGAATAATTTATTCATATTACAATAGCTTGTGTTAAACCTTTTTTCTACATGAATAATTTATTAACATTATTGTACTAGATGGCTAAGTGTAATAAATCAAACAAAAAATGATATTTGTTGTTATTATGAGGATGTTAGTCTATGCATTATTGAAAGGATATGTTATTTAAATGTGTAATTGTATATTAAGCCCGCATGTCTTTTAAAATAAAACGCGCAAGATAGTTACACGCTTTATTATTTCATGGCAATATCTAATTTGTCTTTTAGTGTAGCGTGCAGAAAATTAATAAAGAACACCGCTAACATGAAGCGCGCCTCACACACGACAAAAATAAATGAAGCGCGTCTATCCGATGCGCTGCACGCGCATTGAATACGTGACTGCTCCTGAGTTGTTGATGAGCCACATGTTTTCTATCTAACGGAGCCGCACTTGTTTTGCGCGCTGAAAGCCTGAAAGTTTATATTGGTAAAAATACAAATGTGCATTTCGTTCCGTAATATAGGGTAATAAAGAGTTCATATGAGTAATTTTCTCTATAAAATAAGTACCGTTTGTTAGCTTAATGTAGTTTAAAGCTTCTTCTTTTAGGTCCGTCTGGTACTTAATGTTAGGTACGTCTTATTACTATTTAATATCATGTAACTTTAATAGCTTATCGAATTATCTGGTTAATACAGTTTTCAGTATTCGGTTAACTTTTACATCATCAAATAACCTAGTTTCCCAAAATGAAAATATAAGGGTAAAAGCCATAAATGCTCAACGTACTTATCAAAAAGACTCATTCTACCTGCTATACTTTTTTTATTGTTAATATGCCTAGTTAGGTTCATATTTTTTTTCATTACACATAACTAAAATGATTTGTTAAGGGTATTTTGGTCATTTCTCATATTTTCATCTTCTACCTCTATTATAAACCATTTCCGGTGAATCTCCGGCGAAGCATTTTTTTTGGCTAGCCTTGTAATGATTTTTTAATGATCTTTCCAAGTGATTTGATTGGATTTCATACGTTTGATTACGCACGCCATTTTTTATCATGTTTCAGTAGAATGATGGGTTTGGATACGAGTCCAAACGAGGACATATTGGGCTCGTTTACTTTGGTCGAACCGTTTACATCAAAATTCTTAATGAATAACATTTGTCCTTTACTTTGTTTCTTGAAGGTTTGTGTTACGTATTTTTGTTACCATAAGTAACTCCGGCCAAGCACCTTAATGGCTCAAAACAGAGCACAAATGAAAATAGCTACATTCATTTTCATTGTTAAAAACAGAGCACATGAAGGGAATGAAGAATTTGTAGTATTTCAGTCGTCATGATTTATGTAACCTTCATTAAGGAACCACCACCACGTTCACCGGACCACCTTCATCCAACCACCATCGCGTTCGCGGGGCCATCATTGTTGTTTGTTTGTTAGTCATATTGTACCTTACTAAATTTATGAATTTTTTTTTTAGGATACTGAAAACCCTATTGCCCGATATCAAACGTCAGCATATTATTCAATGGCTGATTGTTGCATAGTCAAAGCTTTAAGAGCATTTAAGTCATTAAAATGAGAGAGATAGATTTAATTATGTGTAATGAAAAAAAATATGAACTTAACTAAGCATATTAACAATAAAAAAAGTATAGTATGTAAAATGAGTCTTTATAGTAAGTACATTGAGCATTTATAGCTTTTACCCAAAATATAAAGGAGATACTCAAAAGATTCAATGTTTCAAGACCTTCGAGTTATCTATAATTCCATATGGCACAATTTGTAATATATCGAAAACTAAAGCCCATTTATAACAAACCACTACTTATATAGCCAAAGAACCTAGAGTACCACTCCACAACACAAGTTACAACTTACTATTGCACCCAAAAACACAAACCATGAGTCTCACGTTACTCTTCCTAGTCGTAACCATTGCAACCTCGGTTGCATTTGCATCTCCGCTCAACCAAATCCACTTGCTCAAGCCACATCCCGGTTCCGCGGGCCACAAACATTCCAAGCTCAACTGCTTGAGCTGGCGCCTAGCCGTCGAGACCAACAACATCCAGAAATGGAAACAAGTTCCCGAAGCATGTGAAAACTATGTTGGGCATTACATGCTAGGGAAACAATATCGTAAGGATGTTGACCTTGTCGCGGCTGAGGCGTATGAGTATGCTAAAGGACTTAATATTACTAAAAATGGCAAGGATGTTTGGGTTTTCGATATCGATGAAACTACACTCTCTAATCTCCCATATTATGCTCGCGACACCGTTGCTTTTGGGTATGTCTCACTAAACTTATAAAAGTGTTACATTTTAGTTATATATTTTTTTTATAAAATGACAATGTACCGTTGGGACAAAAGCTCTTTGTTAAATAACTACGTAATTATTTTGTGACATTTCGTATTTTTGATGGTTTTATTTATGCGTTTTCAGGGCAATACCATATAATGCAACGGCGTTTAATGCTTGGATAGAGGAAGCAGCCGGACCAGCGATACCAGGGACTCTTAAACTGTACAAAAGACTAATAAAGCTCGGGTTCAAAATCGTGTTTCTCACTGGAACAGAAGCTGCTTACGCAGAAGCTCGTACTAAAAATATGAAGGCAATTGGTTATACTAAATGGGAGAAGCTCATCTATAAGTGAGTAACTAATTTAGTTGATGGTGAAATTTCCTTAATTTGAAATTAAATTCTAAAGTTTGTTTAGACACTTATAAAAATTAGAAAAACCGTAAATTTTAACCAAAAAAAAAAAAAAAAAAAAAAAAAAAAAAAAAGCGAGCATAAGTAGACAACTACGCTTGCTAGTCGCTATGTAATTATTGAAAAATACGTGCAGGGGCGAGGGAGATGGTAGCGGAATTGTGTACAAACAAGCCAAAAGAAAAGCATTGGAAGAGGCTGGATATCGGATTAGAGGCAATATGGGTGATCAATGGAGCGATTTACTTGGGAGCAACCCTGGTGATCGAGTCTTCAAAATGCCCGATCCAATGTACTACATCGGTTAATTGTTTTGCATTCATTGATTGAGGAAAAATGTTTCAAGTTTATGTTTGTAATAATAAGACTTGTTCAAAATCAAGCAAACTTCTTTTTATTTCAATGATTGGTGTGTAGAAGTTCAATCAATAAGTTCGCTTTGGATGAATATAATTGTTTGTTTGAGCTTTTATTTTTGTACGGCAAGATCAAATAAAGTTTATTGAAAGAACTCTCAGAACATTAAAACCTCGTAGGTATCACTTTATTGATACCCATTATTTATAATGGTAAAACTCTAATTTTTAAAATCCAGAAACTGGGTTTGGGCCTAATTATCCACTAATATTTTTTGCAGTTCGAGCGATGAAATTGCAAAAGCTCGAACTGGAGTAATAAATTAAGAAACCAAAATAAAACAATAACCAAAATAAAATTGGATAACCCAAAGTATCCCCTATTCTAATTTTTATTTACAGATAACCAAAGTATCTGAAGGATAAACTAAAGTATCCCAAACAGTCGTCTCAGGAATAAGAACCCTAGATTCGACACCAACAAAAGTCGTTTCGGAAATAAGAACCCTATATTCAACACCAACAAAAGTCGTCTCGGAAATAAAAACTTTAGATTCGGCACCAACAAAAATCGTCTCGGGAATTAATACCCTGGATTCGACATAAAATAAGAACAACCATGTTAGAACATTAAAACCTCGTACGTATTACTTTATTGATGACCATTATTTATAGATCAGCAGTAAAAAAGAAAAGGTTTTGGAGATATGTGACGGGGTGATACAGAGGTGGTGGCTTGATGACCGATTAGGTCTCAAGATCATACATGCTCATGATACCATGTTAGAACATTAAAACCCCGTAAGTATTACTTTATTGATGACCATTATTTATAATGGTAAAACCTTAATTCTCAAAACCCACCAACCGGGCTTGGGCCTAATTATCCACTAATAAAAACGACTAGCGAGAAGCTAAGATTACAAAGCAACCAAAACAAATTAGAAAACACACCGACTCTATTAGGCTGAACACAATGGTGACCTGGGTCACCTGTGCCACATTATCTTTCTCTCTCCGACTACCTGACGACGACCTAGTTGCCACAATGGTGACCTGAGATTTTTTTTTTTTTTTTTTTTTTTTTTTTTTTTTTTTTTAAACAAAATTAAACTTCATTAAGAAAAATACTTTAACATTACAATAATAATAAAAAACTTAAATTAATAAAACGTAAACATTACAGTACTTATTAAAAACTGAAAACATCACAAAAAATCTTCATCGTCGGTTACGTCTTCGTCACTTTCGTCTTCGCCTTCAATCTCTTGATTGCCTGCATTCCACGGTTTCTCCAAACGTGTTCGACCAAATCAGATTTTAAGTTTAGATGAGTTGATCGATCCATTGTCTCCTGAGTAACTACTAAGGATTCTGCATGGGATTTTACCGGATCATAATCACGGTGGCCCTCTTGTGCAAACCATGTAGGACATATCGCCCGCTGCTTGTGTCGGATGATCATATTATGTAATATGATGCATGTATACACAATATATTCGAGATCCTGTTTATGCAGCCATCGAGCCGGAACTTTAAACATTTTCCACTTCTTCTTCAACATACCGAAAGCTCGTTCCACATCTTTCCTTGCTGCTTCGTGCTTCCTCTTGTACAATATTCTTTTTTCATCACCCGTAGGAGGATTTGAAATGGACTTAATAAGAACAGACCATTCCGGAAATATCCCGTCAGTAAGATAATATCCCCTTTGGTAAGCAATATCGTTAGCCTCGAATTCAAGTTCCGGTGCTCTTCCAGATTTGATATTATTGAAAACAAGGGAACGATGTAAAACGTTTATATTGTTATTCATCCCGGAGACACCAAAGAACGCATGCCAAATCCATAAATCTTGGGAGGCGACCGCTTCCAATAAAATGAATGTATGTGGCCCATGATCACCCCTAGCATATTGACCTCTCAAACTATGTGGGCAATTGTCCCACTCCCAACCTGTACAATCAATGCTTTCCATCATCCCAGGAAACACATGCTTATGCTCATGATGAGCATATAATCTTTCAAGGTCAAAATACGTGGACTTTCACAAATACTCAACACCATATAACTCCATGATAACCTTGCCAAAGTTACAGAGACAATCGCATGCTGTTGTTGCACCCAATTGCAGATACTTGTCAAGAGAATCAGGAATGGCTGCGTATCCCAATTGACGAATTGCCGCAGTACACTTGACCAATGGGGAAATACCAAGTATGCCCCTAGAATCAGGAGTTTGTTGAAAATAAGGAGAATAATTGGTTACATCTTGCATAATTCGAGTGAATAGGTCTCGGCACATCCGGAACCGCCGACGGAATGTTTTTTCGTCATACAACGGTTCTTCGGAGAAGTAAGCGGCAACTAAACGATTATGAGCACCTTCATGATCCCTAGGCGTGTAGTTTCGTTGAGCCTTTGGCAGTGACACTTGGTAAGCGTCCCAAGCATACTGCGTAAAATCCATAAACTCCGTAAACTCGCTCATAACTTCTTCCTCGTCGGAAGACGAAGAATTAAAAAATATCTCGTAAGACATAATTATCAAAATGTGTTTGAAAATGTTTATGAGAAATTGTTTGAATTGTGTGTTTAAAAATGTGTTTAAGGTTGGTATTTATAATATTGTAAAAGTGGCAAAGTTTTTTTTATTATTATTATTGTATTTTAATCCAAATGATTGGATTTTTTTTTTAACTTTTTGTTGCTTTTGAATTCGGTCGAACAGCCAAACTAGTTCGTCTCCCCTTCCCTCTCAACCGAAGCCAACCGACCACCCCACAATGGGGCAACCGGTGGCAACCGATGCTCAACCCCTTCGGTTCACCTATCCATTGTGCACAGCCTTAAGTGCATAAATGCTACTAATAAGCTTTTCAAAATGGGTTCCCTTAAACACCAACAAAGAGCCCTGGTTAATATTTTTATCTTTCAGACAGACACCTCGATATACTTTCGATAATTTTATTTTTCTTTTATTTACATGTATTAAATATTATAAGATACGGAATCACATGTGATTTGTGATGTGAATTTTAAAGTTCAAATCACGAATCACATGGAATTTCCCAAATCACACGTGATTTTTAAATAACGAATCACATGTGATTTACAAATCGCAAGTAATTTCATGAATCACATATGACGTTTAAATTAACAAATCACATGTGATTTTATTGACATAAATTTCAAAAAAAAAAAAAAAAAAAAAAAAAAAGAAAGAAAGGAAAAAAAAAAAAAGAATCGTCGAAAGTGTATATAAAATGCCCCTCTAATTGAAGATGATTTTATGCTCGACATGATAGTGTAATTAGTTTTACTTAATTAAAGATCAATAATTCACGAGATATTTAATTTTTAAAAATGAGAATGTAAATAGCCGCTCTTTTTTTTCTCTTTATAATTTTGATTAAAAAATGAGTGGCCAAGACTTTTTTTTATCTTATTTTATTATTATCATTTTTTTTTAAATATTTGATTTACCAAACTCACCTTCTATTATTTCATAATGTAATAATTTTGATTAATTAAGTTCAATTTTTTGTTTTGTTAAATATTAAAAACATTTTTTCTTCACATAGAACTTCTTAATCGAACATCGTCGCATTTTTATGAGATATATTAAATAATCTCCTAGGAGGTCACAAGTTCAAATCTAACATGGAGAAAAATAATTTTCTTGTGGCCACGGAGGTTTGCCACACCGAGCTATCTATAAAGGTAGTCGTTCTGAAATTAGTCAGCTCGCAATGTTGAGTTAGAAACCCGGTTAAAAAAAAAGTTAGGTGGTAATAAACGATAGGTATACTAATAAAATGAAGATACGAAAACATCTATCATCAACTTTTGATTGGCTACGTAGATCGTGTACCAAAAGAGCACAAGGTATCGTGTTAACAGATAACACGTTATTGGTATGCCACATCAACGCCACGTCATCCCCTCCCAATAACACACCAATAACTAAAACACCTCTCCTTCATAACACACCAATAACATGTTATTGGTACTTGTAGGTCCCATAAAATACCCCACAAAATATACCCACTCACTTACAATACAAAAAAAAATAATAATAATAAACAAACAAAAGATGCAAATGGCTTAAGCCATTCCAATGGCTCAAACACCCAATGGCTTTACCAATAGCATGTTGGCCGGTACCGTTGGCACACGAATGGGATGAAAAAAAGATGCATTTGGCATGTTATTCATCTCCATACCTTGTGCTATAATAGATATGTGATATGTACATTGATTAATCATAAATCAATGAAAAAATTATATGTTCTATTTTTGTGGTTTACCTAACACTTGGTGTCTTCATTTGATTTTATTACATAAATTATTTTTAACTTTTAAATTATTTGTATTGATTGTTCATATTTTGAAAAATAGAGTCCATCACTGTAATAGATATGAACGACCTGTGTAATACAAAAACGGAGCATATATTATTACACAGATGATCCTTATTTTTTAATAGGGACCATCAATACAACTAGTTTAAAAATTGGGTATTATTGATATAATTAAAATCGAATATGAACAACAAATCTGATTTAGGTAAACAACAAGACGCAACATGTAATATTTTCTAAATCAATTTAGCCTTTTCGTAAGACATGCATGGTTGGAATGTAGGAAGATGTTAGATAAATTGGTGCTTCGAGTCCTTGTCTTGTTTATATGTCGACCAAAAAATATAACGTTAGTACGCACGTTTCGAAAATGCATGCATGGTTAACTTTTTTTTTTCCTTCTTGTTGGACCACTCATTGATTGCTTTTTTTTTTTTTTTTTTTTTTTTGGTTATTGGATATAAAATTATATAAATATAATTGGCTGTTTTATAATATGACATAATTGGATTTGTGGTCACATGTTAAGCATTCGGAATATAAGATGTGTTAGTGAAAACTCAGAAATGTTGATCACCATACATAAACATAGATATAACTCAGAAATGTTCCAAATTAAGATGTGTTAGTGAAAACTTGTATAAACCAACCATTATATTTGCTGAAAGATTAAAGGCCTGAGCTCGTCTGTGAACTTAGATCTATTTATTAGGTTTTTTGAATCGGGCTTTATAAATATGGTATCAATAATAAGCATAAACTTTGTTGTTTTATGTCCATTAAGTATTTAAGGTTAGGCTTAATATCTTGTAACATTAGTACTTTATCGAATCTGATTAATATAGTTTTCGGTTTCCACTTTTATACCATCAAATTAATACCATAGTTTTTTAAAATGTAAATATAAATAAAAACTTAAAAAAGATACGATTTTTCAAGACCCTCGAGTTCTATAAAGTACTTATATAAGGCAAAGAACCTAAAGTACCACTGCACAAATAAGTTACAACTTATTATTGCACCCAAAAACACACATCATGAGTATCTGATGTAGACTAGAAAACAAGATAAGTAATTGAATCTGTTGATTTTACGAATACCAGAAACAATTATAATAACAATCGTTGATTCTACTGAATACCGATTATTAGGGTAAAGTCACGGCAACTCAACGGCCAATGGTTTAAATTTTATTAAAACTGATAACTGTCTCCCTAGGGTTACAGCAGAATGATTAAATAATAACCCTAAATTGAAACGGGCCTAAAAAACAAATGGGCTGTAAGCTGGAACATCCAGAAGTTCAACGAAAATTAAAAGTTATGGCCATTTTACTAAACCACTTTTCTTCACACGATCTCGAGCTTCCAAAAACAAGTCAGCCCGTTCTTCAATACTTGGCTCTCCATCATTCCCCCTTGGGTAGACAAAAGTCGTCCTCGAATTCACAGCAAGATCATCATCTGAAGAATCTCCTTGATAAGGAATCAAATGCTTCACATTAAAAACATCTGAACACCTAATATGACTTGGCAATTTCAGACGATAAGCATTAGAATTAATCTTTTCAACAATCTCCAACGGGCCAATCTTCTTAGCAGACAACTTGTTATACTCGCCAACAGAAAAACGATCTTTAGTCAAAACAGCCCACACAAAGTCACCCTCATCAAAATCAACATGTCTCCTCTTCTGATCCGCATCTTGCTTGTACTTGGCATTAGCACGAACCAAATTTTCCTGGACAGCTTTATGAACATCATGCAGCCCGGCAACAAAATCCTGCACTTTCTTGGGAACAGAACTAGAAACACGAGGAGTCATCAAATCCAGAGGACCACGTGGTTGAGCAGAATAAACCACCTGAAATGGACTAAAACCAGTGTTACGATTAACAGCATGGTTATGAGCAAACTCAGCTTGACACAACTTTTGATCCCATGCCTTCACATGATCACCCACCAAACACCTTAACAGATTACCAAGGGACCTGTTAACAACTTCAGTTTGCCCATCAGTCTGAGGATGATAAGCACTACTAAAATTGAGCTGAGTATTCACCATCTTCCACAAACTACGCCAAAAATGACTCAGAAACCTAGTGTCCCGATCAGAAACAATAGAGGAAGGTAAACCATGTAAACGGTATACATCCCTAAAGAACA